>CM034155.1:260665789-261031825 GCA_019776745.2 Taxus chinensis
CAAGATACCCAAAACCAGAATAGGCAAGTCCATAACTAAAAATTTGTATGCTACATTTTTCCTTTGCTTCTGATATTTATAGACTGATCAATGCAATAATTCTATGTGGGATTTATATAATGAATCCTTGAGGTCTTCATGAATCTAATTAATGTGGAAATCTTCCAAGTATTTTTATTTTCATTTGTTCAGAAATAGTCTTCTTTTTGGATAGACTATGTAAAAGAGGTCTAACTTTATAGTTGTCCTTCAAGGGAATAATCTAGTTATAGTAGCTAGATAGAGAGGTAGATGTCCTTTTTGAGGGAATCATATTTTTACAATAATGTTGACTCAAGGAGTCAAATCCCTTTTTACTTTTAAAATTATTTGGAATTTTAGGTCATGGACAATACTATAAAGGAGTATAGGCTTCTTTTATGAAGATAAAACCACAACATGCAAATGGTTAGCTATGCAAGAGGGGGTTTAAGTGAAAAATGACCATTGGATTCAATCCTAAAAAGAATGAAAAATTATCCATGAGTAGAACCATGGTACTCATGTTTAAGATAAGGATGAAAGGTTACGGGTGATGACACAATTATTTTTTAGTTGTTAGTCCTCAAAATGGGAGAGATGAAAGGAATAGATACTCAAGGGATGATTTTTTAATGGAAAATATGTGATATAGGAATTGATTCAATGAGTTAATCGTTGAAGATGCAAAGCATTGAGTGGTTCAGGTTAAACTTAGCCTTCAAGAGAATACAACCAATAAGCACCTTATCCATAGACATGAGTAACGATATAGGGTCCAAGCTAATTAGGATAAAATTTACCCCATTTACTTTTCTCTGCTTTTGAACATGTTAATTTTCTTTCAAAACTATTTCAGCAATGTTGAAGGTTTTTTCATAGACATTTTTATCGTAGGCACATTTGATACATTTTTGTTAGATTTGAAGCTAATCAAGAGTGGTTAAATGACGCTCATCTAGTAACTCAAGTTGTGCTAAATTGTCTTCGTGAAAATCATCATCGGTGAGCATATCTTCGAGTCAGATACAAAGAGATGGAATTTGGACATCGAGAGGTAAAACAACATCCACATGGTAAACCAAAGAAAAGGGTGTTGCAGTAGTTGAGGTACAAATACTAGTGCAGTAAACCCATAAGGAGAAAGGAATGTGTGTATGGCCATCCTTTCTAGTATCATCGACCACTTTCTGAAAAACTTTATTGAGGCTTTTCTCAATTGATTCATCTTTGCCATTTACATGGGGTTAGTAAGTTGAAGAGAAACTAAGTTGAATGCAAAAAGTTTCATAGAGTTTCTGTAAGAATTTTTTTTTGAATTTTTTACCATTATCAATGATAAGTCAGTGAGGAAAACAAAAGAAATTGACGATATGATGGCTAATTAATTAACATATTTTATCATCCTTGTAATAAATAAGAGGTAAAAACTCCAACCATTTAGTGTGATATTCAGTACATGTAATAATCCATTGATGATATTGAGAAAAACGAGGGTTGATGTTGCAAACGATATCTAGGTCCCATTTATAGAAAGGCGAAAGGTCTTGTGCAACGTATAAGGCGTGAGTAGGGGTATGGTGAATATTATAATGTTTTGGAAACTTCACACAATACCTTACATAGTCACAACAATTGTGGTTTTTGGTCTAGGCCAGTAATAACTGAGGAAAAGGGTGCACTTAGCGAAAGCTAAACCACGAAAATGACCCCCAAAAATTCAATCGTGAACCACCTCGATAGCATAAGATATTTCAGAGCTAGTGAGGCAATGTAAGAGCATGTCATCAAATCCATGTTTATATAGAAGACCACCAATGATGACATATTGAGAGACACTTTTCAGGAATTATCTTTTCCCATTGAAAGTGAAAAGTAGTTAGCAAATTACTTATACTAAATATCTCGTGGGTTATTTTTTATTTCTCCGACAAAATTAACCTCTTGGAATAGGTAAGATGGTCATCGCAATCTTTGTATTATGAAAAATATATTCAATACTGAGGGTAAAGAAGATATTTGAGAAGAGAGACAGGCCATGGTATCTGTGAATTTTTTTGTGTAATGCGGGGTGGTGTGAAGTTCATAATGGTAAAAGGTTTTCAAGATAGTGTTGACATGATGTGTATACTTTTGAAGTATCTCATTAGGAAACTATTATAGACCATAAACTTGGTTGACCACCATCTGGGAATCACCAAAAATATTAATGGATTTAAATTTTAAGGCTATGGTGGTTTAAAGACCCAATACAAGTTCTTTGTATTCGGTGATGTTATTAGTGAAATTAAAATCTAGTTTGAAAGATAAGGGAATAGGCTCACCATGTAGAGGAATGAGGATGACTCATCCACTACCCCCATGCTAATATTTAGAACCACTAAACAATAAGGTCATTTGATAAGTTTTATCTTCAAGGGAAATGGTAGCAATGGATTCATCTAGAAAATAAAAATTTGAAGATTGGTTTCCAAAAAGAGGTGGGTCTGCAAGTTGATCGGTAATGGTTTTTCCTTTGACTTATTTTTGGTGGATAAATTAAAGATCAAGTTCTGCAAGGAGCATGAGCCAACGTGCAACATGTTGATGTTGGTAGGGTTTTTTCATACATATAATGCAAGGGGTCAGTGTTGGTGACGAGGAAAGTTTTATGGTGAAGTATATAATAGCAAAGTTTGGTAGTGACAAAAAGTAGGGCCAGGAAAATATTTTCTTTGTGAGTGTATCTAGTCTCATAATCTATAAGTGTACAAATTATATAATAAACCACTTGCTCTCTATGTTGTTCATCATGATCAGAAATCATGACCCCCAAATAATGTTCTATTGAAGAATTATAAAGGAAAAAGGGGGTGTCATCCTTAGGACAGATGATCACATGTGGTTTAAGGAGGTATCCTTTTAATGCTTCAAAATATTTATTGCATTCATCATCCCATTTGAAGGATATGATTAAAAGGCTGACAAGAGTCAGAGACTTGGGAAGTAAAACTACAAATAGATTACAACTTTCCTTGCGAACTACATAGTTGGTGTAGATTAGTAGGTGGAGGAATCTCAACAATTTCCCTGATCTTAGCAGGGTCAACCTCAACACCACACAAAGATACAATGAAATGAAGGAGCTTACCTGAGAGAACAACCAAAATGAACTTATTTGGTTGAAGATGAATGCAGTATTTGAGTATACGATCAAAGATGACTGTAAGGACCATGAGGATATCAACCTAGCACTTCTATTTTGTAAGAAGATCATATACATAATCTTCCAATATTTTATTCATTATGTTGTGGAAAATATAGGTCTTATCCGGTTAGTAGGTAGCACCAAAATTCTTAAGGCCAAACGACATAACGTAATAAGAGAAGGGCCCCCAAGGGGTGATAAATGTCTTTTTTTGGTTATCTTGTGGTGCAAGTAATATTTTATCGTAACCCAATAAACCTTCCATGAGTGATAGCATCTCATGACCAGCGATGAGATCAACAATTTTGTTAATGCTTGGTAGAGGGAAATCCTCTTTAGGGAAGGCTAGGTAGAGGTCACAGAAATATGTGCATATACAGAGTCCCCCTATTAGTTTTGTGATAGGAATGATGTGTGAAATACATTGGGGAGAATCAATGGTTAGAATAAAATAAAAATACAAAAGGCGATGAAGTTCTTAGTTTAAAATAATGGAAATGCATGGATGTATTTTTCACAGTTTCTATTTTATGGGTTTAGCGTTAGGAATAGTTACGATATTGTGAACCACAATATCTCAGTTAATACCAGGAATATTGGCATAAGTCCAAGAAAAATCATTGTTATAGTCTCGGAGGAAAGAAGTAAATGGTTCTTGCTTAGTGGAATCCAATGCTTTTCCTATCTTTAGAATGTGAGTGTCATCCTGAGTGTGAATTTTGATCTCTATAGATGATTCATTCAACCTAGTTTACAACTTAGAAGGTAACAACTGGTGGATGTAAGAGTCCTCTGCACCTAAATAAGTGAGAACAGAATCATCAGCTTGATATTGAATAGTGTTTATAGAAGGTGTATCATCATCGATCATATTAGGATAGAGGAAGGGAATAAAAAGTGGGAGATTCTTCATCATGCTAATAGCTCAGAGATCCCAAGGAAATGATTTTTACGAAAAAAAAGTTTGGAGGAATGGATTCTAGATCCATAGAATTTGTAGGTGACATTGGTGGCATAGGTAAATGAGGTGGAGAAGGTGTCTCTTCCTCTAATAGGATGACACAAGTTTTCTTGGAAGAGGAATCTTAATAAAATCCAATACTACGACGATCATTATATTTTTGGGTAGTGCAATAAATGATGGTGTAATACCCTTTCTCATAGAGAATAGAACCGAAACCTTTCCATGTGTAGCGATGGAGAAATGTGCAAGTGAAGCGATGATTATTTAGGTACCTTCAATCAGATTAGAATGGTCTTGTTTGGGTAAGTGATTTAGACATATGTGAAGGATCATCAAGTCCCCCATATGTCAAATTAGTAATAAGATAAGGTGGACCATATGAAAATACCTTACCTACTCATTGGTTATAGTGTGGATGTCATTGGAGGCTTCCATACTGTCGTGGAGTAAGGAAAGTGTTTACGTTATAGAGGCGATACTCCCCCAAGGTAAGGCATTGGAAAAATCCTACGAAAGGATCTGAAGTTTTAATTTGGATGGTAGGGATAGAAGAATCCCCTAAATAATGGGAAGTAAAAATGTCCATTGTTAGTGTTGGAGATGGGTTGGTTGATGGACCCGTGGTAGAAGCCGCAGTGGCAATAGGCATAGTGGAGGTTATTGGGGGAGGTGTAGTGGTATAAGGGGTGGATGAGGTAGCAGCCAAAGAAGCACAATCAACAGTTTTTTTTGGGACATTGGTGTCTATGGTATAGGCCTTAAATTGAATAAGGACACCATTAGGTCAATAGAGCATGTTACACATTTTGAATGGTGAAGGATCGAGCGGAATGGTGTAGTTTTTCAATTTTTGTTCAAATTTTAGACATTAATGTAATGTGGAAGTAAAAAAATCCATAGCATGAATCGAATGTCAGCAAAGAAAAAAATTATATTGAAATTCTCCATCTAATACATAGAATAATTTAGGAATATTCTTGGGGCCCACGTGGATGTGGTAAATGATAGTTCCCAGTGTGGAAGGTATGGCATCATTAAATGAATGTAGCATAACCGGGTTGTGGTTCATATAATTGGATGGTATGCACATCTTTTTATATGCATCGGAAGAAATTATGTTGATACTAGCACCCTCATCAATCATAACATGGCGGATGTTTGTATTCTGAATATACACGAAGATGAATAGGGCAAGGTCCGGATCATACAATTAGAGGGGTACAATATCATCATCCGAGAAATTGAGAGCATCCACTTGGTGCGTAGCAGAGGGGGTAAATGATTAAGGTGAATAGGTTAGAGAGGCCACGTGGTGAGGGGTAATAAGGGAAGTAATGGGTGTAGGGTCATTAGGTAGAATCTCAATATATTTTAGGATCTCAATGAGGGCGAGATGATGTGACTCAGAGGTTTGCATAAGGTCATACAGGGAAATTTTCAGAGGTGATGGATGAAGCTTCTTGAGCATGGTTTGATGATCCATTCCATCTAACATAGGAAATTCTGGTCCATGGATGGTGATTTTTGGCATAGGGGCTAGTGGAACATTAGGTAGAAGTGTGGTGGAGGTTTTATTTATCTTGTCTTTTCCTTTGTCCTTTTGTGCGGGTTTGGAAAATTGGATCATGTTAATCTAAGGAAGAGATGAAGAGAGATAAAGTGTTTCATGGAAGGTGTAATAGCATGAAGGGCAATAGAATGTTGAAGGAAGAGGGTATTGCAAAATAATTTAGGCATACTGGAAGTTTGGTGGGGTTTTGACTAGTTCACTAATGCGGACCATGTTGATCTAAAATTACGGAAGAGGGTAAAAGGGTTGTGGAGGTGGAAATGGAATTTTTTGAATAGGTGTCAAATTAATACGTGTGGAGTTAGGTGAAGGTGTAATGGGTTCCTCATTTAAAAGATCATCATTTTCAAAGTTTTCTTCAAGACGACATAGGTAAAGAAGAGCAATCTTAAAAGTCTTACAATTTTCTACATCATATCCTGACACACATTGATAGGCACAAATTTTAGAATCATCAAACCCTCCCTGTTTAGGTTTGAATGGGTCATAAGTTCTAAGTGGTTGTAATGTGTTGATAGAGGTTTTCGATAGGTTAGTTAGGATGTTGGCTTTAGCTCCTGTCAATGGATCACAATTTGAAATGAGAGTAGTTCTTGATGGTGGCATAGCTATGTGAGAAAGTTTGACCGCTTTCTTGGTAGATGAAGTGGTTGTTGTTTTTAGTTACACTTTATTGGGTAAGGGTGTAGTTAGTGAGATGATTATCAGGGGAAGTGTAGGCTTCCCTACCCTTTTGGAAGGTAGAAGAGTATTGGAATTTGGTTGAGCCTTCTTGGTTAAAGGCATAAATGAAGGGTGCGATGAAGAAGAGAAGGTAGATGATAGAAGGGAATGGGTTAACAAAGATGATAATGGAGGTGCGGTGAAGATAGTAATAGGAGAAAATATGGAAGGGATCGATATAGGTAATAATGAGGGCATTGGCAAGGGTGTGTTATGGGAGGTAGAAAGGAGCTAGGTAACGATGAAGGCAAAGGTCATGTAAGTAGCTCAAGAGAGACATGTAGTAATTTTGAGCCTTCCTTGAATAGGAGGTTGCATGACCAAGGTTTAAGGGTATAGACCTAGTATTTAATGGCAGTGGAGAAGGTGACAAAGGAACAGTAGGTGAAGCTTCTATATAGGATTTAAGAGGCTGGGAAGTGGTAGCTAGATTGATTTTAACATGATGAATAACTAGACTAGGTGTTGGCATGACCCCTAAGGTATGGGTAGATATGGTTATAGGGGAAGGAGTACATGGTTTGGGTGCAAGTTGTTGTTGAAGTAATGGTAGAAGTGTAGGTGTAGGAAAAGGTGATGTAGAAGATGTTGCCACAACTTCCTCAAGTTTGATGGATTTTTTCACCTTAAACACTTTGGGGTAAATGGTAAAATTATCAGTGTAAAACATCCACATTTGAGTTTAAAAATGCATTCGAATGCATCCCCAAAGTATGGAATGATCCACATAGTATAAGAATTCTACCAAATGTGAGAATGGCATGGCAGGGGAAAGACCTGATGTTGATTTTTTAGTGACTCCCATAAATAAATTTGGTTCCTATGAAATAGGGAAGTTATTAGCTTCTGACTCTATGGGTAAAAGAGACAAGAGAAAATTTATTGGATCCTTAAAAGCTAGTGGATAATTATCTTCAATCGAAAGGGGAACTACTAATGGGTCTCCTGTATGTTGGGGAGGAAATAAGGAGGATGAGATAAGGTCTTCTTTTGATGAAGGAGAGTGTAAAACAAACTCTTATGTGTTTAGGAGAGAAAGTAATGAAGATTTTTCATGAGGTTAGGAAGTGAGTGGGACAATTATATTGGTATGTATGGTAGAATCCTCTTTGGGTAGAGGGGAAAATGAAGGGGACTCCTCCGTAGATGAAGAAGTTGATGAAAAAAATTCCTCTATAGATGAAGTTAGTGGAAACTGTGTGGAGGAAGTTGCTAGGATATCAATAAATGAATGAACCTCATGGATATTACCATCACTAGCCCGTGATTCAATGATTTGAATGGATGACGAGGTGTGATTTTGGAGTGACTTTCAAAAAATGTGAAGGTTTTAGTTAGTCAGTGCGTTAGGATTTTCCAAGACAAGATCTCCTTTATCTAACATTTCTTCGTCAATGTTTTTGAAAGTGATACAGTTACCATCCTTGTGACCTCAAACTCGATGGTAATTGTAGTAACAAATTTCATTATAACATGCAAGTATAAGATGAGAAAGGTACAAAATAGTATGTGGTTTGATGGGTAGAAGGGTAATAACTCTGGCATTTAATAGTTTTTCCAAAACGATAGTGTAGGGTTCTCCTATGGGAGTATATTTTCATTTCTCCCACTTAAATTGAAAGGTATTGATAGGGGAGAGGTTAGAAAAAGGTTTTGAATGGTTATATGGGTGAGACTCATGAGATTTCAAAACAACCACATTTCCTGACCCTTTTTTTTAATTAAGTATTTTGGGGTTTGGAAGAATAAGAGGTATCGTTTGATTTGAACACAGTGTTTTAGTTACGTAACTGTATCTTCTTCTCTTCAATGGCACAAATTTCTAGCTTCCATGCCATAGTAAATACTTCATCAAAGGTGTGGAAGGTTTGGAATTGGAGATTTGGTGAGATGTTTCTAGCACAAGCCTTGGTGAAAAAATCTATTAAATCTATTTGAGGTAATTCGAATATGAGTTGGTTAATAAAAATTTTCCATTGAGAGACAAAGTTTGCGAGAGATTCATCTTCATACTAGTGTGTGGTGTACAAGTTATTCATGCTGAATTTATTGATGATGTTAATATAAAATTGGTCAAGAAAATCCTAAGCTACTTGGTTAAATGAGAAGATGGAGTTCTTAGCTAGAGAGCTATACCAATACAAAGTGGATCCTGTCAATGACATTAGAAATGTTCGTAGTAATCACCATGAGCGATAAAAAAACACACATGTTTAAAAGACCGCAAATGTTGTTGTGGATCTTCTTTCCTCTTGAATCGGTTGAATTTCAGCATTTACCAATGTGTAGGATATGGATGAATTGTCATAGAAACGTTAATAGGATCGTTATAGATCTCCTCATAAGTCAGAGACTTACCTGAGCTAGAGACAGAGGCTTCTAATGTATACATCTTGTCAATCATCATTTTGATGAGATCATTGGTAGGTTTTGATGATGGGGAACCCCCTGAGGTATGAGGGGGTAGATAAGGTGGGTATAACGTAGATGGAATCATAGTATGTGGCAGTTCCCAGTACAAAAATTATGATGAAAGGATATGAGAGGGGATGGATTTCGTAGGAAAATACCTAGAATAGGATGTAGATGAGATAGGTGGTTCTTGCTGATAAGTGTAGGTAGGTGGGGTGGACGAAAATACTCTCATGGAGATTGGTGGAAGATACCGACAGATGGAGAGAACAAGGTTTTGGAAGGGAGTAGGGGTTATCAAAACCAAAGGTGGCTAGGATGCAAAAGGTATATGTGAAGTGGCTGATGGTATGGCAGACTTTGTAGGGGTGATGGACGTTGAAGGTTTAGTAGTTTTCATTGGTGTGATAGGTACTAATAATGTGGGGTCAAGATGAGAAACCATGAGTGATGAGTCGGGAGTGATTAATGTTGTATTGGCGGAGGCGGAGGTGGAAGTGGGTGCTAGAACAAGGGGGATGGATATAGTCATGCCATAGATAAGCTTCGGTGAGGAGTCTCTGGTAGACAAGTGGGCCAAATAGCATTGGGTTTTTGATCTAGGATTCTTGTGAACTCCACATAACCGATACTGATGGTAATAGGCTAATTGGTATCCATAGGCAGGAGCAGCTGAAGGCTAGCATGGAATATGAGGGTGTTGTCTTGACTATGAGTCAAAACCATGTGAATAATAGTAGTCCTGGTAATCTAAGCTTTGTAGATGGCACAAGAGCACAAAAGGAATGGATAAAATGGTTCTGGAAGGTGAAAACTAGTTGTTGTTTTAATTGAAAAATTAAAACGTAGAGACTGACGTTGGTTGGATAACTGATGTTGGTGATAGAGGGTAACCAATGGCAGTCAAAGGACTGATACTAGTCACTGTGGGAAAACATAAGATTTACAAATTTGGAAATAAATTATGAAAATGAAGTGGAACTAGACTTTGACATCAAATTCAACGACACAAAGATATGGTGAGGTAAGTAAGGAAATCCCAAACAGAACAACAATTTACTGAATGGTACTTTGGTTAAAATTACCAAAGAAACATGAAACTGACAATGATGAATAAACTGATGGTGGTGGGATGAGTAAACCGATGGTGGTTTCTAGATTGACACCAATTACTGTGAAATTATTGAAAAGATGGAGAAAAATAAATTTGGTGATTTAGATCAAGTAAAGACTAACCTAGAAACTGAGTATGGTATTGATTGATCCTAACACTCATAAATATTTGGAATACACCTACTATGATTATTGAGTGTGAAGGGAGAGAAGAATGGATAAGGATAACTCAAACCTCGAAACCTAGGTCAAGAAAAAAACTAGCAAACCCAAAATCCTAAATGATAGATTTTATGTTTTTGCTTATGAAATTTAGGTATGACTTATGAATAGAGTATTTTTTTATTTCGATAAAGGTTCCATACAAAATCCAACAATTATGGATAGTTTCAGGTATGTGTTGGTGTGGGAGATCCTTCTATGAGACAATAACTTGATAGATAAACCAAATTGGAGCCCAATATCAATGCCTTGATTGTGTGATGATTGACAACTTCTTCCAGGAAAGATGTTGTTTAAGAAAATGGGTAATTTTTTTTCAGTGGTTTGGTGTATAGAATGAATGTGCAAAGTGTGATCTACGACTCAATTTTTCAACCATCAGCTTCTCATAACTTCCAGCATATAGCTTACCCACAAGTCTAAATGAGCTACATATGCAACACACGTAAGTGATATGTAAATATTTTAGACCCAAATTGAGAATGAAATTTAATGAGAGAAATGATAAATAGCCAAGATTATGTCTTTTACTAATGGAATACAAAATAAAAGGAAACATTATTTTTAGTACAAAATATGTGTTTCATTGAGACAAGTAGAAGAGGAAGAATGTTCCAAGGGATATATTTTAATGTGAACTCATTTAAATTGAAATAGACACACAGTGATTCCTTAAGAATGAATAATGATAAAGAACCGAAATGGGGTCCCACTGGGCATGCCAAAAAATTTCACATCAGAGTATGGTATAAAATAGATAAGGTAATGGTCAAGGAGGAATTCCTGTGATTGTGTAGACGATATGCACACAATGTATAATTTGATCAGACTGAATGTGAGAGCTTCCCTTTGGCTAGGAGGAACGACTTGTATAAGAAACACAACAAGACCACCAAATGATATTAAATAACAAATAGCAGTGGATTACCTAGCGATTTCTAGTTCTGGAAAGTATGACACTTCCACGATGGCTTTCAATCTACTATTTTTATCAAATTAATGAAAATAACTACAAGAAATAGAGGTCCTAATGCTAACACTTTGATTTAGGTGTCTCAAAAAATTATCAACACACTATATTGAGAAGATTATTGAAGTAAAAACTAATATAACATTAGGAAAGGTATTGTTCTTGTTGGGAAATGTCACAGGGGTGTTAGGTAATGTGTGGGCAGATTTTTGTTATGGTATAGGTTGTTTAATGAAGGAAAAAAAATGGCACAGTGACCGATGTCTTTAAAGAGGTGAAACCGACAAGTGTTAGGTGACCGACGTCGGTAGGGGAAATTAGCAGTAACTTAATAACAATAGTTTTTTAGATTCTCTATGATTTCACAAAGAGTGAAAAGGAATTTGTTAGGTTCATAATATTACCAAGAAGATTAAGGAATACATAGGGGAAATAACAAAGGGAAAAAATTTTGTAGGTGGTTGGATTCGTAGATTCGTGAGAAGTTGGAGATAAAATAATACAGGAAGAAATTAAGTATAATCAAGGAGGTAAAGAATTTATACTTTAAGAAAGCACAATATGATTGAAATCAAGTATAATTACTCACATTTATAGATCTGGTTGGTGAAGGAGGGCAGTAATTGATCTGTGAACAAATCTTGGGTTTAGTTCCATGGTAATAATCTCAGATTATTCCTGTGAGTATTCTAATGCCTTGGAATGAAATATGGATTCTTACTTGGGCATGTGGTTGAGTATTTCATTTTTTTTGGGTGATGAGAGGCTTTTGATTCATTCTTGAATGAAATAGAACTCCTGAAACTATAATGACTAGCCCAGGTAAATGGTTGCAAAGTTGTATATAAAGTAACCGACTGGCATTAGGTGACCAGCTCAGGTCAAGTTATAATCAATTTCGGTTAAGGTAAGTGTTATCACTGAATCACAACACCCCTGTGCATGTATTTGAACTCACAGTGTGATTGGATAACATGGGTACTATCTCCAAGTTGTGGGACTTGCTACTTGAGACAGACCTCCAGAGAAAGCTGGTTCTTGCTCCTAAACTACCTGCCACAATCTACTCTAATGTAGGATAAGCTAACTATTCTAATCTAAATTTCCAAGGGACCAGGGAGAGAGAATACATAAAATGAGAAGCCTACACTAAAGCGGTGATACACCAGAAAAGGAGGGTGTGAGAGTAATCTCCAAATGTGTGAAATACAGAGGCAAAGTGCACACTAGAAGAGGTGATGACAGTTCTTCACAATCTAGCAAAATGTATTCACAACAATATTCCAAGCATACACAATGATAATGGATCCCTGCAAGAACATAATAATAGACACAATATTCTTGTAGAAAGATTAAAGGGGCAAGGAGAATGCAAGAAAACACAGCAGGGGAAGATACATCCACAAACTGGTATTTTATTGCTTCATGGAATGCACAGTTCGATCTATTACAAGATAAGGGCCTGGATCACCATGCAAGGAGTCCACTACAAGGGCCTACAACACACTGTCTTCACAAAGCAGTTTTGGCAGAGCTTTGTTACCCAAAAACTCTCTCTCTTTACAATGAGCCCAACACTCCAATTTATAGAAAAATGAGAAGGAAAAGAGAAGGGAAAATGGAAATCCCGAAATCTGTTCTTCAACCACCTGTAAGAGGCATTAAATTCAGTGAAATGATTATATATTTCTTGCAAAGGGCTCCCCATACTGTCCCATGTGCTGCAGCAGAGAAAGAATGATGACCATGCCTCTTAATTGCACTCCCAGCTACCAAATAAAACACTGTTCTGAACCCGGCCACATTTTCTTAAAAAAATAAATCAATTTCTGATCAAATATGGAATTTCTTGATTTCTGTGCATCGGGCTCGGAACCACGATTCCAACGGTACAAATTTTGTGTGATTTCGTTGAGAAATGCAAAAGTTATGGCCTTCTGAGTGCAGGCAGCTATTTTGGGCCTGGCAGGCGTTTTCTGTCATTTGACGGGAATGAGCATTGACTGAATGGAGCCAAATATGTTTCTTTTATTTAAATATATCTACCCTTATTAAAATTAAGAAATCGTGCTCGTTCCAGAAAGTCCAATTTTGTGAAAATCGGAGCTCGGAGTCAAAAGTTATGGCCGTTTGAAGTTCCACGGACCAAACGTTGACTTTTCTTCTCTGCCTTCGGCCGCTTCGGCTTTTCGCGTCCCACGCGTCCCTTTGTCCCAAATGTCCCAGTGCTGCGCAGGACAAATTCTTCCGAACTGCCCGAAATGGGCCTCCATGTCCCTTTTTTGCTGGTGACACGTGGCGTGATCTGATTGGCCTTCGGCTCCTTCGGCTATCCGCGTCCAGCGTGTCCCTTTGTCCCATTTGGCCCAGTGCTGAAGTTCCCTGTTTCGGCTGAACCGGCCGGTTCGCATACTCGCGGCCCAGATGTCCCATTTGCTTTCGGACCGTTCGAGACAAATTCACCCGGTTCGGCCGGTTCGCGCACTTTTGTCCCGGATTGTTTCGGGCTGTTTTGACTCATTTCGACCGATCCGGCTGGTTTGCGTACTTTTTGCCTAGATGTCCCAGACTGCCTGTTTCAACAGTTAGCCAATTTTTTCCATTTTTCGGCCAGTTTGGATTTCCACGTCCCACGCGTCCCTTTGTTCCAAATGTCCCAAATGCTGCACAGACCGCCTGGCGGCCTTTCGGCCGGTTCGCGCCCTTTTGTCCCAACTGTCCCAAATGCTGCGAGGACTAGGACTTAGCCATTTTTCATGATTTTTCCTGGCCCGAGCCTATTTTTTGCAATTTTCTTACCTTTCCTCAGAACTTGCTCTTTTCTACTTGGACAGGGGAGTTAGAAAAATATGAGGGGACCCTAGAAACATGAAATTTTTGCCGTGACTCAATCTATTTGCCTGGGACTTGAGAATTTGATGCATGTTATCAAAATTACCTTGAGGGGTGAATTTTGGATAACAGTAAGTAAATCTAGGTTTACCAAAAATAGGCATATCTTCTAGATTTGGCATGCTTTCCTCATTGATTCTTCTTAAGAAAGTAGAGTTCACGTAAGATAAGGAAGGAAGAAATTAGGCAAAGTCCAGTTAGGTTTAGGAAGAAGTCTTAGTTAGCTAGTACAAGTAAGTGACTCAGCCCTAGGAGTTATAACTCAATTTTTAGGGTGATGACTTAGACACTGTGAGTTAAATGCCCCTATAATGGGTCCATGGTGAGGTGGAGGTGTGACAGTGAAATTAATTAAATTAAAATAATTAATAATGTTAAGGTGAATATATTAATAATAATTAGTAATGGGGTCATGGCCTGTTTTAATTACTTGAAAGGGACGAAGGGGAGTGTGACACAAATTTGGTGTCTACAATAGGTTTTGGATTCCCAATATTAGAACATGTGGTGACATAACAGAGATTACGAGGTACCCCGAATAATATGCCCCCCCTTTCGGTAAAAGAGGGATAGATGAGAAATAATGAACTCTGCCGAAAGTAACGACAAGAGCTTAAAAAAAACATATAGCGGATAGGAAATAGTGTTGAAGAGATATAATGTGATTGAAACATGTGGGATATGGTTTTAGGAAGGTTTCTAAAAATAATTCCACAAAACAGGTGTAAATCATAGTAGAAATGCTCAAGATATGGGAAAAACAATGTAGTATCTATTAGTTGATGTGATGACCACAAAATATAGCCCATAGTAAAGTTGGTAATTTAAATGTGACTATAAATAGTAAAGTTAAAAGGTAACTTTTTGCCTTGATTTATCTTTTGCTATAGTGTGAGAGTGCAAACGGAGTTAGTAAATATACCTCAAGCTAGGTGATTTTGTTTGACCCGATTTGAGAGAATGGTGACCATAATAGCATCGCGTACTACAACAGAGTAGGTAGGTGTAGTAATTTTGCCAAAAATGTAGGGTGTACTACGGTTTATGGTTAATTTTTTAAAGATTTTTTGTTTTTGGATATCCTAGCATTTTTGACCTAGACAAGAGTACTGATGGTGGTAGTGAACCCTGGGACTGCAGCACCTAGAACTGGGAGGTAGTGTCCTTCTCTAGTGCACTCTAGTCTTGCTTCTAGGCTCCCTGGTCCATACATTTTTGTTTTTCCAATTAATGCTAGGTAATATGTTTCTAATATTTTGTAGAGTAATTTTTGGCTATGAGAAGTGTACTAATGTTGCTTTTTCATTGTTGTTTTGTGTTCTGTAGAGATATATCCACTCGTCGGAGTTTTGTGGTGGCCACCATTTGAGTACTTTGTTGGGATTGGGTTTTTCAAACAATGTATGGGATGTGTTGGACTGTGCCATCCTATGGCATGTAGCATGGATGGGGGATGTGTCACATAACATTCTAATGTTGAAATCATTGTGTGAGAGGTGGTGTGTAGACACATGCACATTTTGGTTTCCAGCAAGAGAGATGACTGTGACTTTCGAGGATACGTGCCATATATTATGATTGTTAGTTTTTGGAGAGTGAGTACATTTGATGGTGGTATTGGATATGGAGTACTAGATGTGCTCAACCATATGATATTTTATAGGGTCCTAGGTATCTACCATGACCCATATTAGTCTGGACGTGATATCATAGTACAACGTTCCATGATTGTGGAATTTCATCATAGTGGTGATAGCATTATACATAGCAGTGAAAGGAGGAGGTGTCAACATATTGTTTAAGATACACAACATATCTTAGCAGATAGAGGAGGATGGGAGTAGGTATGTATTAGCATGGTGTGTGTAGGCCCATTTATAGAGGAATTTGTATCGGTTTATACATGATGACCATGCTGGAGGTATAAGAGCCACTACACTATCACATGTATGGGCATATGAGCACAAAGCCATTTTGAGAATTGTAGTAGGGCCATTTGGAGAGTTGGCTTGACCTTAGATATTTGCACGAAGTTGGGTAGATATTTGTAGTAGGAATATGGATGCAGATAGATTCAGAGCCCTGATAGATAGGATGGGGTTGGAGTCAATGATATGGAGATCATACTAGGATTATGGGTAATGGCCTAAGGATGCTACAAGATTATGATTTATTTAGAGGGTGATGTGGCTAGAGGACCTCTTTTCAGGCGTAGTGGAGATTTTCCAGGTAGAGAGAGTATCACAGAAATTTTATATGGCACAAGATATACCCCTTGATCCATACTTATGGTCAAAATCTATCATAATCCATAGGATGGCGGGTGTCAAGATAGAGCCCATGGCAGAACAGTTAGTGCCACTAGGGATGGAGGTGGTAGATCTAGTGATAATAGTGGTAGAAATATATGACACGGTTTTTACGAAGGATTATCAAGTGTAGTGAGTAACGCATCTGTGGGTCTTGTTGTATCTATTGGTCACATGTGCTATGGATTATTTAGTAGGAGGAGTAGGTGAGTGATTTTTCCCTGACCCTGTAGCAGAAACGGTGGAAGAGCGTAAGTTTATGTTTATGTTTATAACATGGTTAATGATTTTTTTATGTTGTATTGTATGGATTTGAACTATCCTAGGGTTGTATTTTGTGTATGTAGGATATGTTTATTGGTCTCTTAAAGTGGAAACATCAATCCTTACATTGATGTAAAATGTGTCGAGTGTTGTGCTATGCAGATGGATACTAGAGCAAGTGGATAATATTGTAGGCGAGCACACCCATTTGTTTTAGCTAGCGACCATATAAGTGGTGACATGTATAATGTTTCTTGACAAGAGGGATGAGGCACATGAAGAGAATTGATAAGCCCGAGAGGCAGTAGGTAGTGGTCTCTTGGCCCAAGATGTTATTGCCAAATTCATAGATTTGCAGCATCAATTCTTGGAGAAGAACATGGAGATTTCTCTATTATGTAGATAGGTGGAGAAGTTTTAGGGACATGAAATGCGGCATCAGGTCAGTGGTGAGGTGACTATTTCTAGGTCTCTCATGATACACAAGAGCAACATTGATGATGAGGTGTGATATGGATGTTTGTATTTGATGTGGGGGGCTTCCCCCTAACTTCGAAACATGTTTTTTTACTGATGATTATATGGATGATGTATTTATGGACACTGATTTTTAAGATATATGAGATTGATGTTGATATGTTTTGGTAGTGTGATGCAAAGGACATGGTATAGTTCTATGAATGTTGTTCTAGCATGTGTATTATAATGTATGTGATGAATATGAATTAGTACGATGATATGAGTAATGGTAGATGAAATATGCATGGTAATATATGATGTAGATAACTAATGTAATGTGACTGATGAGATGAATAAAATATGTAGCGTGTAGGCAATGTAATGATAATAATAGAATAAATGTGGAAGTAGATAAATGTATCCGAATAAATATATGATAATATAATGTAATGATAAGATGAAAAAATGATGAAAATAAGGGATTTTAATGATTCCCCCTAGCTTATGGACAAATAGGCTCATGTAACAAGACCCCTCAACAATCAAGTATGATCCACGTAGGTAAGAATGCATCATTGAGAGAATATTGAGGTGCTCCAGATAAACGACAGAGCACGTGATGAAAGGTTCTTAGAACTAAATCATCAACAGTCATGTAAGAACCATAAGAACACAAGTGTGTCATCATGGGGTAAGGTGATAAGAATCACTTACCAAAGACTAAGATGACAGGTGGAGGTGGAGACATGCTTTTTTGATAGAGCATGAGCATATGAATTGAATGAAATTTCATGTGTATTGATTATGGGATACGAAAAAACTAGAGGAAAAACATGAGGTGGATTTGTATGAATTTGTGGATAATGTGGATGGAGTGAATATTATGATTTTGGTCGTGTAAATGATAGATGAGGTGGAGAACGAGCATGTGGCGGTAAAACATGAAGAGAAAACTGATTTCTAGGTGGAGAAGATGTAAGTTGGGTATGTCTATACTGACGAGGTGAAGGATACACTGAACACCCATGAGAGGAAAAGGATTTGATGTAATATTCTACTAGCTAATGTATGTTTTCATGTAGGGCAAGCCAATAATTGTCCATATGGCCAAAAATGTGATCCTAGTTACAATAGTGTTGGTCACACTGATGTTACAAGTAGTGTGGATGGTGATGTCTATTACAGGGTAACTGAATCAACTACTCATTGAGTATTATGTGAAGCATATCATGTGTTAAAGCATGAGGAGAGAAGTACAAAGGTTATCATGAAGGAGGCAAAGTGGTTGAATTAGGAGCATGTTGTGGAGGAGTATAAAAATGTAATAGAAGGGAAGAAGAGGGTATAAATTTTTTATAAGGAACCTTAGAAAACGGTTGAGGTGGTGGGTGTTGCTCAACTGATGGTGAGGGGAGGGAAGAAATATTTGGAAGCAATGGAGAAAAATGTGGAGGTACAATGTCCTATGCGAACGAGAGATATTTTTCAATATCGATAACCTTGTACAACAAAAGAATGAAGGACTCACAAGTATCATATTTGTAACCTTTGTTTTAGTTGAGGGAGAAGACCACGAGATAAGGTGAATTATTTTTCTAGGTCACTAGGATGAAAAATTGGCTGATCTATGCAAACATTGAATCATAAAATATAATCCTTGATGGGAGCAAAGGGCCCTTGATGTAAGGTAGAAAGGTTGTTTTATGTAACCCTAGGGCCATTTTTAAGAATAAAGTGGAGGAGGAAAGCATCCTACATGTCATTAAAATTTCTAATGGAACCGAATGGTAAGTATGTGTATCATTGGAGTGCCTCATTAGTAAGACTATATCGAAAGGCCTTAAATAAGAAGCAATCATTACAATAGTCGACCATAAATATGTAGTGATGTAAGATATGAGCATGAGGATCACCAGTGCCTTCGATGAATGCGAAAGTAGGAATTAAAAAGTCTGTAGGGAATGAGGAATTATGAATTTTTTTAGAAACATGGTTTCCATCTAAAGAGTTGTTGTCAATGGAGTCATAATAAACCCTACTTTCTATAGTAAGAGTATGAACTTGTAATTATAGTTTTCCTACAACATGCATGAGGGAAAGGATATCTTGTGAGGGAATAGTATGAGATGGAAATAATGTGTTAAGCGGTTGAAGTTTTCTATGATGAGTGATCATAGGAATGTGAAGAGGTGATATTGTGGAGTCGGGTAGTAACGGTGCAATGGAAAAAGGTGTAGGAGCAGTAGCATGACTAGTATTAGCACAATTCCTAGTAGGTGGAATGAGCAAGGAAGAAACGTCAACATGTGAAGATGCACTAAGGTGGGTAGAGGATATGGGAATAGAAGAAGAAGAAATGGTGGGAGGTGAATCATGTATAATGGTAGATGTAACCTCAAGGGGGGATAACAATGGAGTGAGAGAGTCATATGCAGAAGTATAGAAAGAGGGTGGTAGATGTAACCTCAGGGGGGTAAAAATGGAGTGAGAGAGTCATATGTAAAAGTATATAATGAGGGATACCCATAATGTTGATCAGTATAATATGGTGCTCCATAAATAATTTTGTGATCATCATAGGAATCAATAGGATCATCAACGTAATATGAAGGAGAATTCATGCTCGATGGAGATATGTGATGAGGGCTATAGGAAGTGGTAGAAGATATACGAGTAATTATAGGAGTGAATGGAAGAGAGGTATGAAGTATAAATTCCTAATAAATAATAAATGATAAAGGTATATAAAACATTCAGGATAATATCATAAGAATACTACGAAGGATCACATACAACCAGATGCAATGGTGTACAATGAGTGAAAGAAACATGGTCATAAACAAACCATATGTTGATTGGGGAATAACCATGATTATTTTACTACACGTTATTAGCATTCTAGGAGGGCTTGTTGAGTATCATCAAGGAAGATCATAGGAGTAATATATAAATACCTAAGCTCAGATATGGTAGCCTCATCATTAATATGGTTGACACCAAAATGAGACATGATGATATAAAATAAGAACTATGTTATCCATGAGGGTATAAAAGAGGATCAAAAATAAAAATGTTCAAAATGTCGGGTTCACCAAAATTAATAAATAAAAATTAGAAATATGAGGGTTAGTCAAATGTATCTATTCTATAATTTAATCTAAATATAAACTAAACACTATATTGGAAAGAAATACCTATTTATTTTTAGTGTTTTAATTTATCAAAATAGTTGAAATAATAAGGATATGATAATAACCTATAAATAACTTACCTTAATGTGTTTTGGACTATAGTAGAATGGTATACAAAGTGGGAAATTTGTAATTGAATGACCTTAAAAAGGGTAGAAAATAGAGTTTTGTCTATACTGAGGCACTCATAAGGGTACTAGGGCACCTCGCTGCACCCTGGTCTATAATCTAGATGTTGTAGAATGTGAAAAATCTCATAACTTAAACTTGATAATGTCGAAATATCTATGTATTATCTCTTCTTCATTCGCACGGATGTCAAAAAAATTTCACCTATATCACTGTAATTTTTATATGAATATCTACCCACAAAACCCTATTCAAAACATCAATTACTAAATAATAAAAATGCATATGACTAGGACATAATGACCTCAGCTAGAAAAGTAGTTGTCTTACAAGTAGGAATTACACTGCATTTCAGATAAAGTGTAGTTATATATGGGTGGGTGTGTGAGCAATTTTTTTCCTAGGATTACCTAGCATCAGTGACACAGTAGTAGGGGGAAATAGATATATGTAAAAATCAAATGGTGGATGGAATAGAAAAAATACAACCCTTTCATCGTATACTTGTGTGATGCAGATGTAGAAGAAGCCAAAATGCAATCCCCTACCTTAGTAGATAGATGCCCTTGATAGTTAGATGTATAACCATAATGTATTGAGTATGATTTGTTTATATATGGATATCTTGCTGAAATTTTGACACTAGTGACTCGAAACTACCGACTATGACCTCGGGGAATACACAAGATAACTCTTAGGATGGACCTTGAGAAAAGTAATTAAGACCAAAAATTACAATGACACGGGTACCTATAATCACACCCTCGGGTGCCCGGGTGCAAACCTACACGCCCCAATAAAAACTTGAAGATGAAAAATGAGAAAATTACGATGCCTAAGACCTCCTAAAAGACACCCAAAACTATAGAGATAAGTGACAAATGAACCATAAAAATAACAAGAACACCTGACCAACTGACAACAAGACCTAGGGATGGGTCTCTAGTGAATACTTTTAGTATGCAAGATCTATATATAAAATAACGTACTCGGTGGTATAAGTGTAATAATAAGTGTGTGATTTTGTGCCTAAACTGATTGGTTTCATTTGAAATGGAAGTATGTTGGATATCCACTCTAAGTAGTTAAGAGGAGAGTTAAGTAGTTAATAGTTCATTTGACACTCCTAGCCCATAGAGATTTTTATAAAGGATGTCCTAATGTACATTTGATATTTTAAGAAGATATAATATTGAAATCTTATCATACCTCTTCTAAAGTTTTTCTAGGATATTATTCTAATTATCCTAAGGGGTAGACCAAGGAGGCTCTGGGATCATGAGATGAGTGTTCCTTGTTACTACAATACAATGTCTTCCCTTGTTCCTAATGTTATTTACACGCTCATCAGAAGAGTCAACACATCCAATAAGTTATTCATATTGATTATAATATCGGTTATAAACATATTTTATGGCCTTGTATCACTTGGAAGACTCTCCTTGATCTGGATTTTTCTCACCCTATTTACCATGTTTTGGGAAAGGCTCCTTGAATATTCACATCTTTTGATTTTGAATTTTAATTGATTCTATTTTATCTCATTCTATCTCACCACTATAAATAAGATCTTGGACGAAGTGACATAGTTTTAACAGTTTGTTTGTTTTATTCCCTTTGACATGGTGGAATTCACAATAATAATGTTCCTTATATCGTGAAGGTTTAGGTGCATTTTCATCAAATGGTATCCTTGCGGGATATTAGACCATTTCCATTGCATGTAGTTGTTTCAAGATCATGGAAAAAGAGTTTGTTAGGGGAGTGAACACTCTACACTTAACTAGCGACTGGATTGGTCCTTTGGTCACTTTAAAAGGTGGACCAATTTGGACTACTTGTATGCATTTGGAATCCGTGATTCTATCTCCTACAACATTAATGTTTTTATTCAATAATTTCAGCTTTTTCATAGGTTTTAAAGATTGAGTTTCTTTTGAAAATGGTTTTATTGTCAATTTCATGATTAGATCCTTTTCTATTTGGATTCCTTTGTCAATCACCTCTTAAAATTTTCCAACATAATGTAGTTATAGGTGAAAGGAAATGTTTGTATTTAGGTTGGGTACAAATATGCTACCAAGTTATTTTTCAGGGATTGAGCAATGGAAGCGACTAGCTAGCCTCCATCATATTTGTAAGAAACTTTCAAAGTTTTCATTTGGTCTTTTTTTGGCATCACATAGGTCTAACATGGTTATGTTTCTTTCAACATTAAATAAGAAATGACGAAAAAAAAATCCACTATTTATGGCTATGTGAAGATATACCCACGAGGTAAGTGCAGGAACCACTCTAATGCTTTTCCCCTAGAATTATTTGATATAGTCATATCTGGTTATTATCATTGTATGCCACTTCATGGCATGCCATGTAAAAATATTGTACATGATCCCTTGGGTCATCGTTTCATTTTTATTTTTCAAATTTTGGGCAATCTAATTTCTTAGGAAAAGGTGTAGGCCACATATCCTTATCAAATGGATAAGGGAATAACTCTTAAGATTTATATATATTGATATGTCCTACATTCATTTCTTGGAAACTTGTGTGCATTGCTTTCATAGATTTTAACTCATGTGAAAGAAGTTGCTCTTTGGTGGGGGAAGTTAGCATATACATGCGACTATATTTTAACATTTCTCCCTCTTTTTTTTCTATTTGAAGCTCACTATTTCTAACTTTACGTTTCTCCCGATGTACATTTTTGTTTATGTGTTTCATACATGGGATACTAGAAAAGCTTATTTTTGACTAAGGTGTTGAAATGTTTGGTGCATCATGACTTCTTTATTGTGAAGTTCCTCTTCATTTTCATGGAAAGAGAGATGTTCTACATTTTCATGTTCCACTCTTATCCTATGTGGAATTCTCATGACTGGCATTTTAAAGCCATCTATCTTGTCATGTTGAGTGTTTGAGTTGTAATCTTTTCCATGTCCGAAATAATATGTCTTGTCATGTGTTCCTCATTAGCATAATTTTTTGGTGGAATAGTTTCATTTCTGTTGCATTCTAACACCTAATTCCACAATTCTTTCAATTACTCTATCTTTGTTTATAAAGAGGAAATCATCTAATTGAGCAAGGTAAAATTTGAATTCCTCATGTGGTGACCCCAAATCATCACCACTATGGTCTATCATGTTGTCCACTTCCTTTTCCGCAGAGAATAGCGATCCTAAACTATGACCGACAAAGGTATTTGACCCTTTTTCGTTAGATGTTTACCATGCTAGCTTTTTGGATCCCATTTTTGTCAAAGGGCGTATAGCAAATGAGTATTTCACGAAGGTTTTTTTTTGAATTTTTCCAATGGTATAATCAAATCTAAGTGTTAACCTAGAATTAAGTGTTTACTAAGGATGCACATAGAATGTCAATAGTCTAAATAATAATGAATGTCAATTAATCAAGGGATCGAAGTGACTTCCCTACAGGGATAAGTCCTAATGAAGAATAAATCATGAGGCACAATCACAAAAAGGTCATACAAAACCAATCAATCAATGAACTACTCCCTAAGTGTTTTCAAATGGTATTTTCAACGTTAAATGATAAACTTAATGTCATTACTTATGTAAACTTCACAATTAACAAGGTGTAAGTAATAAAAAGAGGTTGATGTGATTTCCCTTCCAAAATATACTTAAAGAGAGTTTAATTCCAAGAAAAACATAAATCTCAAAATGCGGGGGTTACAAATGTGAAAAATGTAACAATATTACTAAGACACATTAACCAAACTTTATGGAAAAGTAAGGTATTAGTATAAAAATAATATCAGTACAATGCGCACAAGGTAGCAAAAATACTTTTCAAAATTGAGATACTGTTTGAAAGTAAACCAAGGATAAATTATACGAAGGAATTGTTAAGGTGCATGTATCTTAACATTATAATCCAAACACTTAGGTCAATTTTTCGAGAAACAAGAGGCAAGGATAAACTTTTTTGAAATACGATACAAGAAAGATAACACCTCAAAGGAGAATCAAGTGAATAACCAAGCCTAATTATAAGGACGATCTTGACTTGGGTTTCAAGCTCAAATGACTATCAAGATATGAAAATGGTCCAACACACTTTCAATGTTTACCATCAATTCTCAAGCAAGGAAGAATGTAAATAGGTGCAAAATTTGTGGACATGATCAATTGATAACACACTTATGGTTTATCTTCTTTTGATCAACAAAGTGTCAAAAGAAAGGAAGGAATTAGATCAAGTTAGGTTGAAAAGTGTTTGGCCTCACTTTGGAAAAATTTTGTCCTACCTTATGGCGAGTGAAAAACTAAGAAAAAGTAATGCTTCACAAATTTCTCCCCTTGTTCAATGAACAAATTTTTGACTCTGAAAAATTTCTCCCTTTGTGAAGTGTCTCAATAAAAATTCGTTTGATTCGTTCAAGATGGCTCCATGTCAAGATATCTTCCTAGGAGGTTATTTCAACTAGGTGTCACAAGGTACTAGTGTGAGCTCAGTTTTCCAAGAAAGTCACACTGATTATTCTTAGTGTATCTAGGATTTACTTTACCCCATTCATATATAGTCAGCAATTAATGCATTCATCATGTATTCTTACTGTTGTCACAATATTGATAACTTTAACTCTAACTTTAAAAGGTGATACTAGTCAAGTAGGCAGGCAGAGCACTTTTTATTTTGTAGACAATTTTCCCTCTTATGTGAACTACTTTTGGGTTCCTAGGACCAACCCCATTGTTGTAGCTTAAGGATTATTCCTAAGAGGTTATTTCCTAGTTTAAAGAGGACAATGTGTGCCCTTATTCGAACCTACAAATATAGTGTGATGAATGTGGTGTTCTTTTTTATCTTTTGGATTTTGAAATGTGGTTTAATCATACTGTTAGAGAAAAATCACAACACCGAAAATAAGTTCTACAGATATTCTTTCCTAAGGAAGAGTCATTTGGTGTGATTGTATAACATTTAAGTTTCCCGAAGGTGTGAGACCTTGGAAAAATGGAAAATCTCTCCAGATTAAAGGATGGTTCCTTATTCCTCTGTTTAGGTGCATACGTGAGAACTTGTAGAGGATCTATCTCTATACCTAACCTAAGATTTTTCAGGGAGACAGGGATAAAAGAAAATATACGAAAAAAGAAATAACTAAGCTACAAGGTGATGCACCAAAGGAATTATGAAGAATAGTTTTGCTGATAGACACAAACCACAAAATACATGCAATAATCAAGCACAAATGACCATATTTATAATGAAAGACTATATGGGAGAAAAAGAGACAGAAAGGATATAGTATCAATCAAAAATGTGTTTTTTCTTCTCTACAAATTGATACATTGCATTACAAAACAACTAGGATGCAAGAGCATACTAAAATTTTAATGGAATGCCCAAAACCAATGAATCCCTTTTCTAGAAGGAATAGGGATCCTGCAAAATAAAGAATGTCCAACCGTTTACAATGAGTCCTGCCCCTGCATTTATAGATTCAATCAGAGAGAAAAGAGAGAGAGAGGAGAGGGAAAAGCAGGTTGAAGCTCAACCACTACTATTAATGCCTCTGTCAAAATATGCACCCCAAATCCATTTTTATTGGATCAATATTCAGTTTGAAATTTTGAAGAAAGAGGAAATGGTGGAACAGATCAAATCTGATCTGGTTGTTGAGGGAAGAAGATCATATATTGAAGGCTTGGAGACGTTTCTCCATTTTTCACCTACTAGGGCTTGATAAAAATGAATTTTTATCTTTTAATGGTGTAGAAGATGTCAAGACGCTTCCAACAGTTTTATATTTGTAACATTTTGAGCCTTGAGTCAAAATATATGCCCCTTCAAAGTTCGTATCGAGTCCATACAAATTGGCGGGAACACAGTTTGAAAAAATGAGTCCGCTTTTTAATATGGGACACGTGGCAGCTAGATTAGAGAAAAAAATCAGGTTTTCTGGTTCGTAATTTATCTTTTTCTATTTTCCGTAAAACGCAAAACTCAGAAAATCCCCATGGTCCCGAAGGTCCGCCTGGACATGTGGCAACCTGTGGTTAGCTCAGGCTCAAATGCTGATTTTTTCCCTTTGGTAGAGTCGTAGCCTATTTCTCAACTTTTACACCTTTTGGGTTAAGCGAGAGAAAAACAAATTTTCCCTCTATGACTCGCTTTGACCTGGGACACGCGGTGGCTTGGTGGTCGTTTGGAAACCCTATCTCTATTCATTCCTTGAATTAGCACCATTTAGACACTTGGTAGCCTCCGCTGGCCTGGCCTATGCTTTGAATATTTAACCGACTCTGCCCCTTTTTGGAGTTTGGGCTATGTGGTGAGCTCGCACTCATTTGGGGCTCCACCTTGGGACTAACTCTTAGAGATGCGCCACACTGACACTTGGAATTCTCTGCTTACACTTTTATACTTAGCCAATTTTGAGGTCCGCCCTGTCTGCCTTTTGACTTGGTTTGACCATTTGCTACATGGAGGGTTAACACAAGTTTGAGTCTCCATCCTTGGCTCTCATTTTATTTTTTTGCCAAGGCGACACCTGGCACCTTCTCTCTTGGTTGAAGACTTTTCAATGGTCCAGCGACTGTTACGGCTCTGGACCCGTGGCACCTTGGCACATGTTAGAGCTCCCTTTTCTAGATTTAACTTTGGAGAAGTGTCGTTAGGACACGTGGTTCTTTCCGCCGCCTCTTCAATACTTAGTCAATTTTGGAATCTTTCTTGAACAGTCTTGAGCCTAAAAAACTTCGAAGCATCACCATTTTTCCTCCTTCTTGCTCCTTCTTCCTCTGTGACATTGCTCCTTCTCTTCTGACCCTGTTATTCCATTGTTGAGTCTACCCAAATGCTGAAACATGGATTTGAGACTTGAAAAAGGCTCGACAAGGTCGTTTTCTTTTACATAGGGTCATTTAATCATTCTCATCCCCCACCACTCCATTGTTGAGTTCTTGTATGACCTATTTATAGATTTGAATGATTTTTCTCAGGTTCTTTCTATGTGGGGTCGTGGCTGATACAATATTTATCTCGAGGGGGGAAAAATATGGATAAAAATTTGGCGACTCAAGCGGTATCTACTTGCTAGATGAAAATACCAATTTCCTTGTCATATCCATTGGGCATGGAGTCGAGAAGGATAGTCTGATACTGAATCTACCTCTAATTCAAGAGCCTGGTTTTTTGCACTCTCAATTTTCATAGGAAATCTCAAAATAAAGGTTTCTGAGGGTAGAAAATTATTTTGACCCAGGGCTTCATCTGTCTCTTTGATTTGACTGTACAAGAGCAACAAGACAATACCATAACTATATAGGAAATTTTAAATCATACATGCCCCAAATAGAACATCTAGAGCGTGCGAAGCACTTAGTAGAAAAGAAACCTATACTACAACAAGATGATGTGCACAAGCACTTAGAGGAAGGGAAACTAAATTTGTATGTGCATGGTGAGGACTTCCCTTTTAGTAACAATGTTTAAGATGGATTCCATTTAGTGGAATTTGTAATTCCTCACCATCAAATGTTGACAATAGGAAAGCATTGCTACTCTTACATCTCTTGACCATGTAGGGGAAACTCCAAATGCCATCAAACTTGGAATGCCTTCCTAGTTTTTCTCAATTTGCATCCCATTTAAAAATCAAGTCTCCTTCCTGGAAGGTCCTTGATTTTTCCTTCTTGTCAAATCATCTCTTCATTAAGGCCTGGTGCTTCTCTATTTCTTGGAGTGCATGCTCTCTAGTTTCTTCTAATTCTGTCAGTTTCGCATACCTGGCCTCTCTTGGTTCAAATTTAGACATTTATAGCTGCTTCACGAGCTCCAATGTTGGAAATTCAAGTGATATAGTAAACACTACCTCTTTCCCATATAAAAGTTTAAATGGATAGCTTCTTGTAGATCTCTTGGATGTTATCCTATCAGCCCATAAGGATGATTTGAGATTTTTGTGCCAGGTTTTCTGGTTTTCATTAAGAGTTCTTATGATGATATTTAGCAGGTTCTTGTTTGTGGAATCAAATTGAACATTACCTTGAGGGTAATAGTTTGATGAATTGCTCAAGTAAACCCCATTCTTAATAGCCCATCCTGTGATCTTGGAACCTATGAATGCTAAGGCATTGTCTACTATAATGGCGGCTGGCACTCCAAATCTAGTCAATATCACTTCAAAGAAATCTAGGATACTAGACTCATTAGCTTCCTTGAGTGCCACTACCTTGGTCCACTTGGTGAAATAATATGTTGATGTCATGATCCATTTGTGGCCTTGGATTTAATTTTAATTGATGACTCCAATTAATTTCAATCCCCATTTCATTAAAGGTTGGTCGATTGGATTGGGTGCAATGGAAGTGTTGCTAGCCTTTCTTTTCCTTTGAAGAATGCATAATTGTTACATCTTTTGATTCATGCATAGCAGTCACTAAATAATCTAGGCCAGTAATAACCCCCTTCATGATCTCGAGTGTTGTCACCCTTGGAGAAAAATGGCCTCCAACTGCTTCAACATGGAATTCTTGTAACACTCTCTCAACCTAATCTGTATTAATGCATCTCAACAGAACGCCATTGATGTCTCTTTTGAACAAGACACCATTAATAAGAACATGCGGGATGGCCTGTAGCATGAAATGTCTCCTTTTTTCTTTATTCATCCCATGAGGACACATTCCTATTTGAAGGAAGTGAACCATGTCTTTATTCCAACAAGGAGTAGGTACATCATGATTCCCTTCTTCTTGATTATTCTTTAGAACAAAAGCAACCTCCTTTTCACTATTTTCTTTGTCTTATTGACCCAAGGCTAGTCATTCACACAACCCTTTCCCACGGACAAGATTAATGAGCTTGATCTCAATTTCATATTCCATGACATGAGTGATCCATCCTACATGTTTTTCATTCAGGTCCTTGTTGAGAAAAAATTCTTTAACTCCTTCATGGCAGACCAACAATTGGATTTTATTATTTGAAACTAGATGCTTAAACTTCTTTAATCCTCTTATTACTGTCAGGACTTGTTTTTCGATGAAGGAGTATCTCTCTTCATAGTCTTCCAGACCTTGACTAAAGAAAGGAATTGGCTATTCTGTACCTTCCTTGTTTTGCTGAACCAAGATTTCATAAATTGTGTCACTGCTACCAAAAGCATACAGTATGAAGTCTTTAGAGAAATATAGATTCCCAAGAGTTGGGGCTTGCGATATATATTTTTTAATGGCCTCAAATATTTCCTTTCCTTCATCTTTCCACTTGAATGCTAAGATTTTCTTTAGCATCAATGTTATTTGTTTAACAAGGGAAACAAATTTTGGTACAAACCTACGAACAAAATTGATTTTTATTAAGAAGCTTTGAAGGGCCTTCTTGTGGCTTGGAAATGGAAATGTTCTTATAGCCTCAACTCTTTCTGTTTCAATTTCTAAACCTTCCTTTGACACAATGTAGCCTACCCTCATCAGGCAAGAATATGCATTTTGTAGGTTTCAATGATACCCCAAATCTTTTGCACCTTTGCAACACTTTCCTTAGTTGAAAAAGGTGGTCTGCTGCATTTCTAGAGAACAAAGTAATATCATCAAGGTAGATCAGTACTATTTTTCTGATCAGCCCATTAAATTCCATATCCATTTCCCTTTGAAAAGTGGTTACAACATTAGACAATCCAAATGGCATTTTTCTGTAGGCATAGGTACCCAATTTGGTGGTGAAAGTTGTTTTGAACTGATCATATTATTTCACAATGATCTGGTTGTACCATGAGTAGCCATCTAGGAGGGAGAATTTCTTGGATCCAGATACCACTTGCAAGATCCAATCCGTTGAAGGGAGTGGGTTGTGATCTTTGATGGAGGCTCTATTCAAATCTTGAAAATCTACATACAACCTTATCTCTCCATTTTTCTTCTTGACTAGGACTAGATTTTCAACCTACCTTGAGTGTTTGATTGGAAATATGATACTTGCCTCTATCATCTTGTTCAAATATTTCTTCATCAGAGGCTCAATATGTGGGTTGAATGGTCTCTACTTTTTCCTGTTGGGCTTAGCAGGTAGATTTAGGTCAATTGTGTGTTGGGATAACTTTAGATTGAACCCTCTTAGGTCTTCATAGTTCCAAGCAAATATATCTAGAAAATATTGGAAAATTTGTATGAATTCATACCTTTCTTGCTCGGTGGCCACTTTGCCAATTTGAAGCGCTTTGCCTTCTCCAACTGGGATTGACTCTAAATCTTCTCCTTTGATTTGCATTTTAGCCTTCTCTTTTCTAAACTGATCATTAGGATTGAAGTTAAAATACAATGTCACTAAGTGTTTGGGAAGCTTGTTTGTATCCAACTTTACTATTTGATTCAAGTATTGCTGCTTTAATCTACTTTGATTTCTATCTAAGAATTCAACTTCTTCTTGCAAAACATTAATGATATTCTGTTCATTTTTAAATACCTGCTAGCATGTGTTTTTGTCTAACATTGATGGCCTCCAAAATATATGGATATGTGGTTGTTCTTTTTCTCTTTTGATGTCGTTGACCACATTAAATGTTGCTCACACTGCTGCAAGCCTATCAGCAGCTTAGTTCTCCTTCCTAGGTATTGACAGAATGCTGAAGGCCTCAAAATCCTCCATGAGATCCCATATCCTTCTCTTGTAGTTCTTGAGCAGGTCATTCTTGACCACATTAAGTCCTCTGACTTGATTCACGACCAATTCATTGTCAACAATTACGTGCAAGTTCTTGATTCCTAGCTTCCTTACCCAATGAATACCATGGACCAAAGCCTCATATTCAATAGTTTTATTTAAGAAGGAAAACTAAAATTTGAAGGCCGAATAATATTCCATACCTTTGGGGGACACAATCATAGCTCCTCCTCCAGGTTGTTGTCTACTCCTGAAGCCATCAAAGAACAGTTTCCATACCTCATTTTCATCTTTACACTTTGTCCTAATTAGGTCAAGAAGAGGAATATTCTCGTCATGTAGACAGTAGAGTCATAGCTCAGATTCTTCCATCTCCTTATAGGGGTCAAGATCATTTCATTTTTTGGCCCACTCATTGAGAGTCAATTCTGGGATAAATCCCACCTTGGTATCTGCTTCATAAGTGCTTAAGAGGTCTTCTTGATCAAAAGCTGAGTAGTTTGCATTGATTGGACTTGGCACAAAAGAATCAATGTGGTAGTCTGCTATGGGCTCAAATCTGATTGTGGCCTTTACCCCATAGCTTGTTCTAAGGAGCATATGTGAATAATAAGCAGACAGATACCCTCCAATTTTGGCAGTGAAGTCCCTAGATAAAAACAAAGAAAAATGTGGTGGCAAATCTATGATGGATATGTTCTGTCACTATTCTGGAAAACAATCACATTGGGAAGGCATGTAGAGTGAGGCCCAGATCCTTGATGATTCTAATATTTTTCACTACTATCCCATCTAATTACACTAGCCCTCTAGAGATGACTTCTTACTGGAGACCCAGTTGATCAACTATTTGTTTGGGCATCACAAAACTACTAGCCCTGGAATAAATCATATAGTTGTGCACCAATTTGTCTCCAATAATCAATGAGACATAGAATGTAGGAGGTCTTAGGTTCTTACCTTGTTGTTCTCCATGGTTCCTCCCTAGTTGAACTCCATTGACAAGCACTCTCTCTTGCTAGCTGTGGGGTTGGTTTAAGCTTGACCAATTCTGGATGGCAGTCTATAAGAGATCCCTCTGACCTGAAATGGCTAGTGACTCCCATAGTGAAATGTTCACACTTGTACTCTTCATTTGCTAAATGAAATTGAATGAGCTATCCTTTTCCTGCCCCTTCCCAGAAATATTTTTTTCTTGCACATGGGTTGTCACAACCGGTGCTTGAGTGGATTTGGAAGGTGACTTGGGTTGGCCCAGCATGTTGGGAGTTATATTTGAACCACCAAAACCTTGTGGAGTGGTGGAAGGTTGGGGGTCACCTGAGTTCAGTGGGTGGCTTTCTCCAATATTTCTCTTTTTGGACCATGTATTCGTAACCACACTTTGAGAAGGGAACTGAGTCATCCCGAAGAAGTCTGCAGCTTGCCTATTGACAAGCATAGTCTCACTTGGGGGTCCCTTTTATTGAGCTCCCTGCTATTGATATCCTTCTTGGCTAGGTTCTTGTGACACCATACTATTCTGAACCATCAAGGACTCATTTAGTGCACCATTAAAGCAAATTGATTGGTTATGTGGCTGATTACATGGGAAGCACCAATCATATTATTTTTCTATATTGTTTTATGCTAGAACCAATGCCCTTAATGTTGAAGCTATGTTTCGATCATGTGACCTGAAAGGTCTAGCAACTTGAGGCTATCCTTGGTTCTGGTTCTAACTTACATTCTAAGATGGTGGTCTATTTTGTTGAAACTGGGGTCTAGCTTGATACTGATTCTGGGGCTGATATGACCTAGAACTCTGAGCTTGTTTTCTTTTGATGGTTACTAGATCATTTCCCAGGTTCTGAAGTTGTTTCATGACTTCATAGAGTTTATTTGAATGTTTAGATGATCAGGTAGAGGCTTCAGCTGAGATTTGACTCCTAGGGGTGAGTATAGGAGCTAATATGGGTGTTTGGATGGTATCTGTGTTTCCTAACTCAAGGTACAAAGGCATGGATGGCCTAGGAGTGATTTTACTATCCTGAATCAAATAGTTCTTAGCCCCTATAGAAAGGCTATAGGCTACAGGTAAGGTTTTGCCACCCATTTACTGAATCATCAAAGAAATATCAGAATTTAAATCCCTAAGAAAGTATAAGAAGGCACCTTCACTAGTGGGCTTTACTGGTGTTGGAATCCTATCCCAGGTCTACTAAAATATGAGGTTGAAATCCATCAGCTGCTCATTCAGGGCTCTCTTGATTGTTGTTAGTTGCTCCAACAAGGATAAGTTAACACCCTTTTTTCCAAACTGTTCATGAAGAGCTGTACACAACTGGTTCCAATTTTGAATAGAGCATGCCTCAAGGCTCCTGAACCATTTTGAAGCCTTTCCTTTGAGTGAAGAGGTGAGTTACTTGACTGCAATGTCCATCTCATGGATTTCATGGATTGTACAAACATTTACAATATCTTAGACATGATCATTAGGAGAAGTCTAGTTTTCCCCAGTGAAATATGGCATGCTCTTTAATGCTACTATCGAGACTGAATTTTGTGAATTCAGAGTGAGTGGGCTGCTGTTGGTGAAATTGACATAAGGATTTGGACGAGCCATCCTGATCATCTTGAGCACCCCTCTTGTTTGAGAGAATGCCCTGATGGGAGGAGGTGTCGATAAGGCCCTATTTAGTGGAGATAGAGACCTATGGGATATTCTTCCTCCCCTCCCTCTGTCTGGAGATAAGTCTAGATAGAAATTTAATCCCTCTTCTCTGGATCTTGACCATGTTTTTATTTTTCTCATGAACTTGCTTGGACTACTGAAACTAGTGGATTTTTCTCTTTTGGAGTCACCAGATGTATAGTTTCAAGGCTAATAAATGTTGGAATCAAAAAATTTTTACATCAATCTTATTGTAACAAGATGGAGACTTCTCGGTCTCATCGGGTGCGTCAAAACTATTAGTGTACAATTATAGCACCCCAAAATGAGTTCTTAAAATCTGATTTTCTAAGGCAGAGTCATTTGGTGTGATTGCATAACATTGAACTTTCCCCAAGGTGTGGGACCTTGCAAAAATGGAAAAGATCTCCATATTAAAGGTTGGTTCCTTATTCCTCTATTTAGGTGCATACATGAGAGCTTACAGGGGATCTATCTCAATACCTAACCTAAGATTTTCCAAGGAGATAGGGATAAAATGGAATATAAGAAATAAGAAATAACTAATCCATAAGGTGATGCATTAAAGGAATGATGAACACTAGTTTTGCTACTAGATACAAACCACAAAATACATGCAATAATCAAGCACATATAACCATATTTATAATGAAATACTAGTTGCAAGAAAAAGAGACATAAAGAATCTAGTATCAATCACAAATGGGTTTTATTAATCTAAAGATGGATACAGTGCATTACAAAATAATCAGGAAGTAAGAAGATACTGTAGCTTTAATGGAAGTCCTGAAACCCACGAATCCCTTTGCAAGAAGGAAAAGGGATCCTACAAACAAAGAATGTCTAACCGTTTAGAATGATTCCTGTCCCTATATTTATAGATTCAATCAGAGAGAAGAAAGAGAGAGAGAGGAGCAAGAAAATCAGGTTGAATCTCAACCACTGCTATTAATGCCTATGACAAAATATGCCCCCCAAATCCTTCTTTATTGTATCAATCTTCAGTTCAGTGTTTTGAAGGAAGAGGAAATGGTGGAACAAATCAAATCCGATCTGGTTTTTGAGGCAAGAAGATCCTATATTGAAGGCCTAGACATGCTTCTCCATTTTCACCTAATAGGGCCTGAGAAAAATGAATTTTTATCTTTTCATAGTGTAGAAGATGTCAAGATGCTTCCAACGGTGTCAGATTTGTAATATTTCAAGCCATGAGTCAAAATATATGCCCCTTCAAAGTTCATATCAAGTCAATACAAATGGGAAGGAAGACAGTTTGAAAAAATGGGCACCCATTTTAATATGGGACACGTGACAGCCAGATTAGAGCAAAAATAAAGTTTGCAGGTCTGTAAATTATATTTTTCTATTTTACACAAAATGCAAAACTCAAAAAACCCCTGCGGTCCTGAAGCTCTACCTGGACACGTGGCACCCTTTGGTTGGCTCGGGCTCAAATGCTCACTTTTTCCCTTGGGCAGAGTCATGACCCATTTTACATTTTTTACACCTTTTGGGGTAAGGGGCAAAAAACCAAAATTTCCCCCTATGGCCCACTTTGACCTAGGACACGCAGAAGCCTGACAGTCATTTTGAAACCCTCTCTCAATTCATTCCTTGAATTAGCACCATTTAGACACTTGGCAGCCTTCGTCAGCATGGCCTATGCATTGACTATTCAACCGATTCTACCCCTTTTTGAACTTTGGGCTACGTGGCGAGCTGGCGCTCGTTTAGGTCTCTACCCTGGGACTAACTCTTGGATATGTGTCATAATGACAGTTGGCATTATCCAATTTTGAGGCCCACCCTATCCACCTTTTGAATTTGTTAGACAATTTTCTACGGGGAGGGCTGACACAAGTTTAAGTCTCCATCCTTGGCTCCCATTTCAGATTTTTGCCAAGCCGACAGTTGACACCTTCTCTCTTGGTTGAAGAATTTTCAACGATCCTGTAAATTTTAGGGCTCTTGACACAGGGCACCCTGGCACACGTTTGGGCTCCCTTTTCTATATTTAACTTTGAATAAGCGTCATTAGGACATGTGGTTCTTTTCGCCACCTCCTCCATACTTAGTCAATTTTGGACTCTTTCTTGAATAGTCTTGAGCTTGGAAAACTATGAAGATTTACCTTTTTTCCTCCTTCTTGCTCCTGGTTCCTTTGGGGCATTGCTCGTTATCTTCTCACCCTGTTATTCCATTATTGATTCTACTTGAATGTTGAAACATGGATTTGAGACATGGAAAAAGCTTGACAGGGTCCTTTTCTTTCGCATAGGGTCATTTAATCCTTCTCATCCCCCGCCACTCCATTGTTGAGTCCTTATGTGACCTATTTGCATATCTAAATGAGTTTTCTTAAGTTCTTTCTATGCGGGGTTATGGCTAATCGAATATTTGGCCCGGGGGGCAAAATATGGATAACACATACACCATTTGGAAACCTATAACACATGTGTGATTAGAAAGTTTCTTTTCATTTCTTCTTTCCTCAAAAATCATTTTTAGGTCCTCTACGAAGATTTTAGTAGTTTTACACAAACAGAAATAGGATGAGATGTCATTTCTGATCCTAAGATCATGCTAAGACATAAGAGAATAACATATGTGATGTAGAATCCTACTATTTAGTTAATAATGTAAAAATACTTAACTAAAATGTAAAATTTGTTCATTTTAGCCTTTTGACATTCATTCCCTTACCAACAAGTGTAATGAGATGTTTTCAAAACCATAGAAAATATGTAGAAATAGTTTCTGATTGCCAAGATCACCTAAAAGGTTCGAGGGAAGAGCATACATGATTCTAATATAATAATCAAGCATGCAACATTCATTAACTTTGAATAAGCCAAACTAGAAAAAAACATGAAGATATGCCCTGTAAAGTAAAAGTTAACCTCAAATAACCATAAAATTTTTTATCACATCAAAAACAAAATCATTTGCAAGTTTAAACAAACACTCAAATTTTTACAGTGATGCGTATGGGACCTTTAGAGTGTATGCACACCCTTAGTAACATGTGCGCACCTCTACTAAAAATGAAAATGAGCTAAGCATGTGCACATGAAAAGAGTTGTAAGTGCGGGAAGGTTGAAATGTGCATGTTCCTATCAAACATAGGGTATTACAAAGGCCTAGCAAATGTGTGCACTCCCAGAGAGGTACTTGCATGTGGTTTTAAGTATATGCCTAGGTCTAACCTAAAACTGACATAGGGTACAACTAGTAGTAGGATAAGTGTGTAGAATAAATAGCATGTGAATGCCTTTTCAGACACCTGTGTGTAAATTTAAACATGTGCGCACCCCAGAAAAATTATCTTGTGCATGTACCTATAAATGATGTCATGATACATAAATCTTATGTATTGACCCTCAAAAGAGATACTCAATTCATATAACTCAAATCTAATGAAAAACCATCACAATAACTCCCATAAGAGAGAATTAATGCATATAAAAGTAGTTAGATAACCTAAGGATTTTAGCTTATTTCACACGTGCATGCTTTGGGTTCGTAAAACTTGAGAGAAACTAGTGAAACTCATTAAAAATCAAAGAGACTATGAATCCTGTCCCACCTTCCGGGCCATATGTATTCATGTATTAGTTAGCTAAGCTAAGAGAATTGAATCTAACACCTAATAGATCCAAAAAAAAACCAACTAAACATAGATCATCATGCTAAGAGCTTAAATGGACTAAATATCAGAAACATGCATAGAAATTTGAAAGTAAATCAAACTAACATGCTAAGCATTATTCTATACTCTTTGAAAGCTAACTAGAAATGGACCTATGTAGATCCTTAACAATCAAAATGTGATTGTTTGTCTGATACCAAGGGTTTGAGGATGGATTCTCATCAATACATCGCTAAAATACCAATCCTATTCTCTCCATATTACTTAAAGCTTAGATGGATGAAATGCAAGATGAAGATACCTAGTTCAACAGTAATGAAGGATGCTCAAAGATGAAAATTCCTATAGTTTATGTTATATGCATATACAAAGGTATTTAAAAAAAAGGTAGGATGAGATTTCTTTATATAATACCGTGGTTTGAAGAAGATTTTCGTCCTATTGTATGTGGAATAATAAAAAATCTAGGTTAGTTAGAGATAAGTATATTTAAGTTTTCTTTAGGAGAGATTAATATATCAATAGTGATTAATGGGAGCTAAGAGGGATTTTAATTAATCAAGAGTGATTAATTAATAGGTAGGTGTAAGCTTATATAATCTTCGTAGAGTAAAGTTAGCATGATCTAGGATATGGGCGAATTTTAATCTAGTCAATGTCGAGTTATTGATTAAATAGAAGAGAGAGAGAGAGAGAGTAATTAATTAGGAATAATTAATTAATCTAGATAGAAATGAACACTAATTAATAAAAGGTCGTTAATTGAAATCCTAAGTGATAGAAGGGTTAATTAATTAGCATAATGTAATTAATTAATGGTGATATAAGAGAAGGCGTTAATGATGATGTGTCATCACTTTGAGGGAAATGGGATAATTAGCATAATTTAAGTATTTAAATGGTTCTGTCCAAATTATAGGTGTCTACAATCGACATATGAAAAAAGGAAGGGACAGGTTATCCATTAGGAATAAAAAGACTAAGTTTTATAATTTAGAGTATTACGAATATCTCCCGATAGCTCATCCAGTTGATATAGTTCATATTGGAAGAAATGTGGTAAAGTGCTTATGGAAACATCTAAAGTGAAGCAACAATGAAAACCAAATAAATTTAAGGACCTACAAATCATCTTGATCTGATGCTAAATATGTTGTTACATTATAATAACACCAATGGTCCTACACCATTGGTTCTTACATTAGAGGAGAAACTATATCTGTTTGATACTATGCTTTCCATAAGATTTTCAACTGGTTTGGGTGTAACATTTTAAAACTATATTCACAAGAGATCGTTAAGATATTTCTAGAATGAACACACATGATTGATATAATTAGATAAATTTAATTCATTATATATTATATTTCTTGGTAGTATAATTGAAATTTTCAGTATATTAGTAATGTAGAAGATAATATATAGTTTTAACACTATTTTTCGATGTTGTTGTAGTATGTGATTCCTCTAACAATAAAAATCACTTTCAACCTATGACATTGCACAAACAATTTACAAATTGTTCAAATATTGAGGTTTTCTAAACCATCATTTTTAATTCAATAATTATTATTTTTACTGATATAAATATCATTATCAATGTATTTATAAATGTTTTAACATATAGTTTGTGAATATTATAACTGATTATATGTTAATGCTTGTTACTAATATATATAGGTGTGTCTCATCTAAAGAGATACATCCAAACGAGTTGAACCATTGGAAGAGGAATGTTGCAATTTTGATGTGTGACATTCATATGTTTCCCTCAAAATTTATTCAATTCTCAATAGCACTACCTTATACACCTGGTAGAAGAGATTGAACAATGTTGACCCATCCATCTTAGGACAATGTGGCTTGTATAGAGATATATGAAGGTCCTATAATATTTTTTGAGTTAAAGAGCTCAACCTGAAGGTTATATGGTTGAAGGATACATGGTTTTTCAAATGATGGTTCATTTATCCAAGTACTTACCTCAATTTCACATAGAGGCTCCAAGATTATGGGGCGATCAACATCCTCAATCCATTGTAGATAGAAAACTACAAATTCAAGGAACTTAAAAGTGGATAAAAGGTAATTTTAAATGTTAGTAGTAGTTTTTAAAATCTGTAGTATTGTATGATGTATCCTTAAAAGAATGGTTAGATAAATGATTATTTATAATTTGTATTGTAGATGATAAGGAGTTGTGGTCATTGCATTTCTATGCTGCATACAACTCTAAAAAATTTCTATAGTGGAGGGAGAAGTATGCCAACCAAAATAAAATAGAAGATGAGCATGCATATGATGATATAAATAATAGAGATGTTCAAAACTCTAATAGAGGAATTTTTGCATGACATAAAAGAAAATGGCTAGATAGATGTACATGATATTGGGTAAAGAGAAATATTTAACATAAGGTAACCAAGGGAATGAAAGGAAAGACAAAAAAAGCAAGTATATTATGTTAAAGGATTTGTAATTGGGGAGGAAATTTACAAATAAAGTATTATGATGAACATCGTTTAATTTAAATATTTTTTTATCATTGAAACTATTCAGTTAACCCTTTTTTTCCTTGAATATAATTAGATAATATGTACATATGCATTTTCATAACATATTACAAAGGAATATGTATTAATGGTCATCATTTTTTAATCACGAAGATCGATGAGAAGTAACAAACATAGGATAGTGGAATTTCAGAAACATTTTAAGTGGAATTTCATTCACATGCATATGATACTAATACAATAACAAGTACATTTCGATAGTACAGAGTGTTGACGATATAATATAGCTTGATTTCACATCTACTAAAAAGTTCTTTTTTGTGTTGAATGGTATAGGATCGTTGAAATGGACCCTGACAAAAGTATTTTTTTGGATGCGAATGGATTCCATATGATAAATACATGTAGGTTTGAATCTACTTATGAACCTTGTGTGTTTTCAAACCAATCCAATAAAATATTTCTTGTTTGAAATTTAGAAAACCCTGGCTAGTCCTTTGTGATAGATTATGATCCAAGATGATGAAGAGTGACCTATTTCAAAAATGTAGAAGGCCATGATGTACCTGAAGAGCTATAAGATACACTTGAAGAGTTAGATGACCAAGAGGATTATGTTGATAACATGACTATTGATGATAAATATGAACAAGATGCATTTTTAGAAGGACAAGAAACACATTTTTTTGATCAAATACATGAACATGATGATTTTTTTAATCATCATTTACCTATTGCTGAAAGGGATGAAGATCATGAGAACTATGGTATTAATTCATTTACAGATATGGGCCCCATTAATTATGGTTTATTCATGCCTCCAGATGAGGAAATTGTAATTTGAAATGAAGATGATTTTATTTAAACATAATGTAAACCTTAAAATCTTTGTAAGGACATAACACAATGTGCTATATTTTCTAGAAATAGATTATTATGTATTTTTTTTCTATGCGTTATTATTTTTTGGAAAAAATACTATAATTTATGAGTGGATAGCTACTATTTTTTTCTCTATGACAATGCATACATTACACATGTTTCCTTGTTTCATTAAATGTTTCCTTATTGCAAATATCTGAATATGCACACCTTTTTGTCCTTTTGAATATAATATATATATATATATATATATATATATATATATATATATATGAAATGACATGGAAATTTAGTATTGTTTTTTTAATTACTCATTTGTTAGTGGAGTTATTCAATGTTACATGTAACTTTTAAGTGTTTTTTTGACTATTGATAATTTTATTATGATATTTTTTACTTCTTCAACAATATTCCTAAAGGGTAATCTTGGAGGATTAACTCCAACAAGAATGCATCTTATTGGCATGAATGATCATGGAATGCAATCTATATATACATTAGAAAATAAAAACATGAGAGTACCAAAAATACGTAAATCATGTACCATATTGTCTACATCTAGCATTGAAACTTTTAGTATTCCGATTCTGTTAAGCATGCCAACACATACGACAACACTAGAGTTAAGGAGTAACCCTTCATGTTTGGGTTCTTTTCGAATTCACCCTCCAACACAACAAAATGTTTCTTGACAAGTCTCATATAATCACAATCCAACATTTTAATTCTCATAACAAATACTCCTAAATTTTTTGAAGTTAGACAAGGGCTAATTAATTGAATTCATGCATTGGAGTGTACATTACTTGAAAATACATCTCTTGATGTAACTAAATAAGTATGTTTATCTAAATTAATTATCTCTAAAATAGTCCTAATTAACATTCATGTGCTATAAAACAAATGTAATAACATTTTTTTATATTGCATGGTTTGCAATAATCCTAAATAACATTCATGCTTTATATTTACAAAAAGAAACTGACTTGTCCATTGATGTACATATAGGGAAATATACTATGAACCCTACGACTACAAAAATCTCCATCGCGAACACAAAATGAAATAAAGGGCTTATAATCTTGTTAAGCTCGGATGGAAATTTCTTAGAAGATGAAATGGGGTCGAAACTTGTCCAATTTATTTTCCATTGTGCATATTGGATTTTTCAAAATACCATACAAGTGGATTACAAAAAGCAATCCAATTCTAAGAAAGATGAAATCTTTGAAGATTTCATAAAAGAGTTTTGAAATCTATATTTTAATTTCATAATGGATAATGTTAGGAAATTCATTCATTCTAAAAGAGATAAAATAAGGATAATTCTAATAAATGACCTGTGATATCCTATACCATCTTGGGTTAATAACAAATAAACACGGTATGAGTTTATTAAGGATGACAAATTCAAGATAAATTCCTTCAAAAATCCAAATTTCATGCCATCTACATGAGGAGGTAAATGAATCCTTCCAGAGATAACAAAGGCTACCCAAGTTAGAGTAACATGCATTGGATCCCATATATTGGGGTAGGGTACATGTATAATAGTATTCATGGGAGCATGGTAAGTGAATAATTTCATTTACTTTTTATATTATTTTTGTATAACTGAGTTGAATGTATTTGATGATAAAGGATACTTGATATATTAAAATATATTTATACACTTAGGTTAACCAATTTTGAAAGGAAAATTCAAATGAAGATTTGAAATATCCTTGATTGAATGGTTCTCGAGTCCTCTGACAAAATATGATAAATCAGGGGGAGAAATTGGTCATTGAGTATGAATCTAAGGTAAGTTTATAATATCACTTAATGAATAATAAACCATTTAAGTATTAATGTTGTGGAAATTCAATTAACTACAGTATGTTCTTTAATAGGATGCCAAAAAATCAAAATTCTTAAAGGGTGCAAATGATAGCGAACATGAAGAGGCCATAGAAGGATGCGATGATTTTTTTGTTGGAAAAATGAATCGATTGGAATTCTTACAACTCATCTGGAAATCATCCCAAAAATCCAGCAGACAAGATTTTGGAATGATGAGGATTTTAAACGTGATTATCATGTTGGACCATCTAGTATAGTTCCTCTTGTCAAAAATTCCCCCCTAGAGGGAATTTTTCTAACTTTCACCTTATCTTAGCATTGGAGTTAGATAAAATGGAAATTCGAAAAAACTCGAGTCTTTAGAAGGATATCACCTTTTTCCTCAGTTCACATACTTAGCGGAAAATTTCTAAAAAATGGAGAAAGATGGAAAAAATTGATTTGGAATGATTTACTCAATTTCCCTTAGTCTATGGCTCAAGAAATTTTGAAAAAGTTGACCAAATTAGATAAAAATGGTAGAAAGAGGAAAAATCAGAGTAATGTTGGATTTTAAGGTGTAACAACTTCAAAGAAAAGCTTCACAAAAAACCCAATTCGTTGTTTCCTTATTTAAGCTAAAAAAAATTCTTTACTGCTAAAAGTAATCAATCAAAGCAGTTGTGAAACCTCTGTTAGTGTAAAATTATAGCACACCCCCCCTAAATAGCCTAAGGTTGAATGGAGTATCTGGTGTAATTTTATAACATGGGTCCATCTTTCAATTTGTGGGACTTAATAACTTGAGATGGTCCTCTGGAGAAGGCTGGCTTCCTCTACCTAATTCTAATACTAAACTACTCCTATAAATGGAAATACATCTATCCTAACACTAACCTAAATTTTCCAAGGGACCATGGAAGAAAGAGATGAATGAAATGAAATTCCTAAACTAAGGAGGATGATAGCACCAAGAAAAGGGATGATAAATTCTATTGAAGGAGGATGAAACATGGAAATAGAGGGATGAGGAAGGTCAGACAATTGTGACACAAAAAAAGATCCTAATCTACCATCAAACTCTATGGAACATGATATTATAAACTTGCGAGTGAAATAACATTCAAAAATACAACAATAATAATGGAGAGGAAAGAAAATACAAACAAAATGAGCTAGGGTTGAAGAAACACCACAAAACACAATTTGTATTGCTTCAAAGTATGCACAGACCATTACATTTGATACACAAAGGCATAATTGCATTGCTAGGCCCAAGATAAGGATCAAAAATCAAATGGATTTGAGGGAAAATTTTACAAGAGTTTCCCCAGCTCCCAAAATGTGTCTCCTTAAAAATGAGGTGGCTTTTACAATATATAAGAAATGTCTCACCAACCCTCAATAAAGAGGTATGGGCACCCATACAAATTCACTTCCTAAGATTAATTTTGTCACATAAATACATGGGCGCTATAACACATTAAATCCATTTTTTGAGATATCATTCATTCATCTACATTCATCTAGATTGGGATTCGTGAGCCTCCCAATTATGTTACCAGTCTAACCATTAGTCATCTGAGTTCAACCATCCAACCCTGGGGGTTAGATGTCATCCAACTTTGTGGGAAATACATTTTTTTGATCACCAACCATTCCCAGTCACCATCTCTACATCATGGGTCATACAACCTGCGAGGGGTGGGACGGCTGTCTATTTCTTTCCATACAATGTGCTACCTGACCAACCTATTTGGTCATTCATCTACTGGGACAGCCAATCTCATTGTATTGTCCAACCTTGGTGACCCAACAAGCCTTGTCAAACTATCTAATCTTATTCACTATACTAACCTCTCCATATCATCCAACCTTTGTGTCCTGACTAGCCTATGTGTCTTGTAAATGTAGGGGGTGCAAGGAGTCTCCAAAACTATTTGTACATGTCAAAAAATGTTATCCGAACAATCCACGAAACTAGCCTAGGCGTCCAACCCAGCCAAACAACTCCAAGAGGGAAATGTCCAATGGAAAAGAACCCACTAAATCCAATGGTTATGGTATCAAGATATAATTTTGAATTTATCACCTCAAAATGGCTTGTTCCTTCTCGGGATTACTTGTTGTGTGCCAGAAGAATGAAATTCCTTTGGAAGTTTATGATGCTTCAAGATGTCTCATCTTTTCCACCATGTAGGGAATGAAAATGACTTCCGTAAGAAATTTTTGGACTTATAATTCCTGACATGGCTATCAAAATATTTCATTGAATCTAAGGTCCTCTTTCACGCTACACACTCCTTAAGGCCCAAAATCCTACTTCTGATGGATGGCTCCATGACCTCCGAAACTTCCCTAAATAACTTGTAATGCTCCCTTAAATTGAAATCTATGTTGTACATCATTCAAAATTACTCCATGAATCAATGTATAGTGCTCAAACCCATCCATCCATATTGTCTATCTTAACGGGGGTAAAAAAATATAATAATTATCGATCTCTCGGGGACATTTCCCTTCTAGATGTGTGATGAGTTGCCTTCAAGAATCCATTAGGAATGGATTCAAGCCTAACCTTGAAGAAACTAATATTTATTTTTACAAACTTATTCCCTAAACTTGTGGGAACTTACCATCTGGACTAAAACCTCCTTGGCCTGCCCTTAAAGCTGATTTTGGGACTTTGTATAAAACATGTAAAATTAACCCATAATAGAAAATCTGATCTGAGAAAAGGTATGAATGTTTTTGTGAGTTATCCTATGTGTCCTCCACTCACATATGGAGGTTCATCTCACATGGGTTAGGTTTAGGATTAGGTTTAGGATTTGCTATTGAGTCGTGCACTAGGGTTACTCAGCACCATATATGTACCCTTTCACTATTCATTTATGAGCATGCCAAGACACTCCGTTTTCTTTTCTCTACATGTGCAAGATTTTTTCTATTATGCAATATTGTTTAATTATTGATCGATTCTTCCTTGGGATTATGGAGCCATTACGATTCAACCAGAGTGCAACTTGATCATGGTGCACAATTTTTGATATGATTTATCAACTCTTTCATGCTATCAAAGATGAGATCAGGTAAACATGCATTCATTTTTTTTAGTGGTGATTACTCTTATTTTTTGTTTTCTTATCTCCTCGTGCAAGTTTTTGATCACTATTTTCTTGTTTTTCCTTGCTAACATATCTAACATTCTTACTCTTGGAAATTTTTTAGTTTTTCTTGTTCTTCATGCATATGCAGGTTTTCCTAAGCTATCTGGGGTTTTACAGATAGATTTAGCTAGCTACATCCAAATTTAATAGAACAACTAAAGTAGAGGTTTTTTTAGTTTTTTTAATTTTTTTTACTAAACTGAACTTTTTTTGGACATCTCTAGTTTTCTTGGCACTCTATGTTTTCTGGTGTTTTGTAGGTTGAAGTGTTCATTTTTGAGCTCCACTCCGACCTTTCTAAACCCTCATCAGTGGTCTCACATTTTTTTTGGTGATCGGTTCATGATCTGCATTCTTTTAGGTGAATCATTTTTTGTGTTGGTTTTTTGGGGAATCCTCTAGTCTGACCATGTTTTCTTTACTAGCCATGATTACTCTTCCTCCTGGCCATGTCCTCAATGAACAACCGCGTGCTCGTCCCAAAACACCAACAAAATTCTCTGTGTAGGTCGTGTGCCGTGTCCCCAACTTAACAACGTGCTGGCTATTTGTTGGCTAATAAATTGTGGATTTTGTGCAATAAAACCATCGATTCTTTGTTGGCCATGGATTCCTTCACCATTGAATTCCTGCAAAAACAATTCATACACATTAAAACCCTGTAAAAACAAAAAAAACTAGTACGCATTTTTTAAAAAAGTTTTGGCTTTTTTCTTTTTGGTAAGTCTTTCACGTTTTGGAAAAGTATTTCCTTACTTTCTTTTTTTAATTCATATGCTTTTTACATTTTAAACAAAAAACGTGAGAGTTATTTTAGTCAGTTTTATTAAAGCTTTCCTTCTTTTAATATTCTTTCTCTCTAAAATATAAAGAAGCTTTCTCTATTTTAAATTAGTTTTATTTATTTTAAAATTGTTTTTTTTAAAGGGAATGTATCTTTAATATTTAATTAGTTTTTTTTCTTTACATCTTAATTAAATTAATTGTAATTAATTAGATTTCCTTAAATCTATTTTTTATTAATTATGATCCTCTAATTTACGATTAGATAATGTTTTTGAAAAATCATCTTTTACATTAATGTTTTTTATCATTTAAAAAAAAACTCCAATAGCTCTAAAATAAACCAGATTGGACGTTTCAAAATGGTAATTATTTAGGCATTATTATTGATTTTTTACTAATCATGCACTCAATTGTACAATGACACTTTGAGCACTCCTTGTCTTCCACGTGCCTTTGTGGCATTCTAAAGATCATCAGAACACTTTCTGAGTTCATATAAAACATTGTATTTTACCCTTATTATTTCTTGCGACTAGTGAGTGCGTCTGCCACAGTCTGCAACAAGGGGTTACTATTTGTGATGTGATACTTTGTTTCTCACAACTAGGATTTGCTTTCGCTTCCTTCCTTATTTTTTTCTTTGTGCTTTTTTACGGTGTCCTATTGTTTTTTCTGCACTCGACAAAACACTATTGTAGTCTCCTCTCTTGCACATTATTACACTGATTGCAAGTCGAGATACCAAGTGTTTCCAACCATACACATGGACCCGATTGTAATCAACATGTTGGTACCCAAATCTATTCTCCTTTTTAGTCTGAGTAGCATCAGAGATATGGCATGAAGCTTGAAGTGACATAGATCATGATGTGTGTCACTTTGTAGCTAGGGAGGTGATCTAACTAACACTCAGCTTTGTGGAGAGATGGATAGCACTTTGAAAGGATTTTGATCTGACCCTCCCTATTTAAGGTTGTGCCTTTTTAACCAAGGTAACAAAACCTATATTGTAACCTTGAAATGGTGAAGGAGATGCATATATCCCTCAATTTATGCAGATAATATGAAAAGGCCTTGGGAAAATATGATCAACACTCCAAATATGACTTTCACAAGTTATCACTCCCAGATCATGGAGATATTTTCAATACAAGGCAAGGGTTACTGAAGACATTGTATAATCTTGATTTTCTTTGTGCATTTTTGTAAATGGATTGTATTCTTTTGTTGACACACAATGCAATGCAGGGGTAGTACGGGTAGGATTAGTTTGTTTGAATGAATTTTTGGTGGGGTGTTGACAAGACAACTAGGATATATCATAACTTTTACAACCTTTACAATTCTTGAACAACTATCAGATAAAATGCTTCAAATAATCAAGATATTATTTCAACCAGAAGAGGTATAAATGAAAGCCCAGGTGGCACTCTTCACACAATATTTGATAATTCACCACAAAAGCTTGAAGTAAAGAACTCAATTAAACACAAAAATCCTTGATCAAACCATGGAAAATGTGGCCCCAAACGGTTATAAGCAATCTCTCTAGTCAAGGAAGGTAAAGTGATTTCAAATTTGTTTATCTCTTTATCAGATGAAGGATCTTCTGAACATGAGACTGCGAATGCTACTAAACTATCAACAAGAAATGGAGATTCCAAAAGACATTCAATGCAAGATTGTAATAACAAAAATGAAAACTATTTGCAGGCATTTAAAAATGATAACAAACACCATATTACCTAGAAAGACACAAATTAACTCAAAATATTGTTAGACTCATCAGCAGGGGAGAGTTTCATGAACAATCTTAGAGCTGTGTGATGGCTATACACTTGTAACCAACTCACATACATGGATATATAACAAAAAAGAAATTATCCTGGTTCTTTGGTGGGTTTCTCAGAAGATGAGCTTTCACTCAGAATTTTCTCATGATTTTTCAACTCGCCCCCACCCCTTGCATGTCTCAAAACATGCATTATATATCTCTTGCCACCTCGGAACCTTATTTCCAAAGCAAAGAATATGCCATGGGATCAAGTTTGTTATAAAACAATCCTCATGATTAATGAAAATGACATCAAATAGAAAAACATTGGTAGGCTTCCAGGTATGCACAAGAAGATTAAATCATTACAAATATCTAGATCATTCTCCATCCTAGAAGCATGTTTTTCATCATTGAGGCATGCAAACACCTTGTACTCATCATTTTCACCTTTTTACCTTTTCATATTACCTTTACAACTTTTGATTTTGTCATTTCACGTGTTTTCTCTAGATGGGGCAAAAATTACTTCAAAATCACCTCAGATCAAAGAATTAAGCGGTGAAATGGATGCCAATGATCATGGAAGGCCAAGACAACATAAAATCACGATAAATTTGATGAATTTTGTTGGAAAAGTCATGATTCCAAGCTTCCTGGAGCTCGCATGGTGGTCAAAACAAATGGATACACAACAACCGTCGATCTTGTCCATATTTAAATCCTAGCACTCCACGTGGAAGATGCGGACTTAGAAATAAGCTTGAGTTACCTTTTTAACATTTTATATAAGGCTGGACACGTGGAAAAAATTGATTGCATCGGGCCCAGTTTTAAAACATTTACTTTACGACCTTTTGAAAATTTGGGAAAAAATTCATTTTGTCCCCGCCCCTCTGCCGTTGAATTTTGCAGCTGACACGTGGCACATGGTGGATCCAATTAAAATCACGCTTGAATTCTACACATTTTGACCATTACAGAAAATTGGAAAATTTTCATTTTTTTTCCTATGGGTCTGCACCTCTAATTTATCCCTTGCCACGTGTCTTCCTGTGATTCGCTAGTGGGCCAGCACTTCAAATTTTGATTTTAAGCCCTTTTTACAAAAGGGAAAAAATTATCTCCTGCCTCTGCCGGCCCACCAACCCACCTTGTCCTCAGCCATGTGTTGCTCGATGATTCACTTGTGGGCCTGCGGCTTAAATTTTTGCCTTAACTCCTTTTCGCAAAAAGGGTAAAAAATACCCATTTCCCTCCATGGCCTGCACTTCCCTCTGACTCTCTTGGACACATGTCCACCTGTGATTGGCGTGAAGCCATTTTTCATTTTTCTACCTTTTAGACAAAAAAGGAAAAAATTTATAAAATTTTACTTCGGCCCCTTCCACCACCTTTTCCCCTTTTGGACACATGTCCTTTCTTGATTCGTTGTGGATATCTGACCCAAAATTTCATTTTAACTCCCTTTTTTGCTAAGGGAAAATTTTCAATTTTCCATCCACCAGGCCACTGACCTACTCAAAACTGATGCCACGTGTCCTCCTATGATTGGAGTGGGGAAAAATTGATTTTGAAACTTTAGAAAAATAGAGCTAAGAAAAACACTAAGTTCCCCATCGGCCCACTCCTCCCTTTTTGGTCTTTTAGGACACATGTCTAGTCCCTATTGGCTACGGGGCTTTAGATCATTTTGTGACTTTAAAATTTTTGTAAAATAATGTCTAAAACCCTTAAGGAAATCCGACCACCTGCCATCCCACCTGCCAATCAGAACATGCCACGTAGGCAAATTTGGAAAAAACGGATCCGTGGGCCCGAAAATGCCCCATTGGTCAAAAAGGTGAAAAATGAAAAGTTACAACACTTCCCCAATTTTCCTCAGCCAATTAGAAGCTGCCATGTCTCCAATAACTTTTGAGGATGATTTTTATGGGAAAATGATGCCTGTCTAACCATCAAAATGTAAAAAATTCCAAGGATGCCCTAGAATTCAATTTTTTCACCAAGGATGGTAGATTTGATTCTGAATCAACTGAAGCATGATTTTCAAACATTTTCGACCTTTGGATAGGATTTTCAATTGCAAACAAGTATAATTTGATCAATTTCGATTCTTCCATGATCTGGAAAAGGGAAAAATGACATAGCCTGCAAAATTGGAAAAACTAGGGCACATAAAAGGGCAAATTTAGATTATTCTTCCAAATTAGGGCAAAACAACAAGTTTGTGAGCATTTTTAGACCATTTCAACTGGAGGGGAAGAATTGCAGACCATCAAAACAAAGGATAAAACATTTTTTGAGAAAATCTAGATTTGAAAAATTTAGGGTAACATGGTGCAAGCTCAAAAATGGCACCAACACAACACACTAAACTATAAAGTGCCGAAAGTAGGGGGTTGTTATATTGTCCTAGGTGGTTGTGTTTCTTTTTTTCATTTCTTTCTCTCTGTCTTCACTATGGATGCACTTTCAATTCCTTTTCATACACCATTCAACTTCTTCAAATGGAGATCAAAAATGATTTTGAAAGTAAGGGGTGAAGAGTTATATCACATCATGATGGGAACTGAGACTGAACTAGATGACGATCCTAAAAAATATAAGTGGTTAAACCATAGTGATGAATATTTAGGTATTCTTTGCATGTTTATTTCTCCTGAATTTCTCTTCCACATTGAGGCATCCGAAACACTTAAATCTGCATGGAAAATGCTAGATGCGATGTTTAGACAACAAGATGACATGAGAGTGCATGAGTTGGAAATTCAACTACTAGGGTTAAATTCTAGTGAATTTGAAAACATATAAGCTTTCTTCTCGAAATTTGTCCACATTAGATTGTTGTTAAAGGAAATTTAAGTAGAGAAGAAAGGTGCACAAGTGATCTTGTTGATTCTTTCTAAGCTAGGTCCCGAATATTCTATCTTCGTGTCAACTTTCTACGCTACAAAAGCTACTTTGGGAGATGCTTGGACTATGCCCTCCTTTGACTGTTTTTCATCCCAACTCATTCAAGAACAAGACAAACTCATTTAAATGGGATCTCTTAAGTCCAAGTCACATGCCCTTGTACCATGTACTAGCAAGGGAAAGAAGACTGAAAAGAAGAAAGAAACAAAGGATCAGCCTAAAAAGGAAACCAAGAACAAAACTAAAAATGAAACAACACTTCGATTTCTAAGCCTAAGGCACAAAAAAGAAATTTTTTGTGTTCCTATTCCAAAAATTTTGGTCATGATGAGAACCATTTTTTTTGAAAATAGATTGATCACTTATATCATTTACTTGATAAGAATAAAATAAGTGTTCTTGAATCCATAAAACAAAGTTCTCCGAAGGCCAAGTCTTCTGCTGCAAAAGGTTCTAAAAATGATAAGATGAAAGGAAAGGCCCTTGTATCTAGATTTTCTCCTTCATCAACGTGGATTATAGATTCTGGTGCCTTGCACCACATGGGTTCTTCGAATGTTGAGTTCTCCAACATCAAACCTAGTGGAATGTCCCAAATCACAATGGGTAATGACATGACAATGTCGGTTTCTGGTAGTGGATTGGTAGAGATGGATGGGGGAACATTCAACCAAGTGTTGAGTGTTCCTGATCTCTCTACCAATCTCCTATCGGTTTACCAAATTACTCACCTTGGTGAAGGAATGCGAGTGGAATTTGGTCCTAACTCGGTGATTATTCGTGAGCTTAACAATGACACTAAAGTGGTTGAGGGAAAGGTATGATCACCATTCATGGTTATATACCTTTTCCCACTTTACTTTTGATTCTACGCCCACTTCCTTTCTCACTCATGCAAATGAGTTTAGTAAGCTATGGCATGAGTGTTTCAAACATCTAAATTATCACTACCTTGAACAATTGAGCCAAAATGAAATGGTCAACGGGTTACCCCGCGTCAAGTTTTCTAAGGGTCTTTGTGAGGGTTGTACCCTTAGAAAGCATCCTTAAAAGAAATTTGACAGAGGAAAACCCTGGACAGTTACTCATCTCTTGGATCTTGTTCACAGTGATATTTCTGGTCCATTTCCTTCTCCTTTGTTTACTAGAGCTCTTTATGTGCTAACCTTCATTGATGAATTTTCATGATATACTTGGGTATATTTTCTTAAGCATAAGTCTGAATTCTTTGAACATTTTCAGGACTTTAAGGCTCTTGCTAAAACACAGGCGGAATGTTCTATCAAGGTTCTTCAAACCGACAATGGAGGTGAATATGTAAACAATAGGTTTATGGATTTTTGTACTTCTGAAGGGATCTCTTTGCAGCATACCGTTTATTATATACCTTCACAGAATGGAGTCATAGAAAGAAATAACCATACTCTCAAGGAGATGGCCACTTGTATGATTCACTCGAACTCTCTTCCTCCATAGGATTGGGCCGAAGCAGTGAATTATGTAAATTACATTCAGAATCATGTTCCACACAAGGTAGTAAGAGGGATGATGCCCTTTGAATCCTGGTTTGGATGCAAACCTGATGTTGAGCACTTTCAAGTCTTTGGATCCAAGGTTGTGGCTCAGATTCCCAAGAAGAAATGCAAGGCATTGGAACCACAATCCAAACCTTGTATCTTTGTAGGGTATCCTGATGGCGTGAAGGGATATTGATTGATGAATCATACTTCTCATGAGCTGTATATTGAGAGAAGTGTTAAGTTCGATGAGTCTTCTTCAACTTCTACTTCTCTACCTATTGAGGTTCTTCAGCTCACTAATTTAGATTCTGACTCATCAGATGATGATGCTGTTGAGTGTGCTCTTCTTCTTGATCCTCCCAACCGTCAGACCTCTGAGTCTTTTGAATATGATAGTAGTGATAATGAGGAATATGCCTCTTATCACTCAAGTGAAGAATCTTCTGACTTTGAGCCTAATCCTCTTGGTCCTCTTTGGGATAGGAAAAATTTAAAAAGTGTTGAAGATTTAGTTAGAGATACTTTGGATATGAGACGTACTCACTCATATTTTGTTGGACCCCACTCTTTCTTTGCCTCTTGCTTCTGATCCATAGTCTTTTGGAGGCTTCTGGTATTCTTGAGTGGGATTCTTCCATGGATGAGGAATATTCCTCTCTCATGAATAACGATACTTGGGATCTCACCCCTCTTCCGAAAGGAAGAAAAATCATTCGGTGTAAGTGGGTGTTCCGAACAAAGTATGGAGTAGATAGAGATGTTGAAAAGTTTAAATCAAGATTAGTAGCTAAAGGTTTCTCCCAAGATAGCTCGGGTTGATTATACTGAAACCTTTACTCTGGTTTCTAAAGATGACTTCTATTCGACTAAACCTTATCCATTGCCACAGTGAACAGATGAAAATTCCATCAAATGGACGTTAAGAATTGCCTTCCTTCATGGTGACTTAGAGGAAGATATCTATATGGAACAACCTTTGTGTTATGTCCAAGATCCCTTCCCCGTCTGTAAGTTAAAGAAGTCTCTTTATGGCCTCATACAAGCCCCTCGGTCTTGATATGACAAGATGGACTCCTTTTTACTTGCATCATGGTTTAATAGGTGTCACTCTGATCCAAATGTTTATATTCTATGGCAAGATGACTCCATACTCATTCTTGTTCTCTATGTTGATGACTTGTTGATCACAGGTAGCTCTTTCTCTATTATTGATTCTGTGAAGATTGCCTTGGCCAATTGGTTTTCCATGACTGACTTAGGTATGCTTCATTACTTCCTTGGGATCCATATTTAACAATCTAACTCGGGAATTTTGATTTCGCAACCTAAGTATGCTCTTGATCTGCTAGCTCATTTTCAAATGTTTGATTACATGTCTTCTCCTACTCCTTTTATTTCCACGGTAAAGTTGGTTTTAGATTTCTCTACTCCCTTGGTTGATGGTACTCTTTATTGAAAGTTGGTGGGGATCTTGATTTAGTTGACTCACACTCGACCAACTTTATCGTATGTTGTTGGGATCATGTCCAGATTCATGTAGGATCCACATGAGCTGTATTGGAAAGTAACTAAATGGATCCTTCATTATGTTCATGGAACTTATACTGATGGAATTCACTATCATGGAGGGGTAGATATTGACTTAATTGGGTTCACAGATTTTGATTGGGCCAGTGACTTAGATCATCGGAAATATACTTCTGGCTACAGTTTCTCTCTTGGTTTGGATCCTATTAGTTGGTCTAGAAAGAATCAGAATGCAATTGCAATATCATCTATGGAGGTAGAATACAGAGGAGTAGTTAACGCATTGCCACAGAAGCTATTTGGCTACAGGGTATTCTGACAGAGTTTGGCATCCACTTTCGGTGGACCTACCATTATCTACTTTGATAACATGAGCACTATCTCTATTTCTAGAAATCTAGTTCATCATCAGCAAACAAAGTGCATTGAGATCCATATGCACTTCATAGGAGAGCTTATTCATGATGGTATCATCAATATTCATTACGTTCATAAAATTGATCAGATTGAACATTTATTTACCAAGCCCTTCACTGAGATGAATTTTCTTCACTTATGGTCTCTTCTTGGGGTTAGGTCTTCTATAGATGTTCATCTTCTTTGGGCTATGTAGTCCTTCTTTTCTTCTTCTTCTTCTAGGAAGATTATGTTTGTATATGGGCACATTATCGGGCCTTTAGTTGTTAGGCCCCTTTGACACATCTTTCTTAGTTGTTTAGGAGTGTCTTCTCTTTCTGTCTGACTCATCATAGCCACTACCCCAGCTTCGATGAAGGGAGGGTGTTGGTGTGAGTTATCCCTGTGTGTCCTCCACTCACATATGGAGGGTCATCTCACATGGGTTAGGATTAGGGTTAGGTTTAGGGTTTTCTATTGAGTCATGCACTAGGGTTACTTTGCACCCTATATGTACCCTTTCACTATTCATTTATGAGCATGCCAAAACACTTTGCTATCTTTTCTCTACATGTGCAAGCTTTATTTTGTTATGCAAGTTCTTCCAGTTATTGATCGATTCTTCCTTGTGATTATGCTGGAACTATTATGATTTAACCAAAGTATAACTTGATTGTGGTTCACAGTTTCTGATACGATTCGTCAACTCTTTCAGCAAAGACTTTGATCTTACAACTAATCTGTTGGGGCTTAATATATGTACTATGAAACTACCCACCAAATCTAAATCTCCTCATTTCCATGTCTTTAGAAATAGCCATTGATTAGATAGAAATTATACAACTAATTTTATGAGGCAAGAAGAGACATAGGAGCTCAACTGTGATTAATCTAGGGAGACATAAGAGATGAAAATATTGACAATTTTCCTCCAAACTGATTGTGCAACTTTTCATTTGGATTTTTTTAAAGATAAAAACTATGTCTTGCAACATTTAACCCCTTATTACAACATTTCCATATCTGTAGCATGATGAACTATGAAAGAGAAACCACCACGCAAAACCATGTACAAAACTAAAAATCATACACACTCTAAGTGAAGCATGCAAATTGTGCACAAACACTTCATCTACAGAAAGAAAAAATATCTACTCTACTCTAACCAAAGGAAAAGGGAACTCAAATAAATCATGTAACTAATAGGGAGAACTAACTTCCCTCTCTCAAAATAGGTTGCCATGTATGTTATTTGGCATTGAACATGGATATTATTATGAGTGGAAACCCTACAAGAGGCCAATCCTCCAACCAAATAACCAAAGTATCAATATCAATCAAAAATACCTCATTAAGATGATTGACATTAGACTCCTGGAGGTATTGATGGTGACCTTTTTTTCTCTGTATATCATCCTCATGCCCTAAAATGGACATGACCTGTTATGGATTCTCCCTTAGCTCTAATGAAACCAAGTACCTGATTGGGCATGGCCTGATCCGATGGATGTGTTCATTTCTCTAAAATTTAATTCCAAAAAGGGAATCTTCCTGCAGACCTTCCTAAAAAAAGAGGCTACCTGCATGTTGATTTTTTATTTTAAAATTCACTTATGCAAGCAAGATAATCCTAAGAAGTGCCTTGATGAATAGTGTGTAAATCAGGTTGTCATCATTTTTTCCTTCCTTAGTCCTATTTGAAGAACATGGAAGAAAAATAATTCATATTTTTCCAACCTTCGCTCCACATGATGTACAACGCCGTGAAGTGTGAAATACAGCTCCATGGTGCCCTTGTCATATGCCAATTCCATCAGTGAAAACTGGTTCATATGTTTGGAGTGGTAGAGGATGGAGGATGATAATGTGATCCTCCATGAGATCCTCTTGATCGAAGCAATATTCCCAAGTTAGAAAACATGAGAAGCAGGTGTATATTACATGGTGTCCTCTGGATCAAGGTAAATCATCTCACCATGGTTCCCCCTCATATTCAAACATGGATTTTGAAATTTTGGTGAACTTTGTTCGACATTGGAGCTCGAATGGGATGAAGTGGGATAGGAAGAACTGAAGGTCCCTTATAGAAAATGGCTTGTATTTGTACTTGAAGCCTCTGTAACTTTATGGTTGTCTACAGCTAGAATGTTCTAGGTCTTCTTTTTGATTTGGAGTAGTTGGGTTTCTTCCCTCGCTAGTTTCTTTAACTGGGTGAAGAGTCAAAAACCTCTAGAATCAGGGTGACCTCATGGACACTACACTCAAAACATAAAAATTGTTCATCATCTTATTCTAACACTCGCTCTACTTCTACTGCAACTGAATCTTCCACCACCTGTGACTTGACCAACAGCCTCCTTCAGAAGGTTTCTTTACCATCAAGGGGATTGAATTATCAATCCTGGAATCAAAGATCTAATATCACTGTAAGATTATAATCAGGTTTCTTATTTTCTTGTCTCTTCTTATTATTGCTCCCCTTGAATGGATTTTTTGATGTCATCAATGAAATGTACCCGAGAAGATGGGAGGACTAGTGGATTGGCGTTGCCACTAGTTTTTTATTGGTTTTGTTAGGTGGAAGGACCATATTTATTTTTGGATCTTATCGATGGGAATTGGGTTTAACAATGGAGAACTTTGCAAGCTCCTAAACTCAAGATGGGCATTGGAAGACTAGAATAAGGAGAAAAAGATTCCTCAATAGATTTTAGTGGATGGGAAACATGGAAATTGAAGCTTAGGTGAGATGGTGCTACTTCAGGAATGGAGAGAAAATCACTAGATGATGGGGTAGGACCTACATGTTGATAAGGTTTCCTATCACAAATTTTGTAGGCATCTATCTCCTTGGTCCACTGTACAAGCTAGGGTAGTATCTCAACCATTAAATCAATATTATAGTCATCCACTTGAAACGATCTACCAAATAGGGATGTGAGTACTCATGCGTAATTAAAAATTCATATATTAACGATACGGTTGTTGTTCCTTGTCAGTAAACCATGCCTCCATTTTTTGAGCCTATTCTCCTATACAACACCTTCGCATTCGTAAATGTAACTAATTTTAAAAACTTGCATATCCCTTTTCTCGATAGGTTCCATATTTTAAACTATTATCTAGTAATGCATAATAAAATTTACAACATACTGATAAAAAAAAATTCATCATAATGTCCCAAATAAAAACAGTAAGAAATACATTGGAGTTTTAAAACAATATTTATGTTGCAAGTAGAAACTCAATTTCATTCGAAGAATGAATTCGTGATTGCAACTAACACAACAAGTTTAGTTTCAAGTTTAAACTGAGAATTAAAAATATATATTCTAAAGGGATGGAAAGAAAAGGGAAATGGATAGAATGGAGGAAGGTCAACAAATTAGATATCAGGGTTTCTTTGCTAGATCAGCAAGTCACTATATGGCTTTTAAGCATGACCACCTTATTATAGTTATAAACTTCTATCAAGAACACACCAATTTTTCAAACTCAAGTCTGCTCCCAATGTGGAAAAACAGACATATAATTTCCTATGATAAAGTTTTCCTATAGAGGAACACTATCTTCATTATATTGGTCCCATTAGATCTTTCACCTCCCTATTACTTCGATGTTTGATGCAAGTTAAGCAATTATGTGTCCAATTATAGCTACATTGTTTATTATGATCACTATCAGTGTAAAAAAGTAACACCCTATGATTTTTACATTTGCATAACACGAAACCATCTCTCAAGGTGTGGGATTCTAAGCGACTGAGTAATGGTACTCCGAAGAAGGTCTGAATTCATCTACCTTATCCCTAATGCTAACACTACTCCTAGAAATGGAAAAAGGAAACTACCCGACACACTAACCTAGACTTTCCACGAGACCAGGGAAGAAAAAGAAGTGTGAAAATGTGAATCCAAAACTAAGGAGGGTGATAACACCAAGAAAAGGGATGAGATACTCTATTGAGGGAAAATGAAATAGGGAAATAGGGGGCAGAGGGAGGTCAAACAAATGTGACATAGACATATATCCTAATTTTCCATTAAAATCCATGGAACATGACATTATAAACTTGAGAGTGAAAGAGCATTAAAAAAATACAGAAATAATAATGGAGAGGAAAAATGATACAAAAAAATGAGCTAGGGTAGAAGAAAAACAACATAAAAAAATTTGTATTGCTTCGAAGTATGCACATACCATTACATTTGATGCAAGAATGAATAATTACATTTCTAGGCCCAAGAGAAGTCTCACAACTCAAATGGAGTTAAGCGAAAATTTTGGAGGAGTTTCATCAACTCCCAGAATGTTTCTCCTTAAAAATGAGGTAGATTCTACAATAAATAAGCAATGTCTCACCAACCCTCCTTAAAGAGGTATGGGCACCCATACAAATTCACTTCTCGAGGGTATTTTTTTAAGATGAAGACATGGCTGCCATAACACATTAAATCTAGTTGTTGAGATATCATTCATTCTGATTCCTTCGTATGGATTTGCAATCGTGAGTCACCAAACCATTTGACCCATATAACTGTGCATCATCTGAATTCGAATGTCTAATCTTGGGGGGTTGGACACCATCCAATTATGTGGGCCATACATTACTGTGGTTGCCGACCAACCCTGGTCAACATCTCTACATTGTGGGTTATCTAACCCGAGGGAGGTTGAATAGATATCTGTTTCTTTCCATAAATTGAGCTACCTGATCAATCAGATGGTCATTTATCTTGTGACCCGACCAACCTTGTCGTACCCTCCAACCTTGGTGACCCGAATAACCTTTTTGTCATTCAAATGTAGGGGGTGCGATGAGCGTATAAAACTTTCTATACACATCAAAATATGCAACTCAAACAACCCAGCCGACCAACCCAAACAACTAACCCAACTGACCAACCCAACTGACCAACCTAGCTGACCTACCTGGGAGGCCAAATTCTAAAGGCGATATCTTTATGATTTTTGGGGTGAAATTTTAAATTATTTCACATGAAAACATCAAAATAAATCCAATGGTGGTGGTATCAAGATATAAATTTGACATTATCACCTCGAAATGTCTCATTCCTTCTTGGAATTACCTATTTTGCGCTATAAGAATGAACTACCTTGGGGGGGTATGATGTTTTAAGATGTCTTGTATTTTCAACCATGTAGGGCATGGAAAATGACTTACATAGACACTTTTTCAAACTTATAATTGTTGACACGATTATCATAATCTTCTGTTGAAGCTCAGGTCCTCTTTCACGCTACACATTCCTTCAGGCCCGAAAGCCTACATTGGATGGATGGCCCCAATATGTTTGAAAATTCACTAAATCACTTGTATTGATTCCCAAACTTAAAATATCAGCTATAACATTCCAGATTACTCCATGAATTGATATCCAGTGCTTAAACCCATCCATCAAAGTCGTCTACTTTAGCAGGGGGTAAAAATAGATAACAACCCCATAAAAAAGGAATGAAGTAATATGCCACGAGAAAATTATAAAATAAAAAATGGAAAAATATAATGTTGTGGGGATCCAACCCCTTATTACTTTTAAGTAATGAAGGGTCGGAACCTCCGATTTGAGTAGGCCACAAAACTTGTAATGGTAAGGGAGATGTAAAATAAGTCTAAATTCATGCAAAGAATGAAATTTTATATCTTTGTGGGTATGTGATGGGATACAACTTCAAGGTAATTCTGGTTTAAAATCTTGTGTAAAGAAATCTCGAAATCCCATAGAACTAGGGCGAAGAATGGTGTATTGTGAAGAACAAAGGCACATTTACTTCCAAGTACTGTCCCTTATAAAACCCACTGAGAAAAGAAAATTTGCAAGGTGTATTACATGTTCATGAGGGGGAATTAATTCCAAGTAATTGAATATTGTGAGTTCATGAGGGGAAATTACTTCATAGTAATTTCCACCCCCAAGTGTGAGTTAATTAATATTAAAACCGCATAAAGTAGGGAAAGGAGTTGGCAATTATGCAGGTTCACTTCCCCTTCTAGCATGCAAGTATTTAACACTTGAAAGTGTGAGTAGAATCATTCCAAAACAACACAAAGCATGGAGAGGAGTTGGAATTTATGCGGTTTTATGACTCCCTATTACTTCAAATTAATTAGGGGTCGAAAGTGTGAAGAAAATAATATGAAAAACATGCATAACTGAGGTGTTAAAGATGAGTTATGCCATATTTTAAGGTGGAATTAATTCATGTAATAACCAACCCGCAATTCAAAGGTCGAAGTAAAGGACATGTAGAAACCCGCAAGAAGGGTGAAGCAAACATAAATGATACCTTAGATTCCCATAATAAAGTAGAGTAAAATGGCCATAATATCTGTCCCATAGCTCTAATTTCCATAGCTTAAACTTTTTGAAAATCTATCAACATCCTCTACATCACAAAAAATCTATTTCTTGATTTAGATAGAGGTAAGGTTGTGAAAAGGTGGGAAATATCTCAAACATTGAAATGAATAGTTATAGGCAACCCAACTACAAGAATTAACGAAATTTTGTCATCTTTCCTTCTTCCTCAAGAAAAAGTACAAAAAGACATGACCTAGTAGACTCATCCACATGAGTTCCATAGAATTTAATGGCTTATGTTGGTTGATGGATGTTAAGTTTCATGATTTCTTCTATCTCTTATTTATAAATAACTTCCATATATTGTAATGAGAGATAATTTTAAAGGTTGTTGGACATTTTTGTTATGTTGTTTCGCTCTTCTTGGGTGTTTATTGTATGTAAATTAGATCCTAGTGTCATTTTAGACATTGTATGGTGGATTCATACCTCATTTCTTCATTGGAATAAAATGTGCAACACTTTGATGTAATAAAATCATGTTTTGTGGTTATCTCACTACCCTGGGTGTGTTTATTCCATCCTCTTGCCTCTTTATTGCATTTGTAGGTATTTTTTGCAAATATTATTCTCTGTGCAAGGTCAAATATTGATGTACATAAATGGAAATAGTGTTTTGAGTTTTGGTGGATTGTTTTGTTGTATTTACCCTCTCCATATTCATTTTATCCCATATTCACTCATTGTAAAGTGTCCACACCACCTTTATCTTGGTGCTATCACCCCCTTTAGTGTAGTATTTTCTCATTTTTCTGCCTCTTCCTCTTTCCTTGATCCCTTGGAATCATAGGATATGACTAGATAATTGTATTTATTGCCTTAGGAGTAGTCTTAGCCTTAAATATGGAAAAGGACGCAACCTTCTTTGGAGAAATATCTCATTTTCTTGGTCCCACATCTTAAGATAATTCCATGATACAGAATTACACTAATTTCCCACTCATTCCATATGCAAGAAAATCAGAGGGTGTTATAATTTGTCGATAATATTTCCTCGTTAAAAGAGGAAAAAAGGAATAAGTGTTTTTCCTATTTTTCTAAATAGAATTAAATGAATATTTTTATTGACTCATTGGCTATTTCATTACAGAAGAAAAACATAATTGGGCATGATTTTTTTGTTGGATTTTTTTTTAGTTTAAAGTATACTAGTGAACTTGTAGTTGAATGTTTACGTGAGACTATTTCACTATTTGTTTTGGTGTGGAATTTATCTTGAAAATTGTATATGATTACGTTAATGAAGGTACTATATATTTAATATGTTTGAATAATATTTAATACTTTTTTTTAGAGGTGTGACCAGTAAAGGATTTAATACCTTGTCAAAGTTTGAGAAAAAATTTCTAACAAAAATCCAAACTAATGATTTTATATGTTCAAGATAAGGAACGCAAGTTAGCAGCATAGACCTTTCCATGTCATAAGAAATTATGTACTTATGAGAACATTTACTAATTTGAATGCATCAACTTCTATGACTAGAATTTTTTTTCCATTTTTACACACACTACAAAAAATCATTCATAAATTTTATAATCTTATATTTTGTTGGCAAGAAAATTTATTAAGGAAAAATTGGTGGATTTCTTTCCCACGCTCTGGGAATATAAGTCCATCTACTTAACTGGTGCATCTACCATATATGCTTACACAAGTAAAAATGTTTAATTTTCTTGTGGCCTTGCGACTGAGGATCCTACAGGGGCACTCCACTGACCTTGACGAAAAATATTGCACATATGTGGAAGGGACAAATTTTCTAGGACAACAGGAAAGGGATTGAGAATATTAGACAAGGGAAACTAATGTTGCAAGTAAAAAATCAGAGACTTGCATACACCAGTTAGAAGTTTTATAACATACACTAGAATTAAGAAGAGAAAAAGTATTCATAACATAAATAATACCAAATAGCATTTAATTATCAAAAACTATCACTAATATCATTAGTCAAAAAAGGCTAAAATTCCTTTTTCTTGTATTGATGCTCAAGTAGAAATTGTATATAGCATAGAAATGGAAGAGAATTTAGAATAAGGAAAATGGAAGAAATATTTCTATCACTTTTTTCTCTTCATAAGGATATCTATCTAATGAATTCACAAAAAACAACTCAAAATTATATGAAGATCTAAGAAGACCCTAGAATGAGGAGCTTGCTACAATTTATATAAGAGAATGCAACTCTTCATCTTCCTGATGACTTTCGAAATACCATATTATGAATTTATACTGTTCATATTCCAATTAAATATTTAATTCCCTTTTATACAAAAAAGGTGACTTAAAGTTCACATTATGTTTCTAAAGTCACTTAAATATATATTATAGAGAGTGATAATTGGGAGGGAAGAAAAGATAGAGAGAGACAGAAATAAGAAGAAGAATTTTGCATAAGAATGAGCCACTACAATGGATTTGATCTCACTTCTTGACTTATCTCCATCTCATGTTGCAAATAAGGTCTCCATCCATATAAATTCTTTACTGAAACAAGTTACTGTAAGTTCCACTTTATCAGCATGAGGAATACGAACATAGCTTAGCCCGTCTCTTTCCATCCGTAAGACACATTGTTAATGTCTTTTCATTTTCCGAACCATGATGGATGTTTCTTTGTAATAAGTGAAATGACGGCCCAAATTTTTGAGAGGAATTCAAGGATGCTCTTGGTGAAAGAAAATGGATTTTGCCTCTTTGCTGACATATTCCTCGAATGGACAAACTAGATCATTAGAAGTCATGTCTTCTCACATTGTAGGTACTCCAAGTTTCTGAATTTGATGATTTATACTATACTGCAACTTGTACACTTGTCCCTTATTTTCTTCTAGTGCAATGATGGCCAGGTTGAGTGCTTCCAATCTGATTTCCAAAGACCTTTCCCATACATGTGATAGGTATTTTGAAGGATTTTCAAAAATCTTCTTGTTTATCAACTCCTGATGATGATTGTTTCTCATTTCATTCACTACTTGACCCAGAGGATCCTAGTGGTCCCTTTCTTTTTCTAATTCTTATTTGAGTGCCCACATCCTATTCGTTATTACACACATGTAAGAGAATAGTGTTAGCACTTCGTGGAGGAATTAACTCCCCTTTTCGGAAATTAAATTGATCCATTCATTATTAGCTTGCCCCTACATTTGAACTCATGTGTCCTCCTGATAGATTCTGGATTGCAGCTACTGATGGTGTTACTTCTTCAATGGGAAATTCCATGGCATTTTGATCTACAAAATGTTACACATAGGATGACATAGCTCTCACCTTCTCTTTTAGCAAATCAATCTTATTTTTATATTATGTATTATTCTTTCCTTTTTCTAGTATTTTTATATTATGTATTATTTTCCACCATGTGAGCAAAAGATTGTCGATACATGTGAATGTACCCTTCATGGGTAGTCAACCCTAGTTGGATTTTACTCACCTCATAGTCGACCAATGTCATATTATCTATTGGCTTGATCACTTTTTGTCAAACTACTTCAATATAATTATTTGTTGTTTCTCTGTTGAATAACGACAAATCTGTGTGTGTGAACTTTCTTTTCTTTCCTTTTTCTAGTGAGGAAATTGTTGAGAGGTGAGGGGCTGCCACTTGTTGAAAAGTGTGGGTGTCAAGGGAAATTGTTTCTTGTATCCAATGGAACATCTCATTAGACTTAGGTTCTACGAAAATTGCACCAACCATTACCTACTTTGGACGAGGAGGAAAATCCTCAATGAGGAAGGTATGAGTGTCAAAAATGGGTGAGACCTCTCATGGTGGTTTAAAGACTGAGTCTTGAACTACGTGTTATCCCTCCACTTGGACAGGGGAGTTAGAAAAATATGAGGGGACCCTAGAAACATGAAATTTTTTTCCGTGCTTCTACTACTGGATCTTCCTTTTTCATTATTGTAACTGACCCTTCTTTCACCCTAGCTTTATTTGGTGACCTTCCATGAGAAGAAGTCTCCAATTATATGGATCTTCATTTAGAACTTGCTTCAGAATGCTTTGAACTATAGGAAAATTCAACATCTCTTGGATGAATGATTAGAGGCTTGCTTCTGGCCTAAAATTATAACTCATGATTGGATGATCATGGTTATCCTATTTTGAAACAAAATTCTCATTCTCCTAATAATCATCTCAATTCTCTCCTTTATAGCCCTTTATTGACAAATGCACTAGTTGATTTGAGGAAAAAGAAAAAACTTTACTCCTACGTACTTGGCATCATACACATTTGTCCCATCATACTGCAATATGTCTTCATACCAAGAGAACTTTAATTTCTTCATTTCATTGATTTTAATCCTCATATGGTACTTTTTCCACACTTCAAATTCATGAGCACAATTGGCCCAATAGTTTTCTATTTGTGGCTCATGGTCAAAGACTAGAATGTGGAAAGTTTCAAGATCATCTCGGATGTCGAAATTAGGCTCTGTAGTGTAGGAATAAAAAACCAAATGAGAAAATCTATCCTCCAGATGAGATGAATCATTTTCATTCTTACATGTGAATACTCGAAGAGATATGGGAAATGAGATAATATTCTTCTTAATTCTCTTCATCCTGTTGTTTACCTACAAACTCTACATATAGATTTCAAATCGTATAATTTGGTTGCTAAGATACTTGGGAAACCTCAGCAGAGCTTCGTTGAATCCAACAACTCTTAGGTAGAAGAAGGTCGGGAACTGTATGAAGTAAGATCATGAATTATTGATCAGGGACACCACTTGTGGTGAACTCCTAGCCTTGAAATCACCTTCTAAGTTTCAGACCACATACATTATGAATGCATCATTCACATGAGCGAAGTACCTATGGATTTCCTCTATCATTAACTGTGGAAGTTTCTCAAATGTAGAGCTTGGATTAGTTTTAGATGTAGATTGTCACTGATGATATGACCCCAGTAAATTCTCTAATTTCCTTTAGTCATAGTAAAGATGAACAGTCCCATCATCTCCTAGAAGTTTCTTGTTTTCGCTTCTCCCATCACTCTATTGAGGAGGGTGATTTCATCTAAACATCCCTTGCAAAACTCACACCTTAGAAGGGTCTTCGACATTCTTGAGGTTTTTCTCTATGTATTCATCCATGAACAAAGTGTAACCCCTTACACATATGCATCCATCATTTCCTGGTCATGCGAAGCCCTATCCTTTGAGATGATAACCATGTTAGGTGATGTTGGGATTTTTAGAGAGAGTGATATGGTTATGGGACTAATGAAATCCATTTTCATACTATTTTCAACTTGAATATTTCATGTTTCAAGTTCATAGTGGTGAGAGAAAGAGAAGACCAACTCAAGTATTTTCACAAACATGGGGTGCCCTCTATATGTGAACAATCAAGTTGTGAATATTTGATCCTCAATATTCCCTCTTTCCTCAGATTTCATGTGTTCCCTTAGGTAATTTAGGTCAATGTATGAGACATCACTATCTTATATCTCATACTCATAAGTGAAAGGATGTGCCCACTTCTGTCCCGTGAATTTATACTTCATGGTTTCTTAAAAAAGTAACTTACTATTTTTAGTAAATGTAGAAATTTTTCTCCTAACTCAAATTGGGACAGTAAAATTGATTTCTGTACTCTCATAATGCTCCTCCCATGAAATTTACCCTTTGGAAAGACTTAGTATTTTTAGTAAGTGTCAAAAAATAAACTTAATATTTTTAACACGTACAAAAAATCAGCTCATTCAAACCTTGATTGGTTGTGGTAACTTGAAATCCTCCTTCCCTCTATTCTCCCCTCAATTTCTAGAAAAATATTCTATTTTTGGTAGGTATTTGTGGGACCACGTACTTTTTTTAGTAAGTTTGAATTCTATACCAAGACAACCATTCACTTTAATTTTCCAATGTAATACCTCTTTTGTGTTCATCTTTTCCTTTACAGGTTCTTTAGTAAATGACTTTCCTAAAATAGTAGTCCTTTATGTAGAATACCTACTATTTTTAAGAACCAAGCTTCTAGTTGTTAGATTGCTATGGAATGAAATTTTTTGATATGTGTTTCTACCCAATATCGACTCTCTCAAATTTTGTGCTTACCTGATTAATAGTTTGTGAGATTTTAAAATTTCAAATTTTTTACATGGTGGCCACTCTGATCACAAAAACCATTAATGAATCTTGAAAGTTGTAGGTATTTTTTCTCTTCCATTCACCATTAAAATCACATTTTTGATATGGTATTTTTATTCTTGTTGTTCTTATGAATTCTTTCTTCAAACGGATTGCTGGTTTGATGGGAAATCAAATTTTTTCCTCTGTTGTGCACAGAAAGAGATCTCTTCATTGCAAAAAATCCTTGAAAAGAATGAGATATATGAAGGTGATATTTTTACGGTCTCTAAGAAATAATAATACATAAAAAAAAATTGTTCTGTGTACTGGTTTGCAAGATATTTTCAAGTTTTTTCTTCACGACAATGAAGGTTTTCAGATGGATTTCTCCATTTATTCTTCTTCATTCTTCATTTGATCAATCCTTTTTATGACACATGTATACTATCATGGAGTGTATGATTTGGAAAATCTGGTTCTAAGTGTAGAAATGGTGGATTAGGTGTGAGAAAGTTACAATGCTATGACAGAGTGAAGTTGAGGAAAGTAAGAAACGGGAAAGAAAGTGGAAAGTAAGATTTAAAACATTCAAAAAATACAAATTAGGAGTGAGGTCAATTTTTATATCCATCATTTCCTTTAATAATTAAGGGAGGAGAGGGACATCAATTTTTACATAGCGCCTAGTCAGGACACATGGCATAAATCTAATGACTGAAGGTTTGAGCTAAAAAGTAAGCTTGGAAGCAACTAGGGGCTGGAAAATGGTCGAATGGAGGACAAAAATACATTCCTTGGGATGGGTGTATTTTTTTTCCATCATGTCCCTAATCAGAAAGTTACATGAATGTCATAAATTTTCACGATGCACCTCAAATTAACACTTGGCAACGGTTTGATGGTCGTCTATTTAGCTCTATTTGATAGTCTTGACATGAAGACTCCTTGGGGATGGGGGAATTTTTAAGTCACTAATTTCCTGGAGCATAAAGGGACATTAGGGTCATTAATTTTCATGAGGTTCCTCATGTTGACACTTGTCAGAAATCTGATGGTTGACGGTTTGAGCTCCTACAAGCACTTAGTGGTTGAACCGGTGATCTAAGAGGATTTAAGGGTGACCAGAGGACATATAGGGGCTAGGAAAATTTTTATGTCCCTCATGTCCCTTAGTTTGAGTGATTAAAGGGACACAAATTTGTGTTAGGCTCCTCGAGATGACACATGTCCTCATCCATTAATGACTAACTCCCGAACTCGCTTCTTTAGGGAAACTTTAAACAGAGATATCTCAAGCTCCCGATGGAATGTTTTGGATAAATTTTATATAATATTGACTCAAAATTTCCTTATGAATCCAATGGTTGGGGTATCATGTCTTGATTGCTCCATTTTATACTTGAAAAAATGGAGTTTTGATCTAGTCCTTTACATGTGCCTGCAAAAAACTAGTTATGAGCCTTTTGCACCAAAGTGTTGTGAAAAATATAATTTCACCATATTTTAGGGAGTGGAATTACTTTTACAAAGATGTCTTTTTTGGATCCTAACTCCATCCAAATCTCCCATAATCACCTCCCGAATCTTAGATGCCTTTTTTATCCTATGCAATGATTAGGCCTGTGAACCCTATTTTTAATCAAACTACCCCAACTTTTCCAAATCATTCCTGAATATTCCACAATCAATTTCATGATGTTTTTATACCTTTAATTCACCTCCATCTCATATTTATCTCCTTCGTTCCAATCTTGGGGTTGCTCTACTCCTGCGAAGGCCATTGATATCCCTTCCCACAGTCGCCCAATATTTGCATTTTTCAATGAATTGCTAAAATCACCTAGGGGTGATGAATAGAATTTCCTAAAAAACCCAGGTTACTAATTTTACATCATATGAGAGGATATTGGACTAACTGGGTAGAACCATTGTGGGAAGGTAAAATTTGAAACTTTCAACACAGGAGTATGGTTGTCGTGCTAAAAAAACTCAATTTTCCTATTGTTGGTTGTGAAATATGGACTTTAATGAAAGCAACAGTCAGCGGATAGAAGTCCCTCCTCTTTAATGGGAGAGGTTCCCTTATTTAAAGGCAAAAACCTATTTAAAAATTTACAAAATTTAGTTTTAAAGAGGATCTCGGATATCATGGAAGTGTTTTAAATGACCGATTATCAATACAAAAGGACAAAAGAACTAAGAAGTGGGAAAAGGAAGAGTAGCATTCTCAGGAAATATAGATAGCCAAATAATTCCTTATAAATTTTGAATTAGGATCATATCGAACAAAATCATTTACGTTAAAGCCATAAGATGTTATTTTATAGACATAAAGTTCCAGAGATTTCATCCACAAGAATACAAAGCTTCTTGATGCAAAATAGATAAATGATTCAATAATTTTAACAGATATGAAAGAATGAATAACCACATATAGAAACAAAAAGAGAAGTCTTCTTGTATTGATAGCCTTTTAACTCTTTTACACTTTCAAAAATAGTCATAGTTCCAACCCCTTTGAATGGCATGGAGAGCTCATTATATAGCTTACAAATTAGTTGCACTTGCTAGCCGTTTCTTTAAAATAAAAGGTTAATTAAGGAAATGGTCAATATAATATCCTTAATTAATTTAAAAAGATCTCAGCACTTAAAAATAGGAGGAAAAGAGAAGCCAAAAGAAGAAACATCCAATTATAGCTGAGGCGTGCCCACTGATTTGAGGATACAATATCTAAATTTATTCAATACTTCAGCTATCTCCATACCTGGTGGGATTGTTGTGTTGGCAGTGACGGTAGCATCTAGTTTCATAATTAATTCTCCATGCACATTGGTGAGTTCCTAGTATCCAGGTTAAAATGGGCTCCGTAGGCAAGCATTGTGTCTTCACACTATATAGAGATAGGAAAACCAGCCGCATATGCAATTCCACTGTCACTGATCATTTGTACCATGGGAGCAGGATTAGAGCATTTTAATTTACACCAAAAATCCCCAAAATCTAAATGTTGAACCTCACTATCTCTGATATCAGGTACAGAGGTTTCAAGAGGTGACACATGTTCTTGAATTTAAAACTTGATCTTCATTTTTGTAATGTGCAGGACAATAGCCTTTCAAGATCAAATTGTGATGAGAATGCATGGGATATAGGGGCATGAGAAAATGAATTTAATGGAAAGGATTCAAGCAAGAGATGATAAGCAAGTAATGTGAAAAATGCGTTGGAGATAGTCCAATTAAATAGCCATTCAAGAGAGAGAAGGTCATTAAATTCACCTCGCACTGACTCAAAAACATGAAAAGTGGGAAAAGCAACCTGATAATTGGTTCGAAAGGTATTTGGTACATTTGGGAGATGAGGGACACGAAGACGTGATCAGGTTAATGCTGGCAATGCGGGAAATGCAGGCCAAATGAGCACAGGTGGTCCAAGAACTTAGATACACAAAGGACGTGAGGGACATAAGGATGTGACTCAGTCGATGCACATGATACGGGGAAAGTAGGAACATAAAGCCCAGATACATTTGGGAAAGATGGGATAAAAGTACGTGAAGAACCTGATGTGTCTGATATAGATGACTGGGTAAAAGGAAGTCCAGGTGAACTTGGGAGAAATAGGAAAAATTTTTATGAAAAGCCAACAGTTAAAAATTTGTGGGGAACGCGGCCGATCGGTGAACAAAATGCCCAGAGGTTCTTGGGAAATGTTGGACAAAAATGTCCGACAGACCCGCAACTCACCAAAACGACTCCAAAAAACATGATTTTCACCATCTCTTCAAGATTTCCTCTTCATTAGAACATTACTAAAGGTAAAAACTCAAAATTTTAAAAATTCAGACTTTTAAAAGAGGGGAAATTTTGAGAGGATAACAGTTGGCTCTTTTTAGGGATGACTTGACTAGATCAAAAGAACGAGGCAAGACAAGGACTCAAGAAAAACTTGGGGAAGAAGACCAATGTCTTATCCATTGGGAAAAATTGATCTAGAGGATACTCATGGGGAAAATTTGATCTAGGATCTTCTCAAAATTAGTTACAGTTAGTTCCATGGCATGGAGAAAAATTAGACGATTCCGTCGATATCTTGTTTGCAGGAAACATAGCTCGTATGCAAAAGTTATGTTCGCTGAAATTTTCAAGTAATTGGCAAATTTTGGCGATTGTGCACAGGTTGAACACGTGCACACTCATCAAGTGGACCAATGAAAATATGAAATGTGGTAATATGAAAAATAAATAAATAATGATATTAAAAATTTAGCCACACCCATTTATTACTCCACATTGGCCACATTATTTAATTTCCAATTAAATTTGCCAACTATTATCCTTATATTTCAATGGAAATTTTCCAAACAGCCATTTACCAAAATATCCATGCATGAAAACCTACCATGTCACACCCCTTATCTCTCCAATCAGCCACATTGAGCCCCCCATCCTTGGGGATAAGACAACTCTTAGGCTATTAACAACATACAACAACCTCCTATATAAATCCCTTCCTATTTTCACTCCCAACAAATGTGGGATCTTATCCCTATGGAAAATGCACCCCACATGGAGTGGGATTCGAACCTAGGCCTCTTGGGTAAAATCATAAGCACCCAACCATTGTACCCAGAGTTGTGAAATGTTATAAAAGGATCTATGTTTTATTAGTATAGACACAAGAAAGTGACTGTGTTATTGTTTTGCTCATAACTTGAGCTAGAGATGGAATTTTGAGATGAAGTAAAAAGTGACTCCTATTATTTTTGGAAGAGGAACATGATGAGAAGATCTGATTCTTATATAAATATTTGGAAAGATTTATTTTTAATATTTTAATAGATCAGTCCCATTCAACTAAACCCAAAGACGTAGGCCACAAGTGTCGAACTCCGTTATCAATTCTTGTGTCAAATTGCTGGTGATTCATATCTTTATTTTATGTTTTTACATAGTACTTTCAGTTTTAATTCATTTATTGAAAATAAAAAAGGATATAATAGTCGATTTTTATATGAAAAATCAATACAAAGCAAATTTAAGTGTGTGCACAATTTCTAGTTAAAATTGATTTTTAGATCAAAAAGAGTCAAGGGAAAATAAATATAGAAGACAAAACACCAGAAAATAGGAAAGGAAAACAAAAAAGGTAAGGGAAAGAAAACACACCCTATACATAATATACATAGGACTTACTTTTCACCTAGGACTTGAACAATTTCAGGTACTGCCCACTATAAAGAAGTGGGAGAGAGGATCCATCCATGTAATCAAGATAGAAAGAATTTTCACCAGCAAAGTGCTTGATTCTAAAAGGACCAATCCAAAGGGAATCAAACTTACCATGGCATCCTCGAGGTTCATGTCTTTTATCCCACAACAAAACAATGTCTCCAACTTTGAAATCTCTAGATTTGGTTTTCTTTTCAAACAAATATTTCACCTTCTCTTAATGGGTGGATATTTTATCGAAAACCTACAGCCTATCTTCATTCAACTGTTGCAGATACATGATCCTTTTATCTAAAGAATCATTGAAACTAGTGTCTTCAATGGCATTCATCAAATACAAATCTGGTAGCTCCACTGTCATCGGTAGTTGGGATTCCACACCATACACCAATTAAAAAGGGGACATCTCAATCACTCTTTTAGGTGTAATCCTGTCCGCCTAGAGAGCATCATAGAGCTTATTGTGCCAGTTCCTCTAAGACTCATTAATAAGCTTTCTCACTATGGTCACCAAATTTTTTTTTTGTTGATTCTACTTGACCATTCCCTTAAGGATAGTAATATAAGGAATGAGCAAGGGAAATACCATATCCATAACAAAAATTCATCATTTCAGCAGAAGAAAAATTTGAAGCATTATCAGTCACAATCTTGTTGGGTACTCCAAACCTTATCAGGATGTTCTCTTTGATGAAATTACATACTACCTCTGAAGTGGTACTTTTAACTGAGATAGCTTCCACCCACTTAGTGAAATAATCTATAGTAGTAACCACATGGTATGCCCTACACTTGAAGATGGGTTGAGTGTTCCAATAAAATCCAAACCTCACTATTGAAAGGGGTTCTTCAATCACAACTAGTTTAAGTGAAAAAGCGGCTAACATTGGTCTTCCCACAAAAGTTTGACATGCTTCACATTTATCAATCCATTTTGGTGTATTCTTAAACAAAGTAGGCCAATAGTACCCTACACATAGAATTTTGTGGGCAGTAACAACAAATGAGAAATGACCTCATTAGGCTTGGTCACAGAAGGCTTAGAATAGATTATTTTGTTTCTCCTTGTCAACACATTCAAAAAAATTTCCATCTACTCCATGTTTAAACAAAGCATTTTCCCACAACACATATTGCATTGATCTTAGCTTGATATCTTTCTTGTCCTTAGAAATTAAGTGAGATGGAAACTCACCATAGGTGAGGAAGTGGGAAATGTCAGCATACCATTCATTAGTTTAGCTGAGAAACAAAAAAATAGGAACATCATCCTCATTCTTAGGCAACCAATGACTAGCTCCTTCAACGATGAGTTCACATAGGCCTTTATCCCTGACTAGTTTAGTTGGTCTGATGTCAATATCATATTCATGAACCTTTATGAACCAGTTTCCTCTCTTAGTTCCAAATTCTAGTTGTGTAAGAATGGACTTGATGGTTGTATCGGGCACACGTATCACTGAGTAAGAGTTAAGAATATAAAATCGGAACTACTTAACAACTTTAACCACTGTAAAAGAATGTTTCTCCATCACAGTATACTTTAGCTCATGATTTTTAATAATATAGCTCATGAATGCAATTGGGAGCTCATGGTCTTCAGAGTCTTTCTGGGTTAGCAAAGCGGCCAAGGTACTTTCTGTTGCATAGCAATAGATAATAAAGTACTTGCTAAAATATGGACATGCTAAGATATGAGTCCTAGCAATAGCCTTTTTAATGCCTTCGAATGCTTATTTCTCTTCATGGGACCAACCTAACATGTGTTTTCATTTCATCATTTGGGAGATATTCAAAGTTATCTCTACAAACTTAGGAATGAATCTTCTCAGGAAGTTGATCTTACCAAAGAAAGAATGCGTTTCCTTTTTACTTGTAGGAAGAGGAATCTGCTGAATATCTTGAACTTGTTAAGGATCAATCTTCATTCTTTCCTTGGAGAGAACATGTCCCAAAAAATTTCCCTCCATGAAACAAAATATAGACTTCTTAGGATTAAACTAGACCCCATGTTCTTTGCATTTCAAAAGAACCGTTTCCAGATGCTGAAAATGATCTACTCTAGTTTTAGAAAATAGAGTTAGGTCATCTAGATACACCATGATACATTTTACTTTCAAGCTTCCAAAATCCAAGTCCATAGCCCTTTGAAATATGACACCAACATTAATGAGTCCAATGGGCATCCTTTTGTAAGAAAAAATACCACAAGGGGTGGTAGAGGCAGTCTTGTGCTGATATGTAGTGTTGACTTCTATTTGATTGTATCCTGAGAAACTATCAAGCATGGAAAACATCTTAGCTCCTGTAACATCTTGCAACACCTGGTCCATCATGGGTAGGAGGTAGTTGTCCTTCAAAGAATCCTGATTCAGATTCCTAAAATCAACACAAATCCGAATCTCACCATTTTTCTTCCTAAGAAGCATAATGTTAGCAATCCAAGTTGAATGATGAATGGGAAAGATAATCTTCACCTTCAACAAATTTTGTATCTCATGAAAAATTGTGTCAGCAATCTTTGGATTGTACTACCTTTTCTTCTATTTGAAAGGTTTAAGCGCATGTTTGAGAGGAATGAAATGTTACTTTTCTTTAGGCTGAAAAGCTTTCAAATCATCATAAGAATAAGCACGTACATCAACATACCTCTTCAAAAGATTTATTACCTTCTAATTTTCCTCTTGTGTATAAAATTTCCAAATTTTTACCATTTTGGGGTTATTAGAACCCCAAATTTTAACCTTTTCATGTTCAGCATATTGTTGGGCTCCTCTAGAAAATTTAGCCCTAACATACTTGTTATGTTTATCAAACAATTCTTCCAGAATTACCAACCCATTAGGGATCCTGTTACCTTTTAGTCTGATGCACCCATCTTGATCTATCTCCTCTTTGACACCCTCCTCATTGGAAGAAACACTTTCTTAAGGAAAATTGTCACTTCTTTCGAAATATAATTGTTCAAAGTTATCAATGAGTTCCAAGAAAGAGAGAAAATGCTCATCATCATTGAAAACCTATCAGTTGCTTGCATTATCTAGAACACTTGGTCTATGGATCACTTCAATGGTGAATTTATCCTTAGAGAAATTAGGATGAGGTATGAGAAAATACCTTGACACATCTATGGAATTATCTCTGGTGTTCATTTCCCTTGGTACTGCATCAATGGAGAAGAAATCAAGAAATTCAATAGAATCGCAAACCAGATTCCTATAATGCTTCAATATTCTATTCCTTACTTGAAAAATGTCTTTGAATTGCTTAACAACCAATTCAGAGTCTCCATGAGCCATAAGATTCTTCACACCTTTCTCTTTTTCCACGTTAAGTCCAAGGATGAGAGCTTCATATGCTATAGTGTTATTCATATTCTCAAACTATAGCTTGAATGAGAAAGGATAAATCTTCCCTTCAGGAGATATCAATGCCACACCAGCTCTAGACCCAGTTAAAGAACAAATACGATAAAATTCTAGATTCCAAATACTATTGGGATCATGGGGCACCACTTTAGGACATTGTACCTCATCTTGAGACATGATCATGTAGTTTCCATGCCTAATATCTTTATAGACTATTTGTTCCTTGGGTTCATCTATCTTTTACACAATATATTCAGATTGCTTCTCGGTAAGTAGTTTCTTCCTCTTTCCATTAATGGGTATAAGGGAATGTGACCAATACATTTTAATTTCTCCTCCCACATTCTTACAAAAGTTCCTACTCAACAGCATACCATATGAAGGAGGGATATCAGTTCCTTAAGATAGTAGCTAAAACCTTTTTGTCTGGTAAAGTAGCAAAAGTTACTTGTGCATCCTTAATCCTTCCAACCAAAGGCACCTCCTTACACTCCATATAATAGCAAAACCCACAAGTGCATGTGAGAGTAAGACTCAAAGCATGAGCCACTTTGGTAGGCATGACATTATACGATACTCCTGAGTCTATGACACAGTTGCTAAGTTTATGGCCAACTATGAGGAGGGTTACATAGAATGGTTCAATTTTCACATTTGATGAGGTGATTGTAGCCACAATATTTGATTGGGATGTGGAGGAGGGAGTGGGAAAGATACCTTTAGAAGTATTTGGAGAAGTTTTGTAATGAGAATTAGCAAAGGATTTTGGATGAGTTTGATAGTACTCAACCTATGAAATTCATATTTTTGTCTTCTCAAGGTGATCAATGATATTAAAAGATGGAGAGGTGGATGGGCTATCATCACTAGGAATCCTAGGCTTATAAAGTTTAGTAGTTGGATAAGAAGAAGTTTTAGCAGTAGAATCAGGAAAAGAAGAAGTAGAAAAACTCACCTTCTGTGTGGATGCAGTGGGAATAGGAGATCCTCTTTTTACGATTGTGGGGATAGTCGTGGGATGCTCCTTGGACCTCTTAGCAGGCTGCATCACTTTCTCCTTCTTATTTATATGTTCCGAGTCATAAAAACATATGACTTACTGTTCATTTCTGCTACTACTTCATCATAATCATCTTCTTCATCAACACCCTTAGTGGTGAAGAAATTAAGTCAAAATCACTCAAGTTCTTCCAGTTCTTCACCAGCCTCTTCTAGAGGTTCTTCAAAATCTTCACTAATCTCTTCATCATCAGGTTCTTCACCCTCACAAGTTGCATTAATAGGGACCTTGATGGGTGGTCCCTCAATTTACAGCCTTATCTAAGAGGAGGGCAAACTATTTCTAGGTTAAAAATTCCTTCTTGGAACATCTGCATAAGGAGCATATTGAGCCAATTGTTTCTTAATGGCAATGAGGTCATTAGAAAGCTTTTTTACTAATGGATCTGCATTAGCTCTGGGAGTAGAAGAAGAGGAAGAAGAATCTGTAGTTTTTGAAGGATCTCTTTTCAACTTACCAGACATGATCAAGTGATATTCAACACTAATAGCTAATCTTTAATCCTCATCCAATGTTGCAAGGTTGGCTCTTCTCAACGCATAGCTAACTTCAAGTAGTTGAGCATTCTGGAAGAATGTGTTTTTGAATTTTTTCTATAGGCTATGTATCTGGTGGGATATTTTTAATCAGCTTATTGAACCTGGCCACAAATTCTCTCATGGGCTCCCGTGAATCTTTTTTTATTTGAGAAATATGAGCTAGCAAAGCATGCACATCTTCTGTAGGTTTGAAATGATTCTCAAATCTTGTTGTCATCATGGTCCAACTAGTAATGGACCCAACAAGAAGATGATAGAACCAATCTGCCACATTATCTTGCAAAGTCTCTATGAAAGCATCACTGAGACATCTTCATCCTCAACTCTGAGGACTCCACATGAAACTATGAAAGCTGCAATATGCTCATCAGGATGCACCTTGCCATCACCTCTGAACTTGGGGAAGTTCTACCTGTTACCCCCATGTAACTCATGGAAAGGTTGAGGAAGGGCAAGAGGCCCAAAATGATAACCCCAAGTTAATGGAACTGCCATCCTTGGGAAAAATTCTTGAAGAGGAATTAAAACACCAGTAAGAAAACACCAGTAAGAATCAAAGCATAGATATTAGGGCTGAGTTACTCTTGAGGGATACCACTCACAATGGTTTTGTTGTCAACAAGAGGTGTGCTTGTAGAACGATATATTCTATTTCTCCCTATTGAAGGAAGGGGAAAACCTTGCTGCTCCAAGAATTGAAAGTGAAAATATTCTATTCCAAGAGCCCTCCTACTACGGGTAAATATTTGCCTCACTAGATAAGAAAATGATCAAGAAATTGTTCTTAAAACTAGAATCTGTCAAAAACGAAACCGAGCAGAGTCACCAAAAACTGTTGGTTGTCGAATAAGGACTTTAATGAAAGAAACAGTCAGGGGATGGAAGTCCCTCCTCTTTAATGGGAGAGGTTCCCTTATTTAAAGGTAAAAACCTATTTATAAATGTATAAAATTTAGTTTTAAGGAGGAACTTGATGGAAGTGTTTTAAATGACTGATTATCAATACAAAAGGACAGACGGACTAGGATGTGGGAAAAGGAAGAGTAGCATTATCAGGAAATATAGATAGCAAAATAATTCCTTATAAATGTTGAATTAGGATCATATAGAAAAAAATTATTTACGTTAAATCCATAAGATGTTATTTCATAGACACAAAGTTCTAGAGATGACATCCACAAGAATACAAACCTTCTTGATGTAAAATAGATAAATGATTCAATAATTTTAACAGATTGGAAAGAATGAATAACCAAATATAGAAACAAAAAGAGAAGTCTTCTTGTATTGATAGATTTTTTAACTATTTTACACTTTAAAAAATAGTCAGAGTTCCAACCCCTTAGAATGGCGTAGAGATCTCATTATGTAGCTTACAAATTAGTTACACTTGGTAACTATTTCTTTTAACTAAAAGATTAATTAAGGAAATGCTCAATACAATATCCTTAATTAATTTACAATTAGCTCAGCACTTAAAAATAGGAGGAAAATATAATCCAGAAGAAGAAACATCTAATTATGGCTAAGGCGGGCCCCCTGATTTAAGGATCCGATATCTGAATTTCTTTAATGCTTCAGTTATCTCCATACCGCATGGGATTGTTGTGTTGGTAGTGGTGGCAACATCTAGTTTCAAAATTAATTCCCCATGCACATTGGAGAGTTCCTTAGTATCCAGGTTAAAATGGCCTCCGCAGGAAAGCATCGTGTCTACACACTGTACAGAGATAGGAAATCCAACCACGTATGCAAGTCCACAATCACTGATCATTTGTGCCATGGGAGCAATATTAAAGCATGTTAATCTACCCCAAAAATCTCCAAAATATAAATTTTGAACCTCACTATATCCGATATCAGGTACAAAGGTTTTAAGAGGTGAAAACTATTCTTGACCCTGAAACTTGATCTTCATTTTTTCATTGTGTAGGGGAATAGCCTTTCAAGATCAAAATCGTGATGAGAATGCAAGGGATATAGTGGCACGAGGAAACAACTTTAACGGCAAGGATTCAAACGAGAGATCGCAAGCGAGAAATGTGACAAATGCATAGGAGATAGTCCAATTAAATAGATATTCAGGAGAGAGAAGGTCATTAAATGCAGATTAAATTCACCTTGTACTGACTCAAAAATATGAAAATTAGGAAAAGTGGAGAAAACTGGCCCAGATGGTCTTTGGTACATTTCAGACATGATGGACGTGAAGATGCGATCCAGACGACGTGGACGATGTGGGGAATGCGGGCCAAATGAGCACGGGAGGTCCAAGAACTCAGATACATGAAGGACACAAAGGATGCGAGGACATAATTCAGCCAATGTGTGCAATGCGGAGAAAGTACAAACAGAAAGCCCAGACGCATTTGGGATAGATTGGAGAAAAGTACCCAAAGTCTACGTGAACTTGGGACAAATGAGCCAATTTTTTTTGAAAAGCTGACAGTTAATAATTTATGGGAAAAGCAGCCAATTGGCAAACAAAAGCCGTAGAGGTACTTGCGACATGATGGACAAAAATGTCTAATAGACCCACAAGTCACCAAAAAGACTCCAAAAACTGTGATTTTCACCATCTCCTCAAGTTTTCCACTTCATTAGAACATTACTAAAGGTGCCAACTCAAAATTTTCGAAATCCTGACTTTCAAAACAGGGGAAATTTTGAGAGGACAACACCTGTTGCACATTTTCATGACAACAACTTGCTCGAACATCTTGGGAACATGACATGAAGAATGTAAAATCTTAGCTTTATAATACCAATGTCAGTGCCTTATCCGTTGGGCCCTAAAAATTTATGTATAAGTGAAAAGAGAGAAATAACAAGAAGAACACACACACACCAAAATCAATGAAAAGGAAACACACAAAAAACAAGGAAAGGAAAATATAGACACAAAAGAAAGGTAAACACACTTAACAATAACCTTTGGTTTAAGTCGGGGGATAAACCACTTTCATTGATGATCCAATCTTAGTGACTAGACCAACCTCTCCATAACATCCAACCTTGGTGTCCTGACTATCCTATGCATCTTGAAAATGTAGGGGGTGCAACGAGTGTCTAAAACTATTCATACACGTCGAAAAATGTGACCCAAACAACCCACCAAACCAACCTATGTGTTTAACCCAGCCAACCAACCTAGCCGAACAACCCCAGGAGGGAAATTTCCAAAGGAAGAAAACCCAATAAATCTAATGGTGATGGTATCAAGATATAATTTTGAATTTATCACCTGGAAATGGCTCGTTCCTTCTTGGGATTTCTTGTTATGCACTAGAAGAATTAAATTCCTTTAGAAGTGTATGATGCTTCAAGATGTCTCATCTTTTCCAGCATGTAGGGCATGGAAAATTAATTCCATAGGAAATTTTTGGACTTATAATTCTTGACATGGCTATCAGAATCTTCTGTTGAATATAAGGTCCTCTTTCATGCTACACACTCCTTAAGGCCCAAAATCCTACTTCTGATGGATGGCCCCATGACCTCTGAAACTTCCCTGAATCAGTTGCAATGCTCCGTAAACTTGAAATCTATGTTTTATAATTCAAAATTACTCCATGAATTGATGTACAGTTCTCAAACCCATCCATCCATGTTTTCTATTTTAAGAGGGGTTAAAAAAGATAATAATTGGTGACCTCTCGGGGACATTTTCCTTCTTCATGTGTGATGAGTTGCCTTCAAGAATCCATTAGGCATGGATTCAAGCCTAACCTTGAAGAAACTAATCTTCATTTTTAAAAACTTATTCCCTAAACTTGTGTGAACTTACCATTTAGACTAAAACTTCCTTGGCTTGCCCTTAAATCTGATTTTGGGACATTGTATAAAACATGTAAACTTTACCTAAAACAAACAATTTGATCAAGTAAAAGGCATAAAAACTTTGATCCTGCAACTGATCTATTATTACTATATGTACTATGAAACTTCCCACCAAATCTAAATCTCCTCATGAACACTGCCACCGACCAAAATGCTGAAGATAGAAATTCCACTACAACTAATTTTATGAGGCAAGAAGAGACATAGGAGCTCAAAGGTGATTGATCTAGGGAGACATAAGAGATAAAAATAGTGAAAATTTTCCTCCAAATTGATTGTGGTACTTTTCATTTGGGATTTTTTTAAGCTAACTGTGTCTTACAACATTTAACCCCTTATTTCTACATTTCCCTATCTGTAACATGATGAACTGTGAAAGAGAAACCACCATGAAAAACCATGTACAAAACTAAGAATCATACACACTCTAAGTGGAGCATGAAGATTGTGGACAAACACTTCATCTATAGAAAGATAACATATCTACTCTACTCTAACGAAAGGAAAAGGGAACTCAAACAAATCTTGCAATTGATAGGGAGAGGTAACTTTCCTTTCTCAAAATAGGTAGCCATGTATATTATTTGGCATTGAACATGGATATTATTATGAGTGGAAAACCGACAAGAGGCAAATCCTCCAACTAAATAACCAAAGTATCAACATCAATCCAAAATACCTCCTCAAGATGATTGAAATTAGACTCTTGGAGGTATTGATGGTGAGGATTTTTGCTTTGTATATCATCCTCATGCCCTAAAATGGACATAACCTGTTTTAGCTTCTCCCTTAGCTCCAATGAAGCCAAGTACTTGTTTGGACATGGTCTGATCCAATGGATGTATCCATTTCTCTAAAATTTAATTCCAAAACGGGAATCTTCCTATGGACCTTCCTAAAAAAAGAGGCTACCTGCATGTTGATTTTTTCACCCAAATATGAGAGTAGAAATGTTTTTTCACTGCAAGCTTCATGAATATGCAAATGGGTGAATCCATAATGAATCAAATTTACCATGGCTTCATTTTGGTTCCCTTCTTTTGTCTCATAGAAGGACAACATCTCTGAGTTTTAATTCTCTCATCTTATCCTTCTTGTCAAAAATCTATTTCACCTTCAATTCATTTTCTCTTGTATGGTCCACCACTCAGAGTCTATTTTATTTCTATATTATTAAGAAAACGGATCCTCTTGTCAATAGAATCCCAGTATTGTTCATCTTTTATTCCCTAGAGTAGCTTGAGATATTACATTTCCATTGTAATGGGAATTTTCACTTCAACTCCATATAGCACATAGAATGGTGACATACCTATTTCCTTCTTCGAAGTGATCATGTCTTCCCACAATGCATCATACAATTTTTTGAGCTAATTATTTTGGTTTTCATCTAGGCGCTTAAGGAAAATGGTCAATATGTTCTTGTTTCCTTATTCATCTTGACCATTTCCATGTGGATTGTATTCTGATGAGTGTACATTATTGTGAGAACATAAGTGTGCTCTGTGCTTGAGTGAGGATTTAGAACACCAATGAAATCTATCCCCCATTGCTGAAATGGTTCTTCAATAACAACTCACCTGACTGGAAGTACTATAATATGTGGTCTCCCAGTGAAGTTTTGACATGCTTAAAATTTGGAAAACCATTCTCGAACATCCATGAAGAGGGTGGGCCAATAATACCTTCCTTGGAGAATCTTATTTGTAGTGACCATAATGAAAAATGTCTACCACATTCTTGGTCATGGTATGATTTAAGAAACTTCTCTTGTTTTTCTTTGTCTACACATTTGAGAAAGCAACCATCTAGGACCCTGTTTTAGAGTGTGTGATTCCATAACATGGAATTTATTTCCTTCAATTTATGTGTTCTCCTTTTCTTGTAATCAAGATGAGGAGGTAATTATTAATAGGTTATATAATAGGAAATGTTGGTATACCACTCATGACTAGTGGTTATAAAAAGAACCCATGGATTAGCTTCAAAAAAATTACTCCAAGAATAGTTTTCTTCACCATGTTGATATTTGAGAGCTTTGTCTTCAATGATAAATCTATGCACTCCATTTCCACATATCAAATTAGAGGGTCAGAACTCTACAAATCATACTCTTTAATTTTTGTAACCTAGTTTCAACTTTTAGCTCTAGGATCTTGTTTTCTCAAGATGGACTTGATTGCACTACCGGGGACCATCACCACCATATGAAAATTGAGTATGTAGAATCTAAATTTTTTTATGGCATTGACCATTACATAGGCATGTTTCTCTAACTGGCTATAGTTTAGTTCATGCTTCTTTAATGTGAATCTCATGAAACAAATGGGTTCTTCCACACCTTAATCATTATTTTGGACAAGAACAATAGAGAGCGTGTGTTCCAATGTGTAGCAATACATGATGAATTCTTTTTCGAAATTTAGAGATACGAGAGTAGGAGCTTTAACAATGGGTTTTTTTATTTCTTTGAAAGATCATTTTACATCATTATTCCACTTGAAGCTTGCTTGAGGCTTCATTATGGTGGTGATGCACATTTTTAGTTCTAAAAACTCTTGGACAAAGAGACAAATAAAATTTACCTTAGCGAAAAAGGAATCCACTACTTTCTTACTTGTTGGTAGAGATAGTGTTTGAATGACCTTCACTATTTCAGGTACAATGTGCACTCCATACGTATTAACAATGTTCCTGAGTAACTTGCCTTATGTTACTCAGAAAATGCACTTTTTTACATTGAAGGATTTGCCATGCTTTCTAGATTTTACAAGTACCTGTTCCAGATGGTGAATATGATCTCCCATATTTTTTGAGAAAAATATGAGATCACCCAGGTCTATGACAGTGTAATTCTTCTAATATTTTAATATTGGGTCCATCTCCCTTTGGAACATAGTTCCCACATTGATTAGGACAAAAGGCATTCTGCTGTATCCAAAATTTCCCCAAGGTGTTGTGAAAGCGGTCTTCGTGTGATCCTCTTCTGTCACCTTGATTTGGATATACCCCAAGAATCTATTGATCAATGAGATAATTTTATATCCCGTGACCATTTAAAAAATGTGATTTATGACTAGTAGGGGGTAATTATCATTGAATGATGCCTAGTTCAAGTTTCAGAAATCTACACATATCCTTATTTCTCCATTCTTCTTCTGCACTAGCATGATGTTAGCCACCCATGTTGAATGATGAATGGGAAATATGATCCTCACGTTGATAATATTCATCACTTCCTCCTTGATGGTATGAATTTTTTTTGGGTTATATGGCCTTTTTTTCCCTAAATGGCTTGGCATATAGTTTTAAGGGTATTGAGTGATTCATTTCATTTGGTTGGAATGATTTTAGATCATCATAAGAGTAGGCCAAAATATCCAAATATTTCTTGAATAATGAATCAAACCTTCTCTTCTCCTCGGACAAACAAAAATTTCCAATGTTGATCATTCTTAGGTGTTATGTAGTGCCAATATTGTCCTTCTTAAAATCATCTAGACACCAAGAAGATTTCTTCTCTTTCTCTTAAATGAATCCATCGTGTTTTTCAAAGAGGTCCTCTAGACAAACTAGACCTTTACAAATCTTGTATCCTTTTAATATGATCACTCCCTCTTCATCAACTTCTTCAATTCCTTATTTATCCTCTTTTGCTACTAATACCGAACGTGGATTCTCACTTCGTTAAAAGAAGATACTATTGAAATTTTCTCGTTGTTCTAAGAATTCCATAATTTGATTATAATAATTGAATATTTGTCAATGGTTTGCATTATATTGTACACTAGGCCTAAACACCATCTCGATGGCCACTTTCTCTTTTCCAGAAGAGATATCAAGTGTCACTAGGGAAGATGACACTGCAAGGGAAGTGACCTTTTCATTCTTCTCTCTTGGAAAATACTCAATGCAAAATTCATCGAAAGAATCAATACAATCCCATATTATGTTTCTATAATGTATGAGTCTTTGATTTTTCACCACGTATTGATGTTGGAGTTTCTTTACTATAAATAGTATCTTCCTTTACATTTCAGCTTCTTGATTCCCATATATTCTACTATTCCCATGCCCAAGAGGAGAGCTTCATACCCTACCATGTTATTTGTGTTATAAAATTACAACTTATAGGAAAATGGGTACAATTCACCAGAAGGAGAACACAATATCACACCTACTCCTGAAGTTGTGCTGGAGTTACTACCATCAAATTCCATTTTCTAGACTTGGTCTTCCTCCTCCTCCATAAGAAGTTGCAAGCTCTCATACTTCTCGGAGAAAAGAAGTATTTTACTAACCCGTCGTCTTGAAATAGAATGTTAGCCCTTGGATTGACATAATTTCATACAATGTACTTCATCTTCCAGACAGGTAGTAATTTCTTCATCTCACCTTTTACTAGAGTATTTGTAGATAACCAATGCATTTCAATTTCCCCACCCAAATATATGCAAAAGCTTCAACAGAATAGCATCCCAAAGGATGCTGGAATGCCTGCCACCAGAACGGTGAGAAGCACCTTCTTCTCTGTAAAATTAACTAGTGCTACCTTTACATATTTGATTATTCCCACCAATGGTAGTTTTTTGGATTCTAATGAATAAGAGGATCCATTTTATTGGGTCAAGGTAAGGCATTAATTGTTTACAAATTTTACAGGCATCACATTGTTTGAGGCTTTGGAATCTATAATGTAACTATTGAGTTGGAAACCATTGATGAGAAATTAAAGGTAAAAAGGTTCAACCTTGTTGGATTTAGAGGAACTGAGTGCTAGCATGTTTTGAGAAGGAGGTGTGGACAATGTGGGAAGTATAAATTTTTAATTTTATCTTGATACTATAGGGCTACCACAACCAAAAACATCAATGAACATATCAAGTTAAGAGGGATGCATTTGTATTATTCTATCTCTATGATCTGTAGTTTGGTTTTACTTATGTGTTCGAAAAATTTGAATAGGCCTATGGTGAGCAAGTTATGTGTTCCAGGAATGGTAGAATATTTATGTGGAAAAGGTTTTTTTACTTTGGGGATTGGAATTTATTTTACTGGTGTAGCAAGTTTCTTCAAAGGAGATGGGGATGTAACTTTTTATTAAAACTTAGATGATTTTATAGGAATTGAATTTTAAGAAGAATTATTTGTAGAAATTTTAGGATTAGGAGGAGAACTATATGACTTACTTGGTATGGCAGAGTGGTTCTTGCTAACCAATGGGTCTTTTTTTTATTTAGCCAACTCGATTGAAGGTGGTAGCGGTGATCCTCTACTAATGAATATTTTTTGAGGAATTTCTATAGGAGCATCATATTTTGTCTTCTCTTATTTCACCATATCCATTGAGGATGAGGCTCCTTTATGATGAATGCTACACAAGAGAATCTTTGGGATTCTTCATCATCATCATCTTCATCTATATCAACGTACTCAATCAAGCCATTGTGTGTATCACCATCAACTTATTCAAGATCGAGATAGTTATCATTGTCATGTTATTTTGTGGAGACTATTTGCATATGTGGAAGTGTTGAAGACTGTACATTCTTCATGTATTCTCACTAGGGTTTGGGGGTGCAACCCCTAATAAATTTTTTTTGGCCTCAAAATATGCGCCCGATAATTCAGGAAATGTGCTCTTCTCATATGGGTGGGTTTGTTTGACCCATAATTTTATGCGATGGTTTTTTCCATGGTTTTGATACCCACATTTTTTAAAATGCTTAAGCAGTTGTCTACTTATGTGCTTTTTCGCATATGGTAGTCCTGATGTAACATTACAGATGTGTATGAATTTGGCTGTGAATTTTGTAGTGTTTTTCATGCATAGCTCCAAAAAAATCTTGGTATTGTATTAAGAGAGTGGTGACTTATAATAATATCTAAGAAAGTGATTCTTGGTGGACGTAGCCAAAAATAGGTGAACTATGTTAAATACTATATATTGGTGTTCTGTTATTTTTAATCTGCACTTTTATTGGGATCTGTAATATTTTTTTCATATTAGTTTCTACTGTTGCGATTGTTTGAGGGATTATTTCACATGTTTTATCCCTTGTTTCCGAACGTGTCACCCACAACTTCTATCTCTGGTTATTCTATTTCTACCTCCTCTAGTTCTCTGGTATTTCAAGTAGAATTTACTGGTGGTGCTTTGATGGTGAGCTGATGACGATTTGTGGCGATCCTTGGCCTATTTGGAGGATTCAGATTCCATGGAGTATTTCGTATTGTGATCTAAGACACTTGTTTCTTCACAACAATCAAGTCATTGGCCAATTTTTGGAACATCAGGTATGTGATAAATGAGCCTGAAATCTAACCTTTCTTCTTTCCATTCGTACCTTTATTTTTATAGGCAAGATCATATCATCTGTTTTCTAAAGCACAAAGTGATGTTCATCCTTCAAATATCTAGGTTGGGATCTTCTGAGGAAGAAACCAACTTCTAGTGGTAATGCACTGATGAAGTATATCTTCAAATTATTTTCATGAGGCATGAAATCATTGGGAATCATCCTTATCATCTTGTTATATTTGATGATGAAATCTCTCATTGATTCATGATATTATTTCTTCATTTGTACCAACTGAACCAAACGATCTTGACAGTCTTCCATGGATTTGAACCTATGTTCAAATACACTTATTACATCTTCCCAATGGGTGAAAAATATTTGAGGCAACATGTAGAACCATTCTATAGCCTTCTCTTGAAGTCATTGCAGAAAGAGATGAACCAACACATATCTATGTTCAACCCCCAACACCTCACAAGTAGTGATGAACACTGTTACATGTTCCTTAGGAAGTTGAGAAACGTCACCTTTAAACTTAGGAAAAAAATTTATGTAGCCCATTAGTAGTTCATGGAGTGGTTGAGCAAGGAAAAGTGGACAAATTTTTCCACCACATGCTGCATTTATCCTACATTCTTCACGGTCATGATCCATCATTCCATTCCTACCTCTAGATTCCTACCTATCTAAGGCTATGGCTTCATCTACTGCTCTTGATTCAGCTTTGGCTTGATGTCTTTCAATCTCTTAAATCTCAACTCTTATTTCCACTTCTTCTCATGCTTCTCTTTCTCTATATTCTTCTTCATTATTTATGTTAGTGAAATCTTCAAGGTTCTCATTGATGTATGGATACTCAATGTCTTATGGATTACCTACATTTGGAATTCTGGTCATACCCACTTTGTGATGGAAGGGAGACATCTTAATTTGGAACATCTCTTGTCTTCTATGAAGCTCTTCAAAAGTGGGATTGGTTTTTCCTCCTTCTCTTTACAGTAGGGTGTATATTCTATCCACCACCTTCAATAATTATGCTCTTCTTTCCAGTTCTTGAACTTTTTATTAACCTTTTCAATTCAGCAACGCATTTTTCTTTAAAGTCAAGAATTATTTTTGCAATGAAGTAGTGGTTAAAACTTTCCATGTTATGCCAAATAGCCTCTCGTAAATATAAAGTAATATTGTATTAAATGTGGAAGATTAATTCAGATATTTCAATAGGATGATTTCCCATAAAAGCCATGTTTGTAAGACATAAGGCTCAGATTGCCCTTCAGATTCCATAATTTTTTCTTTTTTTAATTTTTTAATTTTTCATTTACTTTTGTATTTTTCAAGGTCGTGTTTTTGGGTGCAGATGCTACTAAATTTTCCCCACAGTGGGTATGAAAAACTATTAGCGAGAAAAAATTTCAGGGACAAAATGTTGGATTTCCTGCCAACACTCTCAGATTCTAAGTCCCTCTACTTTACTGATACATCTTCTATATAAGTATGCGTGAGTAAAAATTTGGATTTTCCTGGTGGCCTTGTGGCCAAGGATCAAACAGAGGCACTCTAATGACCATGCAATAAAATCTTGCAGATATGTGCAAGGGAGGAATTTTCTAAGAGATCAGTAAAGGGAGTGAGGAGGTTAGACAAGGGAAACTAATGCTGCAAGTAGAAAAGAAGAGACTTGCATACACCAGTTAGAATTTTCATCACATGCACTAGAATGGAGAAGAAATAAATTCTATATAACAGCAATAAGACCAAATAGCATTTAATGAGAACAAATTATCACTAAACTCCTTAGTAAAAAAATGCTAGAATTGTACATAGCTTAGAAATAGAAGACATTTTAGAATAAGGAAAATGGAAGAAACTTTGTTATCTCTTTGATCACTTGAAAAGGATATCTCTCTTATGAATTCACAAAAAACCACTCAAAATTATATAAATATATAAGAAGACCCTCAAATGAGGATTTGTCTACAATTTATAGAAGGGAAAGAAACTCTCCATATTCCTGGTGAGTTTTCAAATACCATATTCTGAATTTAGACTGTTCATATTCCAATTAAATATTTAAGTCCCTTTTATAAAAACAAGGTGACTTAACATTGACATTATGTTTCTAAATTCATTTAAAGATATATTATAAAATGCAAACCCCAACACAAAATTATAGCATTAAAGAGAGAGAGAGAGAGAGAGAGAGAGAGAGCATTGGGAGGGAAGAGAAGAAAGAGAAAAAGGAAAAAGAAGAATTATGTAGAAGAATGAACCACTATAGTGGATTTGGTCTTGCTCCCTAGTTGATCTACATCTCATTCTGCTAAGAAGGTACTTGTCCCTCTGAATTCTTTACTAAAATGCAATGTTGCAGGTTCCAATTTGTCATCATGAGGAATATGAACACATGTTAGGGTCTCTAACCATCCATCAAACACATTGTTCATGTCTTTGCACTATACAAACCATGATGCATTTTTCTGTGTGATAAGTACAATGGTGAGCCAAATATTTGAGAGGAATTCTAGGGTATTCTTAGTGAAATACAATGAATTTCTTGCCTCTTTCTTTACATATTCCTCAAATGGACTAGTTATCTCATCAGCAGTTGTGTCTTCTCCCATTATAGGTACCCAAAGTTTTTAAATTTGATGATTTATACGGTCCTGCAAGTTGTAAACTTGTCCCTCTATTTTATTTATGGCCTAGTTGAATCCTTCAAATATGATTTCAAAACACATTTCCCATACATGTGACAAGTCTTTTGAAGGAGTTTCAAAAATCTTCCTTTTGATAAACTTATGATGACGAGTGTTTTTTATTTCATTCTCTACTGGACCTAGAGCATCCTAGTAGTCCCTTTCTTTTTTACATGTCTTCTTCGGGTGCCCGCTTCTTTTTTGTTGTTGCACACATGTAACTGAAGAGTTTTGAATGCTTCTTGGTTGACTAATTTCTCCATGTTGTAAATTAAATCGATCCATTCATTATTATCTTTCCCTTGCATTGTGAACTCATGTGTCCTTTTAATAGATTTCAGATTGAAGCTACTGATGGGTAGAACTTATTCAATGGGAAATATCGTGGCATTTGGATATACCAGATGTTGCACATAGGATGATAGAGTTCTAACCTGTTTTTTTAGCTCATCAATCTTATTTTTATATTATTTATTAATTATGAAAATGAAAGAAGAATATTGTTGATACATTCTCAAGTTCTGTTAATGGGTAGTCGGCCCTAGTTAGATTGTACTCATCTCACATTTTTCTAGTGTCATCTCATCCACTAGCTTGATCACTTTCAGCCAGGCTAATTCAATATATTGATTGCATGTTTCTTCAATGTAGAACCATAAATCCATGTGTGTAAAATTTATTTTCTTTCCCTTATCTAGTGAGTAATTTTATGATAGGTCAGGGGGCGCCACTTGTTGAATAGCATGGGTGTTAGGGGAAATTTTTTCCTACATCCAAGGGAAACATCAAATCAGACTTAGATTCTATGACATGTGTACTAAGCATTCCCTTCTCTAGAGGACGAGGAAAATCCTGAATGAGAGAGGTATGAGTTTCGATAAAAGGTGGGACCTCCCATGGTGGTTCTAAGACTTAGTCTTAAACTACATGCTCTCCCCCACTTGTTCTTTTACTAGCGGATCTTCTTCTTGTATTGTCACAACCGATCCTTCTTGCACCCTAGCATTCTTTGGAGACCTTCCGTGAGAAGAAGTGTCCAATTCTATGGTTCTTTGTTTAAAACTTACTCGAGATTTCCTTGGACATGAGGAAACTTCCATGACTCTTGATCATGACTGATGAGTGGCTTCCTTCTAATCTACTGGAAGACCTCATGATTTGATGATCATGGTTATCTTCTTTTGAAACCAATTTCTCATTCTCCTGACCACCTCCTTAGTTGACTCCTTTGTATCCCCTGATTCATTCATTTGGGGAAAAGGACAAACCTTGAATGCTGCGTACTCAAGATCATACATCTTTGTCCCATCATCCTAGAAGACGTATTCATACTAGGAGAAATTTAATTTCTTCATTTCATTGAATGTCATCCTCATATGGTCCTTTTTCCAAAATTCAAATTCATCAACTCAATTGGCGTAATAGTCCTCGATTTTTGGCTCATGGTATAATTATGAAATGTGGAAATAGTCAATATCATCTCGAATGTCAAATTTATCCCTGACATTTTAGAAATGCAAAGTCAAATGAGTGAAGATAACCTCGAAATGAGATGCATCATTTACATTCTTATATGTGAATACTCCGAGAGAAATGGGAAACGAGATCAACTTCTTCTTCCTAATCCTGAGCTTATTGTTTACGTCCACGATCTTCATGTAGAGATCAAATAGTATAGTTTGGTTGCTCGGATACTTGGCCAGCCTCAATTGAGTTTGGTCAAAGTCAACAACTCATAGGTAGGAGAATGTCAGGAATTGTATCAAGCAAGATCGATACTTATTGATCAGGGATGCCACTTGTGGCAACATCCTGGCCTTGAAATCACCTTTAGAGCATTAGACCACATATATTTTGAACACATTGTTTACATGCATGAAGTACGTATGGATTTCTTCCATCACCAATTGTGGAAGTTTCTTGAATGCAGGTACCCTGACAGTAATTCTTTACGTGAGAGAAAATCCTTTGAATGATATTTATCTAGATAGAAAATAGACCAAGTATGAATTCATGTGAAACTTATTTGTCACGGGCGCATGGAGCAGTTACCGATGTATATTTTCATTGATGTTCTTCCCCTAGTATATTCTCTAGTTTGCTTTAGTAGCAGTCAAGATGAACAGGCACATCCACTCCTGGAAGTGTCTTCTATTTGCTTCTTCCATCACCCTATCGAGGAGGGTGATTACATCTAAATATACATCATGAAAATTATAGCTGTTAAGGTTCTTGTGCATTCTTGAGGGTTTTCTCCTTGTCTTAATCCATGAAGCAAGTGCAACCCCTTACACATATGCATCCGTCATTTCCTATTTGCGCAAGGCCTTATCCTTTCAGATGAAAACAATGATAGGTGATGTCAGGATTTGTAAAGAGAATGAGATGGTTCTAGGACTGATGAGATCCATTTCCATACCATTTTCAGATTGAATCATTGGTGTTTCCGGTTCATATTAGTGAGAGAAATCCAATACCAAGTCAAGGCTTTGCATAGACATTAGGTGTCCTGTAACTGTGAACAATCCACTTGTGAATACCTTATCCTCAATATTCCCTCTTTCCTTGGATGTCATACAAACCCTTAGGTCATTTAGGTCCATTTGGGAGACATCAATTTCTTCTATCTCATAGTTGTAAGAAAAAGGATGTGCTGGCTTCTGTCCCATCCATTTGTATTTCATGGTTTCTTTATAAAAAGCTACTACTTTTAGTAAGTGTAGAAATTTTTCTCCGAACACCAACTAGGACTGTGAGATTTATTGATTCATTCTCAGAATGTTCCTCATGCAAAATTTACCCTTTGAAAAGACTTACTACTTTTAGTAATTGTAAAAAGAGTAATTTACTATTTTTAGAAAGTATGAAAAATCAACTCCTTCAAACCTTGACTGGCTGTAGTAACTAGAAATCCTCCTTCCCTCTTTTCTCCCCTCACATTTTGGACCAGTATTCTATTTTTTACAGGTATTCATGGGACCATTTACTATTTTTAGTAAGTGTCAATTCTGGACCAAGACGATCATTTTAATTATTTTTCCACTCCAATACCTCTTTTGTGTTCATTGTCTCCTTTGCAAGTTCTTAAGTTGATGACTTTCCTGAAATAACAGTATTTTATGTAGAAGTCCTGCCATTTTTAGAAAGTGAGCATCCAGTGATTGGAATTGTTAGGAAATATTAAATAAAATATGCAGAATAATCCCTTATAGAATTGCAACAGTAGAAACTAATATGCAGAAAATATTACAGATCTCAAATAAAAGTGTAGAATAAATAACACAACACAGAGAGACAAGATTTAACGTGGTTCACCCAATTTGGGCTACATCCACCAAGAATCACTTTCTCAGATTTTATTACAAGCCTCTACTCTCTCAATACAATACCCAGATCCGTTTGGAGCTATGCTCAACAAACTTTACAGAATTCACACTCAAATTCAAAACACATCTGCAATACATTTTCTTGTTTATGTATCATATGCATAAAACCATATAAATAGACAATTTATTAAGCAGTTTGATACAAAACCATGGGTATCAAAACCATGGGAAAAAACTGTGGGCATCCAAACAATGGGTACCGAAAAACCATGCGCCCAAAAATAGGCCATAACGGTTACCCATTACCATGGGTTAATAAACCACCCATGAAAATTTAGTTCAGGGGCTTCACCCCCAACCCCCCTGACCCGCTCACCGGCGAGGAGGACCACCGTAAAAATACCCAAGTGTAACACATAGAAGGTGTACCATACTCTAACATGAAAATAGGCTCCACAAACATAACAGGAATTTTGTGGAAGGAAGTTTTTTGATATGGGTTTTTTTCCCAATATCGCCCCTCTAAATTTGTGTGCTTACATGATCCATAGTTGGTGAGATTTTAAAATATCAAAATATTTTCCTGGTTGTTACTCCGAACATGATAACCATTAATGGATCTTGAAAGTTACAGGTCTATTTTTCTCCTCCTTTCATGATGAAAATCACATTTTTATATGGTTTTTTTAATTCTTATTCCACTGTTGATTTGTTTCTTCAAATATCCATGTCAGATTTGGCTCCTCCATTCAACTTCAAGGGATTGCTCCAGTCCTAGGAAGCCCAATGATATCCCTTCCCACAGTTTCAAGAAATTTAAAATTTTCAATGAATTCCTAAAATCACCTAGCGGATTGAGTTGACTATCCTAAATTGCCTAGGGTAGACACAATACTGACTAGGTAGACCCCAGGTGATCCAAAGGATTTTTCACTATGTATATCTCCCCTAAAATTCCATAAACATGTACCATGTTGAAGGGATTCTTGAGACCTTTCCAAAGGTATGCTGAACTTTAAAATCAGAGTTCGTATGCAAATTCTTTCGTCGGTAAAAGTTAAGGTCGTAAACAGGTCAACCCTGATCAACAAGTCAACAAGTGGACCAGTGGAAAGGTGACATATGGCAGTTAACGACAAGAAAAAATTGATTGTCTTGTAATGTTTCAAAATTGGTTCAATGGTATAGATCTTGTTGCAAAAAATTTGGTGTATTTTGAACAGACCAAATCAAAGTTCGTATGCGAAAGATATGCATAGTCAAAGTTGTTGTCAAATGATGACATGGCACACTCTGACGTGGACAAATGACATATTATGGGAGTGAAATTTTGTAGGTTTATAAAGGATTTATATTTTAAAAATAATAATAATAATCTATTTAATGCATTCCACGTAAATAATCCTAAATCCCATGGGATAAGGAGGATTTTGTGGCCAAAAATCTATTTAAAGGCTTATCCTATCCCTTTCCCACCAAATGTGGGTTCAATGGCTAAATTGGGCTCCTAAACCTATGGAATGGGGATTTGAACCCTTGACCCATGTGAAAATACTTATCAACCTTACCAACCCGCAACTTTTTAGCAAATGATAGAATATGAGATCACTTCTATTTAAAGGGACCTTTTGGTAGGTTTGTGAATGGACAGTGAACGACAAGTTTGCAGAGATAACCATTTTTGAGGCACTTACGGTCCAAATTTTGCCATGGCGTAAAAATATATATTTTTTAGAATTCTTATATATTTCTAGAAATGTAAATTTTTTAATAGGAAGTGTTGTATACTTTCATGTGTAGGCATTTTTCAATCGTAGTTTCATAGAACATGAATGAGGAGCAGGTAGAGATCTACATTTTCCAAGAACTTTTTGTCTGAACAAGACCATGGAGTAAAAATGTAAGTTTTTCATTGTTTCCTCTAGTTTCCATAAATGTAAACCTATTTAATGTAGGTGTTTTACATTTCAATTTGTAGATGTTTTTTAGACCTAATTACACAGGAAATCAATAGAAGAAACACTGTAGGAGCCACATATTGTTCTTAGGACAGTTTCTGATTTGGTGGAGAGTTCCATGGGATAGAGATCAACTCATTTCAAGGTGTAAAGGTCTATTAAGTAATTAGTGAAGAGATATTGTACTTCATTGCATGTTTAATAGATCGATTCACTTTCTGTGAATCCGGAGATGTAGCCTTTGGGTGAACTCTGTTATCAAGTTCTTGTGTTGTGGATTTGATTTCAATTTTTAGAATATTTTGATCAAATAAAAAGTACTCAAGTTAGTTTAATTTATTAATTATTAAATCAATCAAAAACTAGATTAATTGGAAGGAAGTAAATTTCAGTATCCATAACCCACAACAAGATTCGAATACTCTTATTAACTTGGATTTAAATATCAAATTGAGTGCATTCTAAATCAATTGTGATTATTCTATTTGGAGTTGTGATAGATTCAAATATTTCAATTAATTTAGAAATCAAAAATTAATTTGATATTTTAAATATTTTAAGTTCATGGGTTTCAAGAACACCCATAATTGATTAAAAAAACTCTTGATCAAGTTGAAAACTTTTAAAATTTACAATTTGAGAATTTTCTAAGTACTGGAAAAATTTCAAGTACCATTTTCAGATCACCATGTCTCTCGGGAAGGTAACATTTGAATGTTGCGATATAAGGGTATGGTTTTCATGCTAAAAAATTATCAAATTTTCCTGTATGTTTTTATGTAGTTTTTCACCTCAAGCCTTTGTGGGAGAAGCACATACATGTGATTGGACTGTAATTGTCTCAAATAAATTTATGTGTTCGAGAGTTTGTATGTCTTCATCTCAGGATTTTGTTTTCTGACTTGACTCTTAGATGAAATGCATTCAGTGCTCATGTATAAAACTATATAAATGTGCCTCAAACTTAACGTTTTTTTCCTTTAGGAAAGAATCCTTTCTGAGCTTGGATTTTATCTATGTTTGTAGGTAACATGCGAGACTTTAAGATCCATCTAGGTGGGACCAAACCAAAGGACTATGAAGTCCCTATTATATCTTCTATATACTTTGAAGCACTAGCATTGGTTGGCCAATCTAATTGGAAGAATTATGGGCCTTAATGATAGATATTGAGTAAGATCAGTTTCTAATTTGAAAGGAATGATGTATTCGATGCAGACTCTACATTGATACTCATTCATCAAAGAAGGAATTTCAGGTGCCTTGTTTGTGGTAAGCTGAAGATCATGTTCCAGAGGATTTCTTATGCTCACAGTTTAGTTGTGTGCCATTGTAGACTATGTTTGTTTCTCATTTCTTGCTTAACTGCTAGAATGGCTCGGCAACTTCTAAGAAAGTGATTTGTGAGAGTGCTCTTAAAAGCATCTTAGATTCCAGAATTTGTGAAAATGATGACCTTACCTAGTTAAATCATAGCAGTTGTAGCATGAACCTACAATTGTATATTTTCACAAATTGAATGTAGTTTTGGATTTGGGTCAAATTCCGAGCCAAAGCATATGAAAGCGAATTTTTGGAAAGGATTGACTGTTGAACTACTCAATCTCTCTGAATTTTCAATTGAACCTAAATCAAAATGGTCTATTATGAAGACAAGCATGGAGGCATTTTTATTTTCTCATCTTTATCTATTCAATAATTTGGTATACAATTTAGTACTTAGTTGTTAATTGGTTATTTGTTCCTTGTATTTTAAATAGGTGGTAGATAGGATAATCATATAATTTCATTGCAAGATATTCCCTCAAATTAAATAGGTTTTTGGTTGTGGATTTGTATATATGAAAAAAAAAAATAAGATAATTAAAATTCTAGCTAATGTAAGGAATTGAATAATGAATGTTAACCAAAGGAACCTAGTTTTCTAAATCATTTCCCTAAGGAAGGAGAAGATATATATTGCTTAATATAACACATGATTCTAAGCTCACATGAGTGTATAGGCTCCAATATCAAGAATTATTCGTTGGATATAAAAAACCACACCATATGGTTAGCTGAGGGAGCAATATAATTTATTTATTTATTTGAAGTTAATAGGTTCTTGGAAGTGGAGCATTAGTTTTGAGTGATAGGTGTATTTGCTGCATAGACAAATTTGATAAGATGTCTGATAATGCTCGTAGCATGCCACATGAGGTGTGATTTCTGTTAGTTCTCAAAACTATGTTCTTCTAGTGTTCCATTTGATTTCCTTGAGTACATGGTTTTATAGGTTAATTTTGCTAGATTTAGTTGTCACAGTGTGGTATGTTTATCGAAGTAGGTTAGGGAATAACAAATAATGTCAATTGTAGAGGCTGGAACTATAACATACCCTAATGCAAGGAATTTTTTTTAGCTTGTTCCAATCCTAGTGGTTCTCGACAGATGATCTCCTAAAAATGGTGGCACAAAATCTTAATAAACGTCACGAGTATGGATTTTCATCCTCACTAACAAAAAATTTTGATAGGTAATTTCACATCATAATAAGTATAATTATTCATTCAATTTGGAATGTGTGAATTTGATTTTCTAGGTTACGAAATTCTAAATCATCCTTGGAACTCTGGGATTTGAATTGGAACTGTCAATTGGAAAACATATTGGTGACATTGAAATTTGGAAGTGGATCTAGGGAAACGTTAGCTCAGCATATGGGACCTTGTAAAGAAAGGGCTATATGTGCCTGCTCAGTACCCTTGCAGTTAGATTTATTTTTCCTGAATTAATTAGTAGCTTTACTACATGTTCTTTGAAAATCTGCATGAAGCATTATGTTTCTCAAACAGCTTTACGGGGGAACTGCATGGTCACATTGCTAGCTTTCAGGTGCCACCTTAATCATGGTGATATCTAATATATTACTTGTTGGGGATGCTCTGGTAAGTAAGGTCCCTCTGTACTTCATGAAATGTGCATAAGTCTGGATCCTCGATGGACATTTACTACATGGTGAGTGTGTTTTTTTGTAAGCTCTGCAAATTCAATGGTTTGACTAGCTCATAGTAGTGTAACTTTGGATCCTTTGTAAAAGGTCTTGGTGAAACTGTGCGCTGTGTTTAGCTTGGTTTAGGTTTGTATTTGTTGAGTATCACTTTATCCCAATAAATTGTTTATTTCTTGTAGAACTTACAGGTTCTTGAAAGTGGAGCATTGGTTTTGGGTGATAGGGGTATTTGCTGCATAGATGAGCGCAGTTGATGTAAGGAATAATGCTCGCATTTTTTTTTCATGCTAACATGAGGTTATTTCTCTGAGTTCCCCAAGCTTGTGAGTTTTCTACATAAGTATCCATTGGCTTTCCATATTTGTATGATCGATGCAGATTTATGTCACACATAGGTCTGTGAATCATATTTCAGGTTATGGACCCAAACAAGCAGATAAGCATTATTGCAAATTTGGGAATCATAATAATCCCTCAATGCAATCTACATCTGTTCTAGCTTGTGCCAATCCCAGGTTCAAGCTACATACCCTATCTTTTAGGTTATGTGAGAAAAAAATGAGAACCATTCCTCGCAACATTGCTTGTCAGCTATGGGAAGTCATATCTATTCAAAATCAATATATATTTGAAAGCCATGAAGAGCCTTTCTACTATGTTTGTCCTTACCATCAAATTTGGAAAATATTACAAGTACATGCCTGCAGGTTTGATCTGAAAAACCTAGTGCTTGATAAATTGACACAAACAGATCGGCGCCTTGCAAGACATCTTGTTGCATCACAATTATGAAGAGCCTGAGTGTAAGTTCTTTCTCCATAAATGCTTGCAGTCAGTTAATGTGCTCCAGAGATGTCCTAGTATGGGTGACTGAAATTGCATTGTTACTCTTTTCAGGACCAAACATTGGATTCATTGGATGTCTCGACCCTGAATTATTATATCACTTACACAAGACAACATATATATCCTAAACTTTCTAATGAGGTTGTAGAGGATCTGACGCATGGTTATGTTGAAATGCGTAGGAAGGGCAACGTCATCGGAAACAATGTTGAAACGGAGAGGATCTGAGCTTGTGATTGAGCGGTTTGTTGTAGTCCTCCGAGATGATGTAAAGAGAACCAGAGATGCTCATGGGTATATTGTGGTCTTCTTTAAATGTGCTTATTAAGATGGAAAATACTATTTTTAGGAACCTAATAGACAAGTCCTACCTATTATAGTTGAATAGAGTGTTCATTTTTCATTAAAATAAATGAAAATAATTAACCAACTGTCGAGTGTTACCTAGACAAGAAAAATCTTGATTCAAGTTAATATATTTACCCATACCTATGTTAAGTCACGTATGAGATCAATCCTACAACTAAGAAGAACTTTTAATATCCATGAGGCTAGTTGCACTTTTGTTTGAGTACTAAAAAATTTAGAAACTTGGTTACAAATTTCAGATCAATCCCCAACTATTGTCGTTCTCGACTTCATAAAATTAATACAATAATCAACTACTATACCTTTTTTTGTTATATCAGTTCAATCATCCAACCAAGTGGAATTGCATCTCAAGATTAATACTAGACCTACATTTATGCTTTTCTATGTTAACATGACATGGGATCATGAAAGCAATTCATTTGAAGAGAACCCAAATGCAATAAGCATATTATTCTTGTCATTTATCAATAATTATATCTACAATTAAGTTTCTTTGTGTAAACTACACATAATTCTCTCTGTCCAATGTAGAAAAAATTATAATAGCACGAGCTTTCTTGATGTCATTTAATCCTTTTTTCTTGTGGAACCTTATACAATTAGAGTATGTAATAGCATAAGAGCGTAATACAAATATTATCAAAAGTGGATTGATTTATATTTGAAAAAAACATTCCTCTTGGTTAACTGGAAAAGGAATAAAATTCCCTAAATCCAATTTTTCCCCTTCAAAAATAAATTTTGCCACACGTTTATTTTTTTAAGGTTTATGCAAATTTTGTATCAACAGTTTCCATGACCATGATGTTGTCATATTTTGATAGAAGCTATGTTCACATTCGAATGTCAAAGACAAATCCATCCATATTTGATTGTTCCATATGCTAGACGGAAAACCTTTAAAATACTTAAATAGTGTACAACGTAAACTCCGTATGGATACCAAAAATTGGGTCACAACCCTCTAAGCCCCATTCAGTTAACATACCCCCTTAACATGACCCCTTCCACAAATTATTATTAATTTAATCACCCATACTAGGTTAATTACCACCTCACCCCTCCACATCACCTTGGAACCATTGCAAGGGAATTTAACTAACAGAGACTTGATCATCACTCCTAACATGAAGTCATCACTTCACTTAACTAACTACGAATTCTTCTAAACCTAATCCATCAATTTACGATGTGTTTAAACATGAGTGAAGACTCCTACCCCAGAATAAAATATTGACCCACATAAAAAAGGGAAGAAACAAGCTATTTTGAGAAAAATAGACTATTTCTCCCTAATCAATGTCTGTTATTCCTTGACTGGTACAAGTCAAGAAAACACCATCGATTCCTTTAAATAAGGATTTTTAACACTTTCCCCGCATTCTTATTTTGGTGGATTTAGGGTTATTTCTTCACATCCTTGCATTTGATTGAGCATACGACACCAGAGCGTTTAATTTCTTCACCATTAACTAATATCTTCTTCTAGCCTCAGATCAATTGCACAAGGAAGCACTCAGGCTTCATTGCTGTGCTACTGGATCTAGACCTGTTTATCCTATGAGATCCCACTAACCACCATCATCTACCAAATCTCAATATCTTTAAATAAGTACCTTAACTAGGATGTTAGTTCTTAACTTTGGTCTTAGATCTCTTATTATCATTTTTTGTACGACTTATTTCTCACAAGAATACCATCTCTCACCTAGCTTCTTGATACCCTACTAACCAGAACCTCTATCCCTTTCCAATTACCTCTCTCACCCTTTTTGGGCTCTCATCTAAAGCCTAACACCTTTCCTAAGCCTTTTCAACATTTTGTGCAATCACAGAGAACCTAAACCAACCTTGTTTCTACCTTGGTACCCAATTTCCCCTATCATGATCTGTTAGCCAACTGATCCCAGATATAAAAAATTACCGCCGTTGGTTCCCCAACAACCATCGACCTCTATGTCTAGCATTTCCCATCAAACTAGCAATATTATAACCTAACGCAAAACTGCTCAAAATATCCCAAAACTTCACCCAAGCCTCAATAATACCCTCTCCTACACCTGCAGACCATGTCAACCAATAACATTTTCTAGATTTGATATTATATTTGCTATTTATATTATATTTAAAATATTGTATTTGTGTGAGATACCCAAATCATATAACTATAGTAGGACCTTCTATTTCATGTTATTTATCTACATTAATTTGTATTAAGATTTGGATTGACATCTTTTGAGGAAACACCCCACTTCCCGGATCTAGCTTATGCTAGGAAATCAACGAAACTATTGCTATTAAATATATTTCATGGTATTTATTTGATTCTTAGGTAGTTCTCTGCAATCATCTTGGTCTTCAACAATGGTGCACAACCTCTTCATGAATTCTAGGTATTCCTCACATACCTTACCTTTATCTCTTAAATAATTTTGTCATATGGTACTCCTATGTGGTGAAAACGTTTGCATTCCTAGTGGGACCCTCATCGTCTTTTGGTTTTTTATATTAATTTAGTATTGCATTTCATATTGTTTCCTTTCTAAAATATTCACTAAATCTCTCCTTGGTAACATTATTTCTTCTATTTACTCTAAAGTCACATTTCATTTTGTGCAAATTAAAATGAGTCCTTCTCTCTTTTTTCTTGCTTGCATTAGTGAAAGTCATACTCTATTCCTATTCACTATTGCTTTCATATAATCTCAATCTTTCGATTTTTTCTTTAAAATTTTTGCATTGTATCCTATGTATTCTTGCATTTAGCTCACATAGTTTAATTAGAAATCAAATGTAACAAATGTCATGGCTGGTTGATGATTTTGTAATTAAGAGTAGTCTAATTTGCTGACACTTTTCTAAATCACTCAAAAAAACAACACATTTATTAAACATTCACCAAATCCGAGGAAGAATTTATTAAGGATTTAAACACCCGTTAATAGTGGGCCCTGACCGGTGTTCTGGCAAAATTATCATATTAGAGCTTGGACCTCACGTACTAAAACTTGTATCTAGGTCGCCCCCCGAAAAACAGTTCCTAAAGTCATCCATAGTTTTCTTGTAGGTACCTTATATTCATTCCTTTATATATATTCACAATCACTCCTAAGGATTAAGCCATCAAAACACCAAAATATTATTCCTAAGATAAAGTGTTTGTTATATTTTTCATGTTAAATTTGTGATATTTTTTATTGGCTTTTGTTATTTTAGGTGTGAGATCGTATTTCATTAGTTTTATATCTTATTTACACTCTGTCATCATAATCAGTTAATTCTAGTTTTCCAAGTGTGTTAGATTAGAATTTATATGTGCAACCTTTTTCTCATCTTCTTTTGACTAAATACTGCTTAGAAAATTCAAGTTTCTTAATTTTTTCAGTATCTAACATTGGTTACCTTCCTACCAGAATTGGTTTAACAACCAAATTTTGGTCATTTCCTCTTATCGGAATTGGTTCACTAACCCGTATTGGTCTCTGTGTCTTTGATATCTTGTTAAAAATATTGAGCTAATTTAACCTTCTATACATTTTCCAAAATTATTTTTTTGAGTCTCTATCGTTTTTATAGAACCTAGAGTACCTATTTTCCATCCTTTTATATGGTTTAGACTCTCCATTGAGAAGGAGATCTTATTTTCCGTGCATGTTTTATACCTTTTCCTTCTATCCCTTTCCCGCCTTCCATTTCATCTCCTATGGATCTGAATTATTTTGTGACCATACCTGAAGGTGATGAGGAAATAACTAGATTCCTTCAACATAAAACTAAGTCCTTGAAACATTACATTTATACTTATTCCACCCATGACTCATCAGGTTAACCTATTTTTGGAATGCCCCCTTCCATGCCCCCCATTTCTATCACCCATGCCATATTGGGGAATGCTAATATAGCTACCTAAAATACTATAGGGTTGAATAACCCCATTTCATAACCCCCTACATAACATGTAACCTCTACACCTTTGACATCTTCCATCCCTTTGGCATCTTCCATATCCTTATCTATGGCTCCTCTTATAGGGTTCCATTAATCATCCATACCTTATTTACCTATATCTTTGTAGCCACTAGTTGTGTTAACATCTTATACTCCCTTTTAAAATGTGGTCATTTTTATACCCCAAACTCTTACATTTGTTACCACAAGGATCTTTCCACAAGTTCCTCCCACCTACACCTTAGCTCAGACATAGTCTATCACCTCCACTTCATATTTAGTTTATTTTTCCTCCTTTTCTACCACTACCTACATACCTACATCTCAATTTTCTTACTCAACACCACCACATACTGACATGCCGTCCATGAGCCACTTATCTTATCCACCCCCTTATACCTTAGGATGTGTCCCTCATCCTAATCCCAAAACGTATCTCATAAAAATGACGATGGAAAAAATGCAGATGTTGGAGGCCTCCATTTCCAGATCTCGTAACATCCTAACCTATGATGAGATTTGTAATGAGCCCATCCATCCCTCCATACCTATTCATTTATATCCCGTGTAATGGGCGTTACCCAAATTCAATTTTTTTAACAGTAAGGAGGTTCCCCAAAAAATATTGCATTCATTTAAAAATGTTTTTTATTTTATAGGGCGTGATGATGCCTTATTCCTTTGAATGTTTCCCATGTTCCTATCGAGACCCACCTTAAACTGGTATAGTGCTTTACCCAAGAACACAGTCGTTTCCCTATACTAATTGGCCCAGACCTTACTTGCCCACTTTTCAATAAATATCTCTAAGAAGGTCTCTATCACCCACATATACTCTATTCATCAATATGATGATTAATGTATCACTGATTTCATCGTACGTTGGTAGGGCCTAATCAATATTATATCCTTAACTCTCCTGTAGCTTGAGCTCATATATTTGTTTACGAGCGCATTTTTCAAACACATTTCCCTGACTCTTCATGTTTAAATGTTTTGTACATTTGATGAGTATTTCACTATGGCTTGGAAGATTGAGATACCCACCGTCGATGAAGAAAAACTAATAATGCATTAAAAAAAAACCACCTTCAAATAAAATGAGTCTTCTTAAAAAAAACCCAACAACCATCCAAAACCAAAAGGATGCTCTAACATGGTCATTCTAAAATCCATCCCTCCTTATCTAACCAATGAACCTAAACTCCTTCCAATCTCTCACCGGTGCAAAATTTTTAATATCAGTATGAAAAAAATATATGCTCCCATTGAGGAGCCTTATTCTTCTATATTGGAAAAGTTGTTGATGGATGAGCCATCACTCTTCCTCAAATCAAACCACATACTAGTTTTTATCCTTATCGCCCCGTACTGGCTTGGTATATGGAAAACGAATTCTATAATTACCACTGCATAAGAGGACATAGTGATGAAAATTGTAAAAAAATTTAAAAAATTTGTTCAAGGAATGTTAGATAATGGTGATCTCATCCTTGAAAACCATAACGAACCTCCTACAAAAAACTTGGATGTTTTTATAAAACCTTTTCCTAACCATGCCCCTTCATCATCTCACACCAGAGAGATGTCAAAAGAATAAACCAATGTATATGTGGTTCAGGAAGCCTTTAATACAATGTCTAATTCTTCTATTCAGTATCCTCTTATAGCATCTATTGAGGAAATCTTCACATGAACTGATATACCTATAGAGGAGCCCACCTCACATGTTCCCTTACCAATAGAGAAACTCAATTTGCTTGATCATTTTACCATAGTATAGGGCGCCTTACTTATTCCTTTAGCCATAAAAGAATCGTCCATATATGTTCCTCTACCCATAGAGGAACACACCATACTTATTCCTTTACCCACTAAGGAACCCACCTTACCTATTCTTCTACCCATAAAGGAACCCACCTTATCACCCTCTCTACCCATAGAGGAGTCTATATTACCCAATTTTACTTCTCCTCAACCCATAAAGGAGACAATTTATCTACTCTTCCTGTTAGTGATACCTCTCTGCAAGAATTCAAAGATCCAATCGCTCTTCTTACCTCAATATTACCCACTGAGTCATAGGTTAATACCTTCCATGTCTCATGGGCCTCACTGCTCTTCAAGGGATTTAATACGAAGTCTTCATCCTCTTCATCTACTCCAAAACCCTTCTCTAATTTTTTTGACCACTTGGAGTACATCGACCACACTACCCTATGGGGACACTTTAGAATCGATGTTTCAAAAAAATTGTATATGTTCTCACCTGATAAGTCAACCATATACCAAAAGGTCTTTAAAGAACATAAGGCTATTAGGCCTGAATCGAGGTATTAACCACTTATTCATCAACACCCCATCCACTCATACCTCCATCTTCTCCAAAACCTTACAACACCTTAGGATTCTTACTGATACCAAGCGTAACACATCCCATTGTGAATCTAGACTTGTCAACTTCATCGCCACCCATCACAAAATATATTCTAACACCTAAAATAAATACCCACCCTCTTAAGGCTCGCACCCCAGTATCTCCCATGCCTTTTAACTCACCTTTTCCTCTTCCATCGATTTTAGTCCCTCATCTTCAACCTTGGTTAACCTACCTCTTCACCAAAGAAAAATATAAAGTGCAACAACCTATACCCTCTCCCTCACCTCATGTTCCACCCATAACTTCTTTAATACATTTACCTTCAATCTTTCTAGCATCCCCACTTTCACCTTGGCTTACTAAGATACCTACAGCTTATAAGTCTTCTTTGTCCTACCACATTGTTTATCTGCCTTTACCTAAAAAGGTCTATCCTAAACCCAAACCTTCACTACCTACATAAAAAATTAGTTATACCAACACAATCTCTTGCCTCACCCTCCTCACGAACGTAACCTACCCTTCACCCAAGGAAAACTTGACCTCTCATTGTGATCCATTGGCAGCATCTGAATCTAACATCCTTGCTCAGTTCTTAAAGACATCTATTATATCACTTCCACATATAAAGCCTTATCATCCTCTGAAACATAAACCAGAAGGGTTTGATTACACAAAAAATTACATTTATGATCACTCACCAGGGCATGATGTGAAGAGTTATAAGGCTATTAAAAAAATTATCCTTCAACTTTGCGATTCTGATGGTATCTTCAAAGAAGATGATATCGTAGAGGAGGATTCCATTCTTTCTTCATCTGTCACCACAAAAACCTATTTTCATCCTCCCATGTTTGAAATTAAAATTATGCATCTAGCCACTCGGTTACAAAAGGTGAAAGAAAAAGGAAAGGAAAAATTTGGTAACCCTTATAGTTCACCTTCACCTACGACTACACTTGCACCTCCCCAAAGATAACCATCCTTCAGCTAATGCCGCCTACTTATTTTGGGGTTAGAAATCATTCCATGATCAAACATCTTCACCAGTCCTCATTGAAGATGTCTTTATCTGAATTGATTCAAACCTCTAACTCTTATCCATAGGCCCTTAGTGAGGTCCTCCAATCCATCCATGTTCCACCCAACAACACCACATATCACCATCCTCATTATTTCTCATCATAATAATTCCATTAATTTATCCAAATTAGATATTCACCCTTTACAACCTTATGATCATGATCCCTCTCTTTTCGTCTTCACTTATATCAATGTTATTTACATTAAACACATTATGATAGATGGGGGTGCTAACATGAACATAATATTTTCTTATTCCTATGAACAAATAGGAATACCAGTTAATTGAATGTGTAGACACCTTATCATGTTTCTCTCTTTTAATGATGTCATGACCACTACCCCTGGCACCATTATCATGTACATCCACATGAGTCCCCATACCATTCCCAAACTCTTATACTTTCTCGAAGGATATTTCCATAATAATATGTAGTCATGCCATCCCTTGATTCATCCCATGGCTTGTGTACCTTCCACCCTTCACTTTTCCCTCAAATTTTAATATGAAGGGAAACCCTATACCATTCAGGAATACCCCTCCCCCCTCAAAACCTATAATCTAACTTACCATCCAAATGGTGTCCTAATCCCAATTAATTCATCAACCACTTCTGCCACTTAACTTTCCTAATCTATTGCACCTACCGACCCTCTTATTAAGACCTTTTACGATGACCTATATTCTTAGGATTCATATCTCTCCTCTATACTTGTTACCCAAGTACCAACCATGTACCCCTCGAGAGGCATTTTGAAGGCCTTTTACTGGTAGAATACTACCTCCTCAGCATTGACACATTCCTTACTCCTACAGAGTATGGGAAAAATAAAGAGTACCCGTGTTACAATAATCGTAGAGGAGAGGTCATACCATACAACCCCCCCCCACCTTTGTAACAACCTAGCCTATGGGGACTCAACACTGCCTCTTATTCTATTAAACCTCCCTTCCAAAACAAACCTTTCTCATTTGACATATCCTACATTACCAAACACAATTGCACATGGAAAGGATTTGGATTTGGTTATATTGAACAAGTTCATCACATTTTCATACTTTGTACCACTAGGAAACATAGCAAAAGTTGTGGTCTATGAATTCCTTGACAACCTCTTCTTAACCAGGCCCAAATTACCCTCGTAGAAGACACAAATCCTTCCTCACCTTCCTCATCTATCGCGTCACCTTCTCCCACGGATTATATGGATCCTGAATCCATTCATCCTAACTTCTTTTTCATGAGCAACATCACATTGGGACCTATGACATATCAATGTGATGTTGAGGTTCCCTCTTCCCTTCCTCTTCTCGATCCTGACATGTTACATGATGATACGCCTTATATAAACATCATTCAATATCAGGATCATTATTATATTCTAACTTATTTAGGTGCAAATAATTATTATATTTAAAGTTAATTACCCTCTGACATGCAAACCACGTTGAATGAATATAGAATATAAATCAACATTCACACTTAAGATGACCCACAAATTCTAAAGATAGGACAATATCTTTTACCTCTTTTCTTCATGATCATAGTAAGGCATTTTCTTAGTCTTATAGTGATATGAAAAGTATTGAACCTACTATCATGCTTCAAAAATATAGTAGCTAACCATGATGCAAAACAAGTAAAACAAAACCTACTTAAAATGTATCCTCACATTACTCTGCAAAATAAAAATCTTTTACCTCTTTTCTTCATGATCATAGTAAGGCATTTTCTTAGTCTTATAGTGATATGCCAAGTATTGAATGTACTATCATGCTTCACAATATAGTAGCTAACCTTGAAGCAAAACAAGTAAAACAAAACCTATTTAAAATGTATCCTCACATTACTCTTGTTATGAAGAATAACTTCAAATCCTTCTCTTTGTTTCCTTCATCCTACCTATTAACTATCCATAATCGATCTCTAACATTGTTCTTGTCATGAAAGTAAATGAGGGACTCTCTGTCTGGATTGAATTTCATGAGATTAAGATTTTCTTTCTAAAATATGACTTTCCTCTACAAAACAATGACCAAATTATTAATCTTATAGTTTTCCATGAGATGTTATCTATTACGGATGGGTTTTTGAGTTATAATCATATATTATTTTCTCTATAAGAAAAACATTAAACCACCTTCATCACCCCTTGGGGTACCTTCTTATATCACGTCATGCCCTTTGGCTTAAAAAATGTTGGTGATATCTATTAGTGCGCTATGACCTACATCTTCCAGGACATCATGCATGTCATATTTGAATATTATGTTGATACCCTAATTAGTAAGTTCGAGCATTGTGTCAAACACCTGGACATTCTGCATTATCCACTATTGTTTTTTCCTTCAACCAAGGAAGTGAATTTTCACAGTCCTCTTGGGTAAGATCTTTAGTTTCATCATCTCTTTGCGAGGTATCAAATTTGATCCCACTAAGATCAAGGTAATTTTAGACATTCTTCTACCTGCTCACCTTTGGTAGTTTTTTATATTGCAGGGAAAATTGAAATCCATCATACGATTCATTTCTCAACTTTCAAACCAATGTCATTCATTTCACCACCTCCTTAAAAAGGAAGTTTCTTTCCATTGAAATGATGAGTGTCACAAAGCCTTCAAATCGTTGAATATATAACTTCTTTAGCCACCTATGCTCATTCCACCTAAGGATGATAAATATTTTTACCTTTAAATTTTTGCTATTGACCATTCCTCTTGTGCCATGCTCATTCATCGTGATGAGTAGCATAGGGAAAAAAAGGTAAATAACATAAGCCTTACTCTTCTAGAGAACAAAAACTGGTACATTCACATTCAAAATATTTTCTTATATGTAGTCTTAATAGTCACCAGAATTTTCCAATACCTTCTTAATCACAAAACATTTGTTGTTACCAATAATAAACCTCTTCATTACATATCTTCCAAACATTACAAAGATCTATGCGCCGCTAATTAGCTCATGCTTCTTCCGGACTTGGAGTTGGATTTCATTCATAAAAATTATGTCAATGTACAAACCATCAAAAATCAACTCATAGACGCTCCTCTTCTTGGGAATCAATCCTCAAACTTTGATTTTCCAGATGAATCTATAACTACCCTCTCCATTGATGATATTTTTTATGAAATTGTTGGTCCGAAAAACTATTGGGTAGGTAGGTTATGGATAAATAGGCCAACAACGTGTAGGGTATATCCCCTCTATGAGACAGCAAAGCAAAACTAGTTTATTGCTAATATATCAAGCAGGAATCTGTGTAAATCTACACTATTCTAAATTCAGGGAGTTTGGGATCTCATCCTAGTAGAGGCAGTTCCAACAATGAACAGAAAGGTAGGAGGGAAGGAATGAAGGAGGATAGATCTGAAGCAAGAAAAGAAATGAATTCCAAGACAGAAAGGGAAGAAGGTTTATGTTTTGGACTGGTAGTAAACAGAGCCAAGTTTACTTACATAAACAATTGAAGCAATACTAATGAACATATGACAATATTTTAGGAATGAGTCCAACAGAATAAAAATAGAGATCTCACTTAATAAAATATCCAATTTAAATAACACACAGATTTAGCACAAAGTCTGAATATGTATATTAATCTTCTTCTGTTACAAGAAAACACAAAGTCTTTCTCTCCTCACTTCTATTTTTATACAAAAATTTCCACCTTGAATACAACAATTATTCAAGTATTTATAGAAGGAGAGGATGAAAGAAGACAAAAGAAAACCAACAACTTTACAAAATATCTAAAAAGTCAATAGTTGACTTGGGCAAGTTTTTGGATGGCAACATCCCATGGTGCAACATGGATGATGTCATCATGTATGTCAACAAAACCTTTAAAATACTTAACAAAAATGATCAATGGATCCCAGAAAGAAGAAACTATTCTTCATCATCTCTCTGCTCAAACTGGGTGTCCTACTTTGGAATAAGATTGGCACACTTTTCGTCATGTTCACATAGAAAAAAAATCCCCTTTGTAAAGTGGCACAACTTTCGGCACTTCGACACAAGAAAAATTCCCCTTTGTAAAGTGGCACAACTTTTGGAACATCGACATAGAGAAAATTCCACTTTGGCCCAACTTTTGGCACATTGACACGAGAAAAATTCCCCTCTGGCACGTCGACACACAAATTTCTCCACAGTGGCATAACTTTTGGCATGTCAACATGACATTTTCTCCCCATTGGCACAACTTTTGGCATGTCAACATGACATTTTCTCCCCATTGATGTAACTTTTGGCATGTCAACATGACATTTTCTCCCCATTGGCACAACTTTTGGCATGTCAACATGACATTTTCTCCCCATTGGGACAACATTTGGCATGTCAACACGATATTTTATCCCCATTGGTGCAACCTTTGGCATGTCAACATGAAATTGTCTCCCCATTAGCACAACTTTATGCACGTCAACACGAAATTTTCTCCCCATTGGCACAACTTTTAACATGTCAACATGACATTTTCTCCCCATTGGCGCAACTTTTGGCACGTCAACATGACATTTTCTCCCCATTGGCACAACTTTCAGCATGTTAACACGACATTTTATCCCCATTGGCATAACTTTTGGCATGTCAACATGACATTTTCTCTCCATTGGCACAACTTTCGGCACGTCAACACGACATTTTCTCCCCATTGGCGTAATTTTTGGCATGTCAACATGACATTTTTTCCCTATTGGTGTAACTTTTGGCATGTCAACATGACATTTTCTCCCCATTTGTGTAACTTTTTGTATGTCAACACAACATTTTCTCCCCATTGGCGCAACTTTTTGTACACTGACACAAAAATTTCTCCCTAAAGGAAAATGGCTAAAAATGGGTAAGTCCTAAAGCAACTTGTTTTTTGAAAGGGAATTTTAGGTTATTTTTAATGTTATCAAACTTCCCTAGGTGCAAAAATAGAATTATTTGGTATGGTTACCTGCAAATTACCCTTGTCAATTTTGCAGGATAACAACTGGCTCTTTCTAGGGACTATCTTTGAGTGAAACTTAAGGGTAGAGGATCCCATATTTTCATGTTCCTATCCATTAGGTTACAGAAATTCAAAAAAAAGGGTGAAGAAAAAGAAAAAAGGAAGGGACACACAACAAACAGAAAGAAAACACATAACGAAAGAAAACTATACAAAGAAGAGAGAAAACTCTACTTCCTGAAGATCTTCAGGTGCTACCTGCTATAGGGAAGTGGGAGGTCGGTTCCATCCAGATATTAGAGATAGAAGATATTATCTCAGTTGAGCTGCTTGATCTTGTATGGCCCTCTCCAAAGAGAGTCCAAATTCCCGTGGATACATTTCAGTTCTCTTCATTTGTCCCACAAAAGAACAAGATCTCCCACTTGGAAATCTCTCTGCTTGGATTTCTTGTCGAACAACCTCTTCACTTGATTCTGATGTTTAGTGATCTTGTCGACCACGTTCACTCACTTTTCTTCAAGTTATATTAGGTACATAGTCCTATTTTCAAGATAATTTTGAAAATTTTCATCTTCAATTGCTCGAGCCAAGGGCAGAGTAGGAAATTCTGTGGAGATAGGGATTTCAACATCGATCCCATATAACACCTAGAAAGGTGACATGCCGAGAGACCTCTTTGGAGTGATACGATCTACCCATAAAGCATTGTAGAATGATTTGTGCCAGGACTACTAGTTTTCAATAACAAGCTTCCTTATGATGGTCACCAGGTTCTTGTTGCTGGATTTTGCCTGACCATTTCCTTGATGATAATAATTAGAGGCATGAGCGAAGGTTATTTCATATCCATAGAAAAAACTAATAAATTCCCTAGAAGACAAGTTGGAAGCATTGTCAGCAATGATTTTTTGTGGAATACCAAATCTTACAATAATATTTTCCTTGACGAAGTTGTAAACAACTTGAGAAGTGGCATGCTTGACAAGTATGGCCTCCACCCATTTCGTGAAGTAATCCATTGTTGTTGGGATGTAACTATGTCCAGCACTCAATTGAGGATTGAGTGCTCTCATGAAATCAATTCCCCATTTTTTGAATGGTTCATCAATAATGATGGGCCTGAGGGAAAGCGCAGCCAGTTTTGGTTTACCAACAAACTATTGGAAGAGTTCACATTTTGCTACCCAGGTGGCTGTATCTTGAAATAACGTCGGCTAGTATTACCTGGCCCAAATGATTTTATGTGCTATCATGGATTAGGAGAAGTGACCACCGCAGGCTGAATCATGATAACTTTCCAGCAATTTTACCTACTGTGTTTTGTCAACACATCGTAGAAAAATGTCATCAATTCCATGCTTGTACCATCCATCATCCCGTATGACATATCTTGCGGCTCTGAGATTCACCGTTCACTTTTCCTTTTTGGATAGGTGAATTAGGCACTCTCCATAGGTAACAAATAATGCAATGTCAGAATACCATTCGTCATTGGTGGCGATAAACAAAACCATGGGCAAAGAATCCACTTTCTCCAGTTCATTTTGTTCTCCATCAATGTGATTAGCTTTTTCTTCAGGTACCTCTGAGTCTTTATTTTCAGCCATTAGCTGACATAGGCCCTTACCTCTTACCAAATTAGTTGGTTTGATGTCTATATCATATTCTTATACTTTTGCAATCCAATTCCCTCGTAAGCTCACTAACTCTTGTTGAGTCAGGATAGATTTAATAGCCTTGTCAAGGACCAACACTACTGTATGATAATTCAGAATATAGTACCATAAGTTTTTGACTACTTTTACCATGGCAAAGTCATGATTTTCTAATTACAACATCTTTAGTTCATGAGGCTTAAGAAGAGAACTCGTGAAAGAAAGAGAATCAATATCCATGGAGTTCTTTTGCATCAAGATAGCTGATATAGTATGCGCAGATGCATAACCGTACACGATGAAGTCTTTGCTGAAGTCAAGACACACCAGAACAGGTGCATGAGTGACTGAGGTTTTTATGTCTTCGAACGATGTCCTACCTTCCTCACTCCCTTAGAATTTTTGGGACCCCTTCATCATATTAGATATATGATGAGTCTTCTCAGCAAAATCAGGAATAAAGCATCTAAGAAAGTTTACCTTTCCAAAGAAAGAGTGAACACCAGTCTTTCTTGTAGGAAAAGTAAGACTCTGAATAGTCTCGAATATTTAGAAATCTATCTTAGTTCCTTCTCTGCTGATGACATGTCCTAGCAGCTTTCCTTCGGTGACCCCAAAGATTGACTTCTTGGGATTTAGAAAAATCATGTGTCCTCGGCATCTGATTAAGACTTTCTCCAAATGATCGCAGTGATCACTTCGTCTCTTGGAGAACATGGTCAGGTCATGTAGGTAAACTACGATGACTTTTCCCATCATACCATTGAATGCAAAGTCCATTTCTCATTGGAAGGTGGCACTAGCATTGATCAAAACGAACGGCATTCTGTTGTAGGTGAAGGTACCCCGAGTGGCGAATGCTGCTTTGAACTGATCTTCAGGCATGACTTGAATTTGATTATAACCTGAAAAACCTTCAAGCATAGATAACATTTCTAAACCGGTTACTGCTTGTAGTACTTGATCCATTATTTGCAGTGGATAGTTATCTTTTAAGGATGACTGGTTCAAGTTGTGAAAGTCCACACATATGTGTATCTCGCCATTATTCTTGCGCATAGGCACAATATTTGCAACCCAAGTACTGTGATGAATTGGAAAAATAATTCTTACATCCAACATCTTTTGAATTTCAGCTTGGATGGTACCTAAGATTTTTGGTTTATAATGCCTTTGATTTTGACGGAAAGGCTTGACGTCTTCCTTAAGGGGAATGTTATGTTGAATGTCTTTTCGCTTGAAAGATTTTAGATCAGCATAATACCATGCTAACACATCCTTGTAATTTTTCAGCAACCTAAATTTTTTTTTCTTTTCCTTGGGTACACAACACTTCGCGATATTCACAGAATCAGGATGTTCAGCAATACCTAGATTGATAGGTTCAACTTCCGGAGAAGAGCAAGGATCATCTTGTCACTTTTTCTTGATAAAATGGTCATGATTATCAAAAAATCATTTTAAGGAAACCAAACCTTTTGGAATCTTATTTCCTTTGAGATGTATCACTGTATCTTTTTTAGAATCATGCACTTGACTGGTGAGAGACTCACGACATGTAGAAGTTGATCCATCAAAATGGAGTTCTTTGAAATTGTCAGCTTTCTCAAAAAAAGTGATAAGTTGATTGTCATTATTGAACACTTTCTAGTGTTGTAAATTATCTGGCACATTTGGACGAAAAACCACTTCAATGGTATATGTATCTATCTTTAACCCTAGGTGAGGGATCATGAGAGAGGCTGAGACAACCAATGAATCAACCATGTCATTTTGAGCTCGCAGAACTGCTTTGATTGAGAAAGCGTAAAACTCTTCGATGCTATCCCATACTGCATTGCGGTAGTGTCTGACCCGGTCATTTTTTACTTGATATATCCCTTTTACCTAACTGACAATTAGCTTAGCATCACCTTGCACTCTTAGATTCCTAACTCCCTTCTCTTTCATAGCTTTCATGCCAAGTAATAAGGATTCATACTCGGCAGTATTATTCGTATTGAAGATATTAGAACAACCTGAGCACCACATCCACTTATCATACAACTGCCATCAAACTGTAATGTCCATACTTTGTTGAGATCCTCTTTATGGATGAGAACGTCCATTATATTTGAGTTGGTGGACAAGAAGTAGTTCCCCATCCCTGACGATTCTAAAAAAATTTGAGCCTTACGGTCGTCAGAGTTAGTGACTAGATATTTCATTTGTGATTCTGGTTCCAATGTCTACATCACCCCTTTGATAGGAATTCTAGCTTTGGACCAGTTTATATGAATTTCCCCACCAAATTCTTTACAAAGGCTGCTCCCTAGAAAAATCCCATATGCTAATGGAATATCAGCTACGAGAATAGTCATTTTTACCCTTTTCTCAAGAAATTCCACCAATGCAAACTACGCATCCTTGATCTGACCAATGAATGGTACTTGTGTGGTTTCCATGGAGTAGCATCTGCCAAAAGGTTTAGTAAGTGTGAGGCCTAAGGCATGGGAAACCTTTGCTGGTATAACATTATCAGAAGCTCCAGAATCAATTATATAGTTACTTAGTTTATGACCATTGATCAAGAGAGATAGGTAAATAGGTTCAATTTTCCCTAATGCAAAAGTCGAGGCAACATTTACGTGAGATGTAGGAGGAATGGGAAGAATTCATTTTGGTGAAATGGGAGGAGGGATGGAAACCTAGCTTTGCATATACTTGGTTAATCTTATAAGCTGCTCTAGGTTGGACTCGAGGTACTCAACTTCAGACATCTGGATCTTGGTTTTTTTGGTGTGATCAATTATATCGAATGCAACCAAGGGTTACGCTAATGAAAGAAAGGGTCCTTCATTTCATGTCTGTAAGGTAGGATTACAGGTATTCAAGGGACTAGAGGAAGGCTAAATTGGAGGAGAAATAGGAGGAAAATATTTCTTTACAAAAGGTTTAATAGGAGGTTGAGTAGGAAGGGGATTACCTCTTTTAGCGATCGTTGGCGGTGGAGTTACCACAGCCTTTTCCTTTCATTGTTGAGCACTAGGATTTTCTTCTTTTCCTTGTGAGCAAGTGAAAACCGTGTATGATTGTCTGCTAGCATACCCTTCGGTACCTTCTTCTTCATTAGATTCCTCGTCTTCAAATTCCATATACCCAATAGTAGAGTCACCATTCAGTTCACCAACATCTTGATAATCTTCACCTTGAGATGAAGGTTGTTCATAATTTGGCTCATCTTCTTCGATTTCAACCAAAGCATTGACTAGAGGGGCTTCAATTGCTAACCTTGAAGAGGCAGTAGGAAAATGCGGCGTTTGGGGGGAATTGTTGGGAGTAAAGTTCCTCCATGGGATTTCCCGATATGGAGTAGTAGATGATGTTTGAGCCAATTGCTTATTTAATGAGAGCAAGTCATTTACCATCTTCTGGAATGCTGGATCTGATAAGGTAACCTGAGAAGAAGTTGAAGCCTTTGATTTTGACGGCTCTCATCTTAGCTCACCAGATATAAGAAGGTTGTATTTTATTTGAATGGCCATAGCTTGAGAAAGGGCCAAGCTAGGCATATGTTCCTGTAAAAGTAAGAAACTTACTCTCGAACTCATGGCATTCAAAAAGAAACATTTTTGATTCTCTAATGTCAGCATCATGGCAAGCAGCACATGGTTGATCAGTGAATTGAATTGGGTGATAAAATTACGCATGGTTTCACTGGATTCCTTCTTCATGTGAGTGATTTGTGACAATAGTTCAAATGCATCTTTTGAAGGTTTGTATCTCTCTTCAAATGTAGTCCGCAATGTGGCCCAACTGGTGATGGATCCGGCTAGTAAATGCTGGAACCACTAGGTTTCAGGCCCTTGCAAGGTCTCAAGAAAGAGATGCATTGATACGTCTTCATGAGTTACGTTTAGAATGCTACATGACATAGTAAATGTAGTTATATGTGCGTTTGTGCTTTGATTTTTGCTCCCATCAAATCTCAAGAAATTTTTGTGATTTCCATGAGGGAAGGGATGGACTAGATGTGGCAGTGCTAGAGGACCCATGGCATTTCCCCATGGTACAGGAATATTTTCTAGCATTTGAAAATAAGGAAAAAGAATGCGAGCATTGAGTGTGGTTCCTCTTCTAAAAAGAGCACTACAAGTTTATGTCGAGGCACCCCTGTGAACATCTAGCTCTTTCGTGGAGGTGAGGCACTTCTGGCTGATAGATCCATTGAGCTTGGTGACACGAATTGTGTTAGAGTGATACTGAAATTGTTCCTTTGAAGTAGATCAAAAGTAGGATCAACCTCCCCAAGAGCTCTTCTACTACGAGTGAATGGTTCACCCTCCAGCATACCTGTTTAAATATGTGACGATTAGGAGAATATTTACAACAATCTTTTTGTTTGTACTTGCTGATTTTCTGATTTTTCTAGAAAAAATCAGCAGCATGTACTTTCTTAATATTTAAGTTTTACCCTCTTACAAATAACCAATTGCAGTTTTCTGACAAAGGTGATGAGGATAAAAAGTGGGTTAATTTAGTAGGCTTATTTTTAGATCTTTGACCTGAATTTTGCAAGGTTTTGGAAATAACATAAAATGTCATAATCTCAGATCTACAGAAATATACAAGTTTTTGTAAAAAATCAGTGAGCTACAAACTCTTATCTGGTCCAGATCTATGGATTTTCCTAAGGAAATTTTCAGGTTTGATCACTTCTACAAATATTTTAATTTTTAACAAAGAGTTAAAATTTGTAATCTGGTAGTGATTTTTATAATTTTTTAATTATTTCCTCAGTTAGATCCTTAGCGGAGTCACCAAAAATTATTGGTCTGAAAAACTGTCAGGTAGGTTGGTTATGGATAAATAGGCCAACAGTGTGTAGGGCATAGCTCCTCTTTGAGACAAAAAAGTGAAACTGGTTTATTACTAATCTATCAAGCAAGAATCTGTGCAAATCTACACTATTCTAACTTTAGGGAGTTTGGGATCTCATCCCAATAGAGGTAGTTCCAACAACGAATAGAAAGGTAGGAGAGAAGGAATGCAGGAGGGTAGATCTGAAGGAAGAAAAGAAATGAATTCCAAGACAGAAAGGTCAGAAGGTTTATGTTTTGGGCTGGTAGTAAACAGAGCCAAGTTTACTTACATAAACAATTAAACCAATACTGATGAACATATGACAATATTTTAGGAATGAATCCAATAGAATAAAAACATAGATCTCAGTTAAGAAAATATCTAATGTAAATAACAAACTGATTTAGCACAAAGTCTGAATATGTATATTAATCTTTTTCTGTTACAAGAAAACAAAAAAGTCTTTCTCTCCTCACTTCTATTTTTTTTACAAAAATGTCCACCTTTAATACAACAAGTATTCAAGTATTTATAGAAGGAGAGGAGGAAAGAAGACAAAATCAAACCAACAACTTTACAAAATATCTTAAAATTCAACAATTGACTTTGGCAAGTTTTTGGATGGCAACATCCCATGGGGCAACATGGATGATGTCATTGTGTATATCAACAAAACCATTTAAATACTTAACAAAAATGATCAATGGATCCTAGAAAGAAGAAAATATTCTTCATCATCTCTCTACTCAAACTGGGTGTCGTACTTTGGAATAAGATTGGCGTACTTTTTGACATGTCCACAAAGAGAAAAATCCCCTTTGTAAAGAGGCACAACTTTCGACACGTTGACAAGAGAAAAATTCCCCTTTGTAAAGCGGCGTAACTTTCAGCACATCAACACAGAGAAAATTCCCCTTTGGTGCAACTTTTAGCACATCAACATGAGAAAAATTCCCCTTTGGCACAACTTTCGGCATTTTGACAAACAAATTTCTCCCCATTGGTGTAACTTTTGACATGTCAACATGACATTTTCACCCCATTGGTGAAACTTTTGGCATGTCAACATGACATTTTCTCCCCATTGGTGCAACTTTTGGCATGTCAACACAAATTTTTCTCCCCATTGGTGCAACTTTTGGCATGTGAACAAGACATTTTCTCCCCATTGGTGCAACCTTTGGCATGTCAACATGACATTTTCTCCCCATTGGCGTAACTTTTGGCACGTCAACATGACATTTTCTCCCCATTGGCACAACTTTTGGCATGTCAACACGACATTTTCTCCCCATTGGCGCAACTTTTGGCATGTCAACATGACATTTTATCCCCATTGGCGCAACTTTTTGCATGTCAAAAAGACATTTTCTCCCCATTGGTACAACTTTTGGCATGTCAACATGACATTTTCTCCCCATTGGCGCAACTTTTGGCATGTCAACACGATATTTTCTTCCCATTGGCGTAAATTTTGGCATGTCAACATGACATTTTTTCCGCATTGGTGAAACTTTTGGCATGTCAACACAACATTTTCTCCGCATTGGCACAACTTTTGGAATGTCAACATGACATTTTCTCCCCATTGGCGCAACTTTTGGCATGTCAACATGACATTTTCTCCCCATTGGCACAACTTTTTGCATGTCAACACGACATTTTCTCCCCATTTGCGCAACTTTTGATACATCGAAACTGAAATTTCTCCCCAAAGGAAAATGGCTAAAAATGGCTAAGTCCTGAAATAACTTGATTTTTTGAAAGGGAGTTTTGGGTTATTTCAAACGTTATCAAACTTCCCTAGGGGCCAAAACAAAATTTTTTGGTATGGTTACCTACAAATTGCCCTTGTCAATTTTGCAAGATAACATAAATGACATTATTATTTGATGAATCCAAATGTTAGCATTGGGGATGTGTGGTGGTTATCTTTATTCCTCTTGATGGTGAACCTATTCAATTATCCTTTAAATTGGACTTCAACTACATAAATAACATAGCCAAATATGAATCCCTTATGTTAGGTATTCAAACTACCATTTCCCTAGCTATTAAATCCATTGGCATCTTTGGTGACACATAGCTTGTTGCGAACCAAATCAATGGTTTGTAACATTGTTGTAACGATAATATTTGAAAGTATAAACACCATGTCAACCTAGTTTTTACCACACTTGATCATTACCTCATTGAATCCACTCCGTGATCCACTAATAAATGTGAAAATAACATGGCTTGTCTTGCTTCTCGAATACCTACCTCACCCTTGGACTCGAAAATGTTTGTAACAATATAAAAATTGTTGTTGCATTCCTATATTATCCTAGGCATTCATCTTTTGGGCATCATCAATACTGAAAAAATAGACATTTGGTATAAGGAGTTCACATAATATCTCTCACTTTCAATCCTACCTCCAGATCTCACTTGCAATGGAAAATGTCCCTTCTTAAAAGTGTCTCTCATTACATCATCATGGGAGGTCTTCTTTACAAATAAAACTTTGATGGTATCCTCTTGCGGTGCCTCACCAGTTCTTAAATCTCATACACCATCAAAGAGACTCATGAGGACATTTTAGTAGCCTCGTTGTCACAAATCATATCCTTTGAATTGGCTACTAGTAGCCAAAATTTAACTAAGATTGTTTTGAATATGTTAAACATTGTGTAAAATGTCAACATTATGATAACCTTCATCATATTCCTATTCACGCCTTACAAATCACCAAATAATTTTGGCCCTTTTATCAATTTGGGTTGTATCTTGTTGGAGATATTAACTGTCATTACTCAAAATTTCATCGTTAGATCATCATGGTGACTGAATAATACACTAAATGGGTGGAATCCACACCTCTCATTTCTACCAAAGATGAGAAAATAGTCAGATTTATCAACAAAAATATCATTTTTCACTTTGGTATTACTCATCGCCTCATCACTGATAATGGAAAATAATTCAAAAAAAAAAACTATGCAAATTGTGTGTCAAATTTAGTATTCAACTAGGTTTATCTTAACCATATTACTAAAAAGTAAATGGTTAAGAAAAAGCTTCTAAGAAAACTGTTAACAAAATTCTTATGAAAGTGGTCGACAAATTTGGTAAGGATTGGCATACGCACATTCCTTTCACCTTATGGTCTTATCATAATAGGATTCAGACATCTAGTGCTACCACACCTTTCTCTTTAGTCTATGGTACAAAGGTCATCCTATCTCTTGAAATTCAATTTCCATCTCTCTATATATCTCTTTAAGATATCCTCCCTTATGATGATTTTTTCGAAGAACGTTTGGCATAACTTGAGCTATTATATGAACACAATGTAAATGATCTAGACCACCTCCAAATCTAATAAAAGTGCATTAAGCTTGCCTATGACAAACGTTTTCAAGAACACACATTCAAGATCGGTGATCTTGTCCTGAAATAAAATCAACATGTAACTAAAATTGAGTAAAGTAAACCAGGAAAGTTTTCTCCTAATTGTCTTGGACCTTATATTATCACCCATACCTATAGATCAACAACTTATCATTTTTCTTCTTTTGAGGGTAAACCTGAACCCGAGCGCCTTAATTCCTTGCATCTTCTACCATTATATTGTTGAATAATGTACTATATCACTTTGTATCTCATATATTATTGTCCCTTAATCGAACCTCTCCTTCCACCTACCCCCTTTTATAGACTAATGAATAAATGAAATTTGTGTGATTATTCATCACCATTTATATTTATCTTGAATATGAGTACCATGGCTCTACTTATGGCATGATTCTCATGGATATTTTTCATCCTTTTCAAGATGGAATCCCATGGTAATTCTCACTAGAAACCCCTATTTCATAACTAACCTATTTCATGCTATGGTTTTGCATTCATAAAAGAGGCCTATAGTCCTTTATAGACCTCTCCATGACTACAAGTCTAAAATAATGTAAAAAAAATGGGATAATTTTTTTTTATTATTACTTGAGTAAGACTTCTGGCAATTAGATGATTACTTCAAATGAACATTTATTTCTCTCTATTGCAGTTATAAGTAGATTGTAGATTTGATGGAAAACTATAACAAGCTAGCCACATGCAATACTTAGTCTATCAAAACAAATAATAAATATAAAAAATATATTAGAGCTTCCCACATCAATCAGCTTCACGAAGACCTTAAGGAGAATTTGTTATTCATCCCAATATATACTTCCCACATAGATCAACCTATGAATTCAAAAAAAAAAACTCAATAAAAATACATAATTTTAGTCATGGACTTTCCTATGTCGGTTTTGTGTATCTTGAAAACTGGGCATGATGTCCCACAACAAGGTTGTGTTAAAAAAAAACACTCTACCCTACCCTCTTGTACTTTCTCTTATCTACACAAGGGATGTGGCACAATTGCAACACTTTGTGATCATGTAACTTATTTCTACCATATACTTATCAATCATGCAACTTATCTAGGGGCTAATGTTCATAACCCTATTTTTATGGACCTTTCCAACTATGGAACATTTCACTCCTTTTTGGTTCACCTTTTCCTACTCTTTGCTTCTTCAGTAAAATGAGACCATCGAAATTGAATATATTCATTCGATTCTCATTTCCCCCACACCCATATTAATCATCATTTCAAATAAATTATACATACTCATCAAAATCAAGTCAAAACAAAATACAAAACCATACCCATACCAATAAAACAAGTTAAATGATTTCCCTTTTTACTTTGTGCTCAACATTTGACCTTGCATACGTTCTAACTTACCTTACCAGGACCATTTTAATTACCCAACCTACCCAATATATATATTATTCTTCCCTATCCTATCGGATAACTACATAGACCCGAGGCCCCTTTTGCAAGGGCTATGTAGGAAGCACTTAGAAGACATGGGATCTTCAGAGGTTAGCTAGGCCACCATCTTTCACAGTTTTTCCACTATTTGTCCCTACTACCTAATATTTCTATTGTTTCCATAATTTTAATAACTTGGAAATTCAACCAAACCATAACAACCACCATACCTATACATTTTGTTTCCATAGTATCAAAAACCTGCAAATTAAACCAAACAAACAATACATCTAAACCAAGCCTATACATATAATTTGCATTAGATCAATAACTTGGAAATTAAACCAAAACTTACATCATAACCATGCATATAAATCTAATCTCCATAATATCAATACATTTGAAATTAAACCAAAGCATACATCATAATCAAACCTATACAACTAGTTTCCAAAATATCCACAACTTGGAAATTAAACCAAACCAATACATTAATCATTCCTACATCTAATTTCCATAATATCCATACATTAAAAAATTTAAAGAAAACCAATACATAAACAATTCCTACATCTAATTTCCATAAAATCAATACATTGGAAATGTACATTACACCCAAAACCCATACAACAACCATGCCTACATCTAATTTCCATAAAATCAATACATTGGAAATTAAACCCAAACCAAACCATACAATATCAACAATAACTACATTTAATCTCTATGATAACCAAACAATGGAAATGAAACAAAACAAAATAAATATAAATTCCATCATCTATATACTAGAAAGTTTGTGTGTCAATACACTATATACATAGATATAAATAAAGTCTCTCACAAAATTTCATATACAACACTCCACTTTCTTGTTACCACAACCCTAACACATCCCTATAGACCCACCGACCATCCTCACACCATTATTATCTCCCTCAGAGTACTTTAGGGAAAGTTTTCCTCACCTAGATAGCCTCCTTGAAACGACCCCAAATATTTAACAATTGAACTTTCTTACTCACTCTACCATTCGATAATGTCACCCATATTGCTTTTCCAATTAATTTTTCCTTGCCTTATTTCTTGATGTTTATCTCAACCAGACAAAACATTTTGGTATTTTTTAACCCACCTATACCCATTCCTACACATAGACCCATTTCCTTTCCATGATCACATCCTATAACTTTGATACCTAGACCACATAAACCTTGTTTAGATAAACTATTGACCTTTGAAAACATAGAGTTTGTGTGCTCTTCAACCTTGTGCCTTGTTTCATTCTGAGAATGTGTGTGTGTGTGTTTGATTTTCTCCACCATATCACACCCATTACCTAAACCTACACCCTACCCCATTTTACATCACCTAACACATTATAAAACCCATCACTCATTCCGTTGTCCACTTAATCGATTCCTAGTTTGAGGGGGATCACCCCCAACCTTATCTAGGGCAATCTACTTCTTGTTTTTGTCATCATCACTTATTAGTACAAGATACACAAAAAAAAGGGGAAAATGTAGACATTTAAAATTGGGTCGTAACCCTCTAAGACCCGTCTAATTAACATAATCCCTTAGCATGACCCTTTCCACACATTATTATTAATCTAATCATCCATATTATGTTAGTTACCACCACACCCCTCATCCTCACCTCTCCACCTCGCCTTGGACACATTCAAAGGGAATTTAACTTACTGATACTAGGTCATCACTCCTAAAATTGAGTCATCAATTCACTTAACTAACTAAAACTTCTTCTAAACCTAATCCATCCATTTCCCGTGTGTTTAAGACACCTATCCCAGAATAAAATCTTGAATTATGCCAAATAGGGAAGAAAAAGTCTATTTTGAGTAAATTTGACTATTTCTCCCTAACCTATTCCAATTATTCCTCATTCAGCACTTGTTAAGGAACAGCCATTGGTTCCTTTAAATAAGCATTTTCAACACTTTGCCCGCATTCTTATTTTGGTCTATTTTGGTTTATTCATTCACATCCTTGCATTCCATTAAGCATCTGATGATTAAACACATCCCCAAAGCATTCGATTTCTTCACTAGCAACCAATCTCTTGTTCCTAACTTAAATAAATTACATAGGGAAAAAATAAGGAATGATTTATGTGGTACTGGATCAAGACCCATTTCTCCTATGAGCACTCACCAACCACCACCATCTACCAAATATTCATATCTTTAGATAAGTATGTTCACCAGGTTGTTAGTTCTTAATTTTGGTCTTAGATATCTTATTGTCTTCTTCTATACGAATTTTTTCTCAACTGAATATCATTTTTCATGCATATACCTAATAACCTACCAACCTGAATGTATCTACCTTTCCAATTACCTCTCTCACCCTTGCTGAGCCATCACCCAAATCCTAACTCCATACCTAATCCATTTCAACACTTTTTGCAATCAAAGAGAAATTGAACCAACCTCATTTCTACCTTGGCACCCAATTTCCCCTACTGTGATGGGTTAGCCAACTGATCTTGGCTATAACTAGTTACTGGTGTAGGTTACCAATCCTGCATCAGTCTTTGTATCTATCATTTCCCTTCAGACCAGAAAGTTTATAACCTCAACCAAAACATCTCATACCTCCCAACACTTCACCTTGACATCACTAATACCCTCTGCTACATCTGTATACCCTATCAACCAACCACTCTTTCTGGATTGTATCTTATATTAGTTATTTAGTTTAGATTTAGAGTATTGTATTTTTTTGAGATACCCATATCATTTAACTAAAGTAGGACCTTCTATTCCATGTTATTTTTCTACATTAATCTATATTAAGATGTGGAATGATAACCTTTGAGGAAGCACCCCGCTACATAGATCTAGCCTATGTTATGTAATCCACAGACCTATTCCTATTAAATCTATTTTTTGGTCTTGCTTTGATTCTAGGGTACTCCTTCCCAGAAAAAAATGAGTTCTCTATAATCACCTTAGTATTTAACAATAGTGTGCAACCCCTTCATGACCTCCATGTATTAAATACGTACCTTACCTTTACCTCTTAAATTTTTTTGTTGTACGGTACTCCTATGTGCTAAAATACTCCAGAAGAAAAATAAAAAACTAAAATATTACAAACTGAAGAAAATTGACTTATTGTCCACAACTTCCTTCTCGTCAATAAATCTAGAATAACAATTCTGTAACTATATAGAGCATATTTCTCATTAATACTTGATGCTATTGCATATTTAGGGTCAATATAAGCAATAAATGGGTAGGAAAGAACATTACGAGGAAATGTGCTAAATGGATCTCTCTCTACTAGCCATCCTAAAATTAGAAATATTATGCATTAAAAAAAACCTAAAAATAGATCAATCTAACCTCCTTGTCCATTTTTTTGCTACTAGATCTTACACCTCCTCAAGGCCTGACATCATCAGCAAAGGATTGAGTTTCTTTGAGGATGAAACGCTTTATGTTTTAGGCTTTTTACATCTAAGGAAATGTCTAGATAACTCTTTGGGACAAGGATTTGGAGGGACTAAGTGACATGTAATAAGGGTATGTCCATTCACTGCTAATTTTAGTCATACCTTTGACTAGGGTGAGAGAACCCATGAGTTAAATAAAATGCAGAGGGGAGATGGGTTCTTCATTCCTTAATTTATTCAAATTTATAGTTCAATCTAGTATGAACATGTCCATGGATACAACAAGTCACTCTCACGAGTTATCACACAAAATGATGCATATGCAGACACAGGTTACTATAGAAAACATAATTCTATATATCTCCTCATATTCTTGGTGGGGTAAATTATATTACAAAGCCTTTTTCACATATGTCTATAAGCAGAAAAACATAATTATCTGTGGGGATTAGGATGATAAGATGATGTTTGTAGTTGATTTATATTTTTTTGTGGTGGGAGATTATATCTTAATGGATCTTCCTGCAACACATTTATTAAAACTAATAAAGTCAATATGACATCTTGAAATTAAAGAACATATAAGAAATAAGAGAGAATTTCATGAAATTACAATTTGCATTCATTGAAATTGAGTCAATGCAGGATTTCCTACAACCTTTAAGATACTTAACACAAGGTATCATGCTAATGTCTTAATAAAATGTTCATGGATTTTTATCCTTATGCCTTGGATTCACTCAAAGGATGTGAAAAATATCTTCAACAAAATGACTGTAGAGAGGAATTTAAAATTATGCATAACATTGTAAAGAGAATGATCTAAATAAAAAATTGGTATAATTCGAGAATACAACCACTAAGGAATGGTATGGTGTACTTCAAAGAATACGTGAACACAATATTACAAAAATAAATGTAACTCATTAATAAAAGCTCCAAGTACATGAATCAAAATGCAAAATCTTAATTCATAAGCATACACATTTCATTTAAATTTCAAAAATTCTTTATAAGGGAACACAAAACAAATTATCTCAATGATTTTTAATGGCTATACAATGCAACCACCATGACACAAGATTTAAGAAAAAAACAGTCAGGTTTATCTCATTAAAACAATATTCAAGAATTACATCAGAATCCCTTAATCTTCTCAAGAAAATTTAAAAATTAATCCTCCACTTCGTATGAGGACATGCACTCATACTCATACAAGTTTTTGATGATTCATTTTTCCCTGAAAAATAGCTATAAGATACCTCCCCTTTTACACTGAGAGAATTTTTTTAGTAATATAGTTTCTTTGAGTTGTAATTCTTTATTTTCTATTATTATCTTGGTAGCATTTAAATTCCTCTATTTCCATGTGGAGAAACCATTTAATTTACACTTTCATGTGTGGTTTTCAATTTTCTTACTTTTCATGAGGATCGAGACATCCTGTCACCTTTTGAAAACATTTTGGTTTATTGTTTTTGATCAAGTTGTAACTTATTAGATGAATAAAACATTTATAGTCCTTTGATTTAATTCATTTCTCTTATTTGATTGGACGATAACCCATCCTCTTTTTGGGAGTTTGTTTTAGGATGTGAAAAATCATTTGTATCCTTTATGAATTAGAGGTTTCCTTCACATGCACTGTTAAATTAAGCCAAACTACTGCTTTTCGAGAATTTCAAACTTATTTCACCTTTTTCATTTCGTGCGAGTAATAAATTCTTTCTCACATTCAATTTTGATATGATTCCTTCCAAAATCATTTCAAGAATCAATTATCCTATAAATTATCATTGTTGTGTTCAAAGGATAACATATTTATTTTTATTTGATTGAGAATAAATTTGTGTTACCTTTTCTCTGCAAAATTTTACACTATGAACAGTTCTAAAAGCTCTTTCCTGAGAGGTTTTACACTCAATTTTAGATCCATTTAGACCGGATGAAGAATTTTTTAGAATTTATTTTGATATTGAATACTGAGAGGAGACCGATGGAAAATTAACACCTCTTATTGTTTGGGTAGCACTCATAAGGCTATTGATGAAGATGAATCCATTATTTTTCATATTGCAAGTCATGTATTATCACTTGCTGCAATTGGAAGAGCAAAAGACTATTGAACATTTGAATAAATTATAGGTTCGATGTAGGCCCACCATGAACAAGAATAGAATTAACATATCTCCTTTGTTTTTCAATTAAGACTTAGATGAGAAGGAGATCCCTATTGATGCATAAATTATTCTTGAGGATGATCTTGTTGATAACATGCCTTCACTTTCACACATAATAACTATGATAGAGTGAAGTCTCACTTGCCTAAAAAAATCACCAACATAATCGTCTTCTATAAAGGATTTCTAAGGACCAATTCCTTCCTAAAAAAAATGTAGACTGGGTAAGTCTAGCTCAATGTCCATAAGCTAACTAGTTCCAAGTTTACCAAAATATGTCCCATTTTCTCTTTAAAATGTGTCCATGTCATATTTATCTTTAAAAGATACTTCTTGTTGCGGCGCTAAGGCTTACCTTACAGGTGGTTCTAATCTTGTCAAATTAAAATCTTCTTATAGGAATAAATTTGATCTTATCAAAATATTACAAGGCCCCAAGATAAGAATTGAATAAATCATGTCACTTGATATGTCATGTAACCATGGAGGGGACATTAAATATGTTTATGGAGCTCTGGATGTTAAATATTTTAAATTTAAGAAGTAAATCTTGTAAATATGTATTCCTTCCTTCAAGGAGGAATAAATAACCATAAAATGATAATGTTTCCTTCATTTTTACAAATGTATTGAAAACTATATAGATGTTCAAGGATTGGGGCCCCATATGTTGAGTTATGGAGCTCAATTACTTCACACTAGAATGTTTTATTACACTTGTATGAAAACACAGTAACCAACATTGGTTATGGAGGAACCGACATCGGTCACCTATGACCGACACCGGTAAGAAAAGTAGGAACCAACATCGGTTAGGGATAACTGGAATTAGTTACCTGTGAGTGAGTGTTTTAATTAACTCACGTGAATTAGATATAGTTTTAGCATTAAATCAAATGTATTGACTGTAATTGTATGGCTAAGTTCCCTAGGTTTGTATATGTCTATATAAACATGAAAACTAGGGTCTAGAAGTAGAATGATTAGAATAATTGATGATTATTTTGAAAATAATTATGAGAGAGAGAATTCTTAGAGAAGAATGAAAAGCTTGAGAGAAAGAAATTATTGTACATATGAGAGGTGTGGACGATTGTAAATATTCATTGTATATCTTCAAAAGGCTTTTGGATAATAAATTGGCTTGTATCTTGGTGGATGTAGCCCACAATGGGTGGACCACGTAAAATATGGTGTTGATTTATATCTCTTATTTTGTATATTTCTTCTGGTGGAATATCCATTTTATTGCATGTATTCTTAGAAATGATATATTATTTGTATAATCTTTTGCTCACGGCAACAACTAGTATCAGATCTTTGTTTGAGGGTTTTATGTGTTAACATATTTACTCAAAGATGGTTTTCTAATTGAGTGGGAGCTACAAAAATGGCATAAGAAAACAAATAAAAGGTAGAGAAGTTTGAAAACCGAATTTATCAATTTTGGTATATGCATATTGAGGATTTTCTGTATCAAAGAGATTTGTACTCACCATTGGATGAAAATTCTAGTCCTAAAAAGATGATTGATGAAGAATGAAATATTCTTGACAGAAAGGCTTTGGGATCTATAAGATTGATCCTGACAGCATCGATGACTTCTAATATTACATAAGTGACATCTATGGTAGGGTTAATCAAATCTCTTACTAATTTATCTAAAAAAACTAATGTTTAAAATAAAGTTTATTTTATGAAGAAACCATTTAGTTCTAAGATGCATGAAGGTTGATCCAAAACTTTTCATTTGAATGATTTCCAATCTATTGTAAATTACTTAAAATTAGTTGATATTCTGTTTGATGATGAAGTGAAATAAATTTTATTCTTATGTTCTTTTCCTGATAGTTGGGATAACCTGGTAATGGATATTTGTAAAACAACATCTGCTAATAATATTTTGAAGTTTGATGATGTGGTTAATATAATATTGAATTGATAAATTTGCAGGGAAAGTATAAAGGACTCCTCATCTGGGAATTCTTTAAATATAGAAAACAGAGGTAGGCAGAAGGAGAGATCTAAGAGTAAGATTAATGGGAATTCAAAGACAAAGGATGACAGATCTAAATCCATAGGTAAGATAATTACCTGTTGGAAATGTGGAAAGAAAGGACATGTAAATAAATATTTTTGGTCAAAGGATAAAGAGAACCGAAACTCAGAAAAAGGTAAAGATTGAAATAAAGAGATAAATATTGCAGTAGAGGTAATGCAGGATGTTTCTATTCTTTTTTGGATAACATAATAGAATCATGGGTTTTAGATTAAGGAGATTCATTCCATGCAACTCCTATTAAGGTTTATTTCAGAAATTATGTCCAAGGCAATTTTGGGCATGTTTATTTGGGTGATGATGAACCTTGTAGTATTACTGGTAAAGTGGAAGTTCATTTAAAATTGCACAATGGAAATACATGGGTATTAAAATATGTTAGGAATGTGCCAAGCCTCAAGAGAAAACTTATTTCTACAGGGAAACTAGGTGAAGATGGTTACATGGTTACATTAACAGCAGACTCTTGGAAAGTCACCAAAGGTGATTTTTTTGTGGAAAGATGTAAGAAGGTATGAACATTACAGTTTTATACTTGTGTTATTGATTCCTTTTCTATGTAATATACTTCAGATTTAGATGCATGCATGTGGTATAATCGGTTGGGCCATATGATTCAGAAAGGAATGCACATCTTAAAGGCTAAGGATAAGTTATCAGATTTGAAATATTTAGACCCTGATTTCTGTGAGCAGTTTGTCTTTGGAAAGAAGAAAAGAGTGAGATTTCTCAAATTTGGGGAAATTAAGAAGGATAATAAATTGGAGCTTTTACACTTAGATGTGTGGGGACTAGCTCAGGTAGCTTCTCATCAAGGATCCAAACATTATGTTACTATTATTGATGATTCTAAAAAAAGGTATGGGTTTATTGTATTAAACGTAAATATGATGTTTTTGATACTTTTAAAAGATGAAAATACCTTGTTGAGGATGAATCAAATTCAAAGTTAAAGTTCATTAAATATGAAAATGATGGATATTATTGTAGCAAGAATTTCAATGATTGTTGTTAAGTGAATGGAATACGTAGAGAAAGGATGGTTCTCAAAACACCACAAGAGAATGATGCTATAGAAAGAACTAACAAGACAATCATGGAACATGCTAGAAGTATGAGGATACATTTTGGATTGCCCTTGCAATTTTAGGAACAAGAAGTTACTACAATGGTTTATTTGATTAACCATGAGCCTTCAAGTTCATTAGACGGAAGAATATGAGAGGAAGCTTGGACCAGAAAAGAGGTAGATCTTTATTTTCTTAAAGTTTTTAGTTTAGAATATTTTGTGTATATTGATAATGAAAATAGGAAAACATTGGATGTAAAATCCAAGAATTACACTTTCATTGGTTATGGATTTTGTGATTTCGGATTCCATTTTTAGGATTTAGAGAATTCTATAATTATTAGGAGTCGTGACATTGAATGGAATTAAAAGATAATGTAAAGAGATCAAATTGTAGTACCAAAGGACGAACCGGTTGAGAAGTTTGTTAATGAAAATGAACTCTCAGATTTAAAATTCATACCTATAGGTTTACACAATAACCGATGTCGGTTGACCCCTGACCCAAATTGGTCATCTGAACCAGCATCAGTTATAGAAGATACAAACTGACATCGGTTAGTAGAAATGACGTTCATTACAAGGTGACTCACATCGGTCACTATGAGAATTATAAAAAAATGTCCAAGAGTTCTAAAATGAGCCTCTGGTACCCCAAAATTCTATGAGAAGGTCACAAAGGGGAAGTAAACTTCTATAAATATTCACACCTTTATTTTATTTATTATTGACTAATAATGGTGAATTAGAATGTTTTGAAGAAGCAATAGATGATAAGACCCACATGCAATGGGAGCATGGTATGGATGAGAAGATGAACTCCTTGGAACAAAATCAAACTTGGGATTTTTGTTAAGTTTCGAGCACATAAGAGGAAATTTCATAACAAATGGGTTTACAGAATCAAGGAAGAAGAGGGTGGACAAAAAAAGTACAAGGCAAGGTTTGTAGTAAAGGGATTTGCACAGAAAGTAGGAATTGCCTTTAGTGAAATATTTTCTCCTATTGTAAAGATGATTTCTATTCATAATGTATTGAGTTTAGTTGCAGTAGAGGATTTTCATTTAGAGAAACTAGATGTGAAGACGTATTTCCTTCATGGTGATTTGCATGAAGAGATTTTTATGAAGCATAAACTTGGGTATGAAGTTAAGGTTAATGAGAAATTAATGTGAAAGTTGAAAAAGAGTCTATATGGGCTCAAGAAAGCTCCATGGAAATGGTAAATGAGGTTTTATAGTTTCAAGCATGAGCATGGTTATTTAAGATGTGAATATGAGCATTGTGTTTATTTCAAGAAGCTTTAAAATGGGAGCTATGTTATTTTTTTTACTGTATGTGCATGACATGCTTATTGCTGGATATAGTATGCAGGAAATTGGGGAGCTTAAGGGAAAGGTAGTTCACAAATTTTTTATGAAGGATTTAGGAGATGTAAAAAGAATCCTTGACATGTAAATACATAGAGACAGGAAGAAAAAGAAATTTTATTTGTTTCAAGAGGTTTATATCAATAAGGTGTTGGAAAGGTTTAACATGCAAGATTCAAAAACCTGTAAGTACACCTATGGAAGGAAACTTCAAATTGAGAAAATATCAGTCTCCTTCATCACATGAGGAGTTCAAATACATGACATGGGTACCATATGCTTCAGAAATTTGGATTCTCACGTATGCTATGGTTTGTACCAGACCAGAAATTGTAAAGGAAGTTGGAGTTTTGAGTATATTTATGGCTGATCAAGGTAAAGAGCATTGGAAATAAGTCCATTCGATACTCAGGTATTTGAGAGGAACATCTAGCATATAATTATGCTATAGAGGTTCAGATAATTATTTATGTGGCTATGTTGATTCAAATATGGTTGGAGATCTGGATGGTAGAAGCAACACTACTAGATATATTTTCATAGTAGATGGGACAAGAGTTAACTATATTTCAAGATTGCAGAAGATTGTGGATTTTTCTACTACAAAGGAAGATTATTATGGGGCTACAGAGGCTAGCAAAGAGATTACATGGATGAGTAGGTGCATGGAAGAGTTGGGAAAGGAGGAAGATGATTTTAAATTGTTCAATGATAGTCATAGTATAATTAATTTGGAAAATAGATCAAAATTTTATTCTAGAATGAAACACATTCAGTTTATGTATCACTTCATACAATAGGTATTAGAGGATGGGGAGCTGAAATTGAAGAAGATTCATATAAGTGAGACCCTGTGGATATGCTAATGAATCCATTAGCAAAAGATAATTTGGAGCTACACTCCACTTCTATTAGTCTTTGAGTTTGAGATTTGAAGAGGAATAAACAAACCTAAGGAAAGGATCCAAGAATGACATTGTAAAGGTATACTACAATAATTTATCTTCAAGTGGGATATTGTTGAGTTTTGGAGCTCAATTACTTCATATTACCATGTTTTATTGCAATTTTAGGAAAACAAAGTAACCAGCATCGGTTATGGAGCAACCAACATCGGTCACCTATGACTAACATCAGTCAGGCAAGTAGGAACCAACATCAGTTAGGGCTAACCGACATCACTTACCTATGCGTGAGTTTTTTAATTAACTCATGGGAATTATATCTAATTTTAGCGTTAAATTAGTTCTAGTTATTACAATTGCATGGCTAAGTGCCATATGTTTGTATATGTCTATAAAAACATGAAATCTAGGGTTTTAAAGTAGAAGCATTAGAAGAATTTATGATTATTGTGAAAATAATTGTGAGAGAAAGAATTCTTGGAGAAGAATGAAAAGCTTGAGGGAAAGAAAGTACTGTACATCTAAGAGGTGTGGAAGATTTTAAATTTTCATTGTATATCTTGATAAAGGTTTCGGATAAAAGCTTGGATTTTTTCTTTATGTATGTAGCCCACACTGGGTGAACCACGCTAAATCTAGTGTTGATTTATATCTCTTGTTTTGTATAATTCCTCTGGTAGAATATATGATTTTATTGCATTTATGATTAGATCTGAAATATTATCTGTACAATATTCTACTAACCCCAACACCATAGAATCCTCACTTTCTTTATATATCTAATCACATGTATTGGTATTACCTTAAAGTTCCTTGATATCATCATTTTGTGCTTAAGAAAAACTATATTTGTATGGATTAAATCTATGGAATATGTAACTAATAAATTCTCCATCAGGCCTAATATGGAGTATAAATATCAACAATTGATCACATTCATGCATTTTACCCTTATTAATTTTTACTGTCTTAGATAACTTAGTTATTAGGTGCTCCAAACTAATGAACTTCTAAACGGTATCATAAGTGAAATTTTCTTCAGAGATTTATTGATCAACATATTGTGTCAAGATGAATCCCTCCAAATCTCCATAGGTAAATTTTTCTTGTCGCAGCATCATCTTTCTAATCCTAATATCTAAATAATTAATGCATTCCTCTAATTTTGTCTCTTCTTGTAACCAATATTTCACTAATTTGATTCAAAGTATCCATTTTGAGTTTTCTTGATTCCACATAACTATGTTAAACCCTTCTTTCTTCCAGTATAATAAATCCATATTTTTGTACCAGCTAGTCATTTAATTAAGCTAATGCCTCATGTTTGGGAAAAATACCTTCCCAATAAAGAAGTTCATCACTACAATTTTATTGTTGGTTTTTTACATCATTTACTCTTGTAGTAAGTTGGGTATAACATTTCAATGTATCTTTTATAACCTTATTGCATTTTTCATATATTTATTATTTATATCTATCTACAACACCAAATTTATCTCTATACCTATTAAATGTAATTAAAACCTTTGGAGTTATCACAGTAACAAATTATTGTCCCTAACCTGAAGGCTTTATCCATTTTTGCACATACAAGGAAAATCTATTATTTTTCTCCTTTAGTTGTCATTTTGTTTCCTTTTCCTCATTGATATTTTATATAAAGCCACCAACAACCATTGTGGCATCTTATTTTAGGATTTCTCTGGTTGGCTTCCCTAGTGGAATAGGTATGATCTAGTAGTCATTCAATGAAACTTCACCCTTTAATTTATCTCCTCGTGGGTTAGCCACCTCTAAAGTTTTAAATACCTAAGGGTCTATATGAGTTTTGGTAAAAAATATAGCATTTTTGGTATCCTTTATAACTTTTGAGAACACAATATTCATTATATCAGTTGTTTCTACCTGAGTTATTACTTTTTCCTTTCTTGGAAGGAGTGTTTTGAACCATCTAGCTATGGTAACTTTTCCTACATTTGCTGCTTGTTGTGTAGGATGTGTAGGTTTAGAGAAGACTACCCTTTGGGTAAGTACATTAAAATGGGCGGGCAAAAAATGGACACAAATCTGATTTTAAGTGAAATTTGAGTGCATTTTGGGAAAGCATGGTCACGTTGTGGATTATCAATTTTAGTAATCACCAAACCTAAAATGTGAATGCATCATAACGTGCTCACATTCTTGATTGATATGTGGTATATATGCATATGGGAGAGATATATTTAATAAAATATTTATACTTTATAATTTATTGTTTCTTATATTTTAAACTTATTTTAGGAAAAATAAGAAGTTGGGGTCACTCTGCACCTTATAGAATTAGTCTCACAACTCCATCTATCATGGTTTAGAAGATAGTTTTATAGAAATTAATCTTGTTAGTACACAGGTATTTTTTAGGTTTTAGAATTCATCCTAAATATGTAAGGGTTTATATTATATAATCATAATCTATTTTATGAAAGCATATAGTCATTATTTAGTTTTTGGATTCTTCTTGATTGATTATTTACATTTATAGGAGTTTTATATGTGTTAAAGTTATATTTCTAAATATCACAACTCCTAAAGGTAGGAAAATTGCTCGAATATATGGACTCATGGAATTAATGATATCACATAATAAATCTAAACACATATGTATGTTTTTATCGATTCAAATAATCAAGGGAATGGTCATCATGAGGTCTGTGAATGATCTGAAACATCATCTGGAAAATGGATGAAATTATAAAATCATGAGGTCTTCCTCAAGGTTTCCTTCATTCTCTAAGTGTTATCCCTCTCCCAAATATTCCCTCCAGTGCTCTGTTTTATTCCAAATTTTCCCTAAAAATATTAATTAGGTTTTTTTCCTCAACTAAGAAGCTTCAAATATATGCACCTTTGAATCTATTTCTCTTTTGAGATATAATTATCATTCGATCATGTCCTCAGATAACTAAATCTCCTATTTCACTTATCTAGTTTCTCAACATTCATCCAAAGACTCCTCTCACTTTCCTTTACTAAAATTTTCCTTGCATTGCATAAGAGAGAGGTTTAATAGTCACTTATTGGTTTGTCTTCTCTAAAAAATATTCATGTAAGATAAAATAATCCCTAAAAACCCTTCTCAATCTTAAGTATGTACGATAATTTTGGTTAATATAACCTTTTATTAGCTGTTCCATTCACTATCAACTCTCTTAGACCGGCTTTCCCACTTTCTAGCCCTACCTGGGTGTTATGTAGATTGTATCTTCAAATTTATAAACCAACTCAACAAGTTGAGGGAATTGTAGATTACCCATCAAGGATTTGTAGTTTCATTAAGAGTTTTAGATTTGACCTCCAAAGATTACTATCACTTCTTTCATCAAAATTGAGCTAATAATTAGGTCTAGGTCTATATTTATTGTTTCTCCCCTAAAAATTCACTCACGCCTATACATGGACCCAATGAACCTTAAAATTTTCCTTTGAATCTCCTAATATACCTCCTTATCATTAAATCTACAAATTTTTAATCTTTAACTCATCGATTAGAGCCTTCAAACCATGAGCCCTATGCTTAACTAGTAAGTGGTTACTAAAGAACTCAAGAAAGTGAATTTCCTTTACCTTTTGACATGTATAAACCTTCAAAACTACAAATAAATTATATAGGTTTATTAATCCATTCCCTTCATGATTAATTTACCATTGAGAGAGTAGTGAACCTTTCAAAGTCTAAGAACAATGGGTATTTTCTTTTCTACATGTAGGTGTACAATAGGGAAGGGTTATTATGCTTTCGAGGGCTTCCTCAAACTAATCATAGTTCCAACTAACATTCCACATTTTTGGAAATTTACGAGGTGTTCTGTACTCTTTCATAATATTATGGTCTTCTCCCACTAAAATTTTCTTCATAATACTCTCCCTTGATCCTTTTACATGACTTGTACAATAACATTCCTTATCTTTAAACTATTAACAACACTATCAATAATAATGATAAAATACAAAGTATAAATCTTCAGCTCTTTCCCCTTGTCTTTATTAAATTTGACTATGCTTCACAGTATTCAACCATTAAATATTCAACAAAATCTCCATAACTCACAACCATAAGAAAAATCATATACATAAATGCAAGGAATTTAATGAAAGAATATATACTTATCTCTGCATCCATTCAAAAACACCATCTTGAACAAGAATTTTGATTCATCATTAGAAGTTTCTTCATATAATCACCATACACAAATTCCCTATATCATAGTGGTTTAAAAACTATTTTTTCCTTATATTCTTAGACCCTTAGCTCTCCTAAACCTTGGATCATTCAAATGATAGTCTTATCATTTAGAAGCATGAGTTTTTGTACTCCTTATAAGAGATTTACTATTTGAATTGTTACCCTTAAACTTCCTTTAGTCTTGTGACATGTCAAGTCCATCAATACAACATTTTAGCTTAAAAATGGTGACTCCAAGACCCATACTTCAAAAATTCACTCACATTGCCTCCTAGACCCCACTAAGACTTACATTCATGACTTAAATCCCCTACAGAATTACATGAAACCTTGAAATTCCTAGTTCATACCCTTAATAGCCTTTAAATTCACATTTTCCACTTCTGGATGAAAAGTATGTAATTCAAATTTTTAAAATTCCAATAATCAAACCACCACATAAAAATAATTCACATGGATTCCCTAGACATATGAAACACATGCACACCAAAAATTTCTGAGAGGAATAAATGAATCATCTATCTCCATGAGAGGAATATGAGCAAAGAGGTGTATGAGTATCTTCAAGTTTATTATATCTGAGGAGAATTCTTGAGAAAGGACGGATAAGATAATAATCTTCATAGAGATCACCATGTGTGTAACAATGAAAAATCCTTAGAGTTTCACATGATGTCACTCAGTTGGTAGTGCTCTTAAACATTCATTTGACCCTTGTAATGTGATCACTTCAATGGAGGAAGGAAATTATAACCACTTAATTTCATTCAAATAGGTGGCCACATGAAACGAATCTAATTCAATGAAAAATACTTCCATCTACATGGTTAATACCTATTTCAGTAATTGATAGATAATCATAAAAATGGTTTGCAAATCATGGATTTGATTTGTCATCATTAGGGTTAATTTTGGAGGCCTTGTAAAATATGAGAGTGATCCTCGCTCTTTCCTTTAAAATATAAGATACCATATTATTCCCATGAAAATGTAGCTTATGTAATAGTCTTTTTAAACACTTAAGTCATCACTTGATGTTTTAGAAACAAGTTTTCAACTCTTGCTAATTGATGTTTTACCACTTTTTCATGTTAGAAGTTCCTTCACTCAACAAAAAACCTAAACCCCAAACCATTGTAGAAACCTATAATTTAGATCTACTAATTTAAATAATTAAATTGTGCTAATTATACCCTTTCCTCCTAATTGACGACATACCTTCAATATCAATCTTTTTCTCTTCTATCACCATTAATCAGTAACATTACGCTAATTAATTAATTCTTCTATCCAACAATGACGCTAATTAATCATCTCCCCTTTATATATAGATTAATGAATTATTTCTAATTAATAAAATTCCCCTTTCTATCTAGATTAATGAATTGTTTCTATTTAATTAAGCTTCCATTTCTATCTATATTAATTATTTATTTCTAATTAATTAAGCTTCCCCTTCTACTAGATCAATAAATTAGACCATTTATTTGATTAAACTCCTGCTATTCTCTAAATCATACCAATTGTTATTCTAAAAGATTTTTTAGATCTTTCTCACCTATTAATTAATCACTTAGTTTATTTAATAAATTCTCTCAAACCCTATGAGTCACTAGAGGACAAATTAAAGTCTCATAAGGTTGACTCAACCCCCTTTTCAACTATAGTCACCCTAATATAACTCAACTTAGCTATTATCCCACATGTACAGGGATGTAGAGATTCTTTTATCCATTGGGCTATATAAGGAGTGCTCCTCTTACCATTATACTTACACCTTGCATGCTTATAGCTAATCTATAAGCATTTTATCTTAGATCATATTTCATTTGAGATAATAGCCTCATTCTTACATTTCATCCATCGAAGATTTTGGGTCATATGGAGAGAATCAAAATGGTCTTTTAGCCATACTTTGATGAGCATCCATTCCCAAACCCTTGAAGATTAAACAATCAAATTAGACTGTCATGGATCTATCTAGGTTCATTCATTTGTTTTGGTGATCTAAAGAGTAGAGATTCAAGTTCTTAGAATATTAGTTTGATTTTTATTTCAATTTCTAATGCATAATGTTGGTATTCATTCTTGTTTAGCTCTTAGCATGATGATATTTTTGTAGTTAGTTCATGTTTTTATATTATTAGGGTGTTAGTTTCAATTCCATTTTCATAGCTAATTAATACATTGATACATATGGAATGCGCAGTAGGACTTACTCCATTTTTCTTTGCACTTAATTTCATGTTTTTTATATTTTAGTTTCAATTTCGGTTACTAACCCTTTTTTGCACATGTTGATCTAACTTTTTTTTATTGATTTTGGATGTGTTGAGTCTCCTTGTAGTTATAAAAGAGGAAAAATGCTATCAAAATTAGATCTTGATGGGAAAAGTTCAATATTTCCTCATGTTTTCATTTTTAGAGCTTTATTTTTTAACATTCTACATGCTACTTTTGTTAATTTCTTGAAAATATTAAATTCTTGAACATGTAAGTTAGTTATTGATAGTTTTGAGTCTTCTATTTACATATTAATGTGATGGGTTGTTGTCAAAATTAGATCTTGGTGGTAAAAATTCAATATTTTTAAATATGTTTATGTTTAGAGCTTCATTTTTCAACATTCTACATGCTAGTTTTGTCAATTTCTTAAAAATCTTATGTTTTTTTATCATGAATGTTAATTTTTGATAGCATTGAGTCTTCAATTCATATATTAATGTGATGGGTTGTTCTCAAAATTTAATCTTGGTTGAAAAAATTGACCTTTTACAGATTAAGGGACATTTTTTCACATTTTTTTAGTACATGTTAAGTACATACCTGCGAGAATTAGAGCATATGCGTAACCCATCTTCTAGATTCCATACATTTTACTCCCAAACTTGAAACAAATCTATTTGTTTTGCATTGGAAAGGTACTAAAGTGAACTATGCAATGAAAACATAAATTTAGGATTTATACTTATAGAAAGTGTAGTGTTTTTATTTCTTATAAAATTTGTCATTTTTCGTTGCACGCTATATTCACTTTTGATCAGTGCCATGTATGATCTTTGCTTTCACTTTTGAGTGACCTTGAGAATCAGATATGACTATGATTATGGATATTTTTCTAAGACATTAAACTCTTTTGATTAATGTTGTATTTCCATCCTTTACTTGATTTATAAAAAGCTTGTGTATGTTCTTCTCATGCACCTTTTGGTGATCTTGAGTATCAAAAACATATTTGATCTCTATATTTTTAACATTAGAATTAGATTCAAAATTTCATTATTCATTTTTATTAAGGTAATGAAACTTTTATAAAGAATTTTTACGGTCCTTTAATTTAAAGTTTTTCATTTCTATCTAGTTGGGCTAAAGTTTGTGTATTATATTCTCTTACACCTTAGGGTGATCTTGAGAATCAAAATCAACTTTAATCTTCATTTTATAACATTTGGTTAACAGAAAAATTCATCTTTCATTTTTGGCTTAAGCGAATGAACATTTATCAAGATTTTTGTATGGATCATTAATTAATAAGATTTCCTTTACTTTTTAGTTCGATTAATTTTTATGTATGCTCTTTGATTGCATCCTTGGATGATCTTGAGAATAAAAATAAACTCTTAATCCTATTTCAAATAATGTGATTTTCTAGGAGAACTTCTAACGTTTGAGTGTAGGACCTAATTACTTGCAAAGACTTGAGATTTCAAACAAAATTTTCTAACCACACATGTGTTGTAGTCCAAAAAATGATGAATAAATAAACCAAATTATGTATAAAATATAACAAAAACACACCGTAATCAAAAGACTATATTTACAGGTTTGGATTAGGGTACACCTTGTCATCTTAACTAGGACATAACCCCTATGGCATAAGTCTTAAGCTACAACAATGAGGGTGGTCCAAGGAACCATAAAGTGGTCCATGTAAGAGGGAATCTTCTGGATGAAATAGGAAGTGATCCACACACCTACCTGATTATTTTCACCTTTGCATTTTAGAGTCAAATTTGTCCGTATTGTGACCCCAATGAGAATACACGATGAACGCATTTATTTCTCACTGTGTTTGAATGGGGTAAATTAAAGATAAGATAACCAAAGACTACTCAATACAACTTTCTTGGTAAATTGAGATTTCTCTTAGATAACTTTTGACACCTAGTTGTGTGAACCACAGGAACCAACTTTAACCATTTTAAAACCAATTTTAGTTGATAGCCATTATTCATCACAAAATGTGTGAATCATTACTTTTGCTTACTTTTTCAGTCTCCGTCAGGTGAGGTGAAACTCTACAGAAGTGAGGACAAAAATTTCCACCCCTAATTGATCTACTTCCTTCACTTTCTTTTGAAACTTTGTTGATAAGAAGAAGAGTGACTACCCATGTGTTTATAATTAATTGTATTCACCAATTTTGTGTCTGTTTATGCTCATCCATGTTTGCGGCTTAGTTGTTAGACATCTAAAGTGTGTGGGAATGTTTTCATATCATTGGTATCCTTTTGATCTTGGTATCCAATTCAAAATCATCATTTTAGCTAGGTTTGTTTCTTCACTAGAAACTCCTTCGAATTATTACATCTATTGTAACATATCGCTATAATTTTTATAATTACATCTTGTTTCTTGCAAACTTGGCGTAAATGTCTAGATTGTAATGTTATGGTACGCACACCATAACAATTCCTTGGTATACTCTAGAATTCATTTTCTTTCAAATATTACCTTGATTTGTAAATGTGTTGTTGCTACCTTTGTACACATCGTATCAATATTATCTTGATATTAATACCTTACTTTTCCATAAAGTTTCGTTAACATATCTTAGTGGTATTGTACGTTGTTCATACTTGTAACTTAAACCTTTTGAGATATAGGTCTTGATTGGATTCAAGCTCTCTTTTAGTACACTTTGTTTGGGGATCATATTAACCTCTTGTTATTAGTTACGCCTTGTTAATTTCTTTGAACTTGACATAAGTGAAGACATTTTTTTATCATCTTAAACATCAAATGCCATTTGAAAACACTTAGAAAGTAATTCGATGATTGATTGGTTTAAAAAAAATCTTTTGTGATTGTGTCTTCCAATTATTCTTCTTTCTGACTTATCCATTTAGGAAGATCACTTTGATCCATTTATTCTTTATAATTCATTATTCTTTGGTCATTAATTTAGCTTTATGTTTTGAACAAGCGTGATTGTTCCTTGTGTTTATCCGCCTTATAAAATAATTTATAGGACAATCCTTTGTGTCTTTAATCCTCCTGATATTCTTTTTTTTTCCTAAGTTAGTTATGATTTTTTTACCTATCTTTTAAACCTTGGCATAAATATTTCCTATCAAGAAAATTTTACATCAATCAAAAAATGGAAATATTTCCTTTGTATCCATTATGTTACTAAAATTTTCATCAATCCTGTGACATTTATGCCTCCAAAACTTGTTGTATTATGAATCTTGAGTCATCATCATGTATGTTTTCCTTAGCTTCCATTTTGGAAAATGACACAAAAATCCCCATCTTTACGAAATTTCTAGTTGGTTGTCGTTATGCTACCTAAATCAACAAGAAACCTTTTTCACTTTGAAGATATTTGATCATATAATCTAGTTAAAGAACTTTGAACCCAATACATGTTGAAAATGACTGATTATCACAAGGTCCCTTATACATAAAATAATAAGGAATAAAACTGACAATTTTCACATAAAAATATTCCCATCATGAGAAAACATCGTTTGGTTCTTCGCACTAGAGAACCCATCCGGGTAACCCGTTCCCCACCTTCATCTCATAATAGGTCGTATGGTTTGGACACTTATGATCTAATTAATTCTTTGGGTTCCCCACACTCTTCTTCTAATTCTAATATAAACATTTCCTCTTCTTTTAAGGATTCTAATCCAAATATTTCCTCCAAACTACTATTCATATTCATCTAATTCAACTCCTAAGTTGCAATCCTTCCCTTCTTCACAGGACCACTATTATTAGTGACCTAAACGATGCTCTCCTCCTCTAAATATTTTTTCCGCCACAAATTTTATTCATCATTCATCTAATGTGACTCATACATCGTAGTCCTCCCTTTCTTCATAGGACCCCTTCTATAGGTCACCTCAACGACATCGACTTCCTTTAAAGATATGCATGAATCCAAATCCCTCCAGTCAAACATCTAAAATAATTTTTGAGTCACGGTAATCTCTTTATTCAAAAGACCCATTTTATTAGTCATCCTTCCTTCTTTGAAGATTCATACCACTCAAATTCCTTCTATTCAAACATTTGAATCGACTCCTATGTTGCAATCTACAAACTTTGGACTTAATCCTACTAGTTTACAAATGATATACCATCGTATAGGTAGGTCCAAACTTCCTTCTTCTACTCCTGAAACATCTAGCTCCATGTCTACTTCATTCCCAACATCACTTTCTTCTATCAATCATCATCAAACATCTTCTAAATATTTCACACCTATTGGACCTTTTTCATTCAAACAAAGCCATGTCATTGATCAAAAACCCATAATGATTGATTAATTTAAGAATGAATGAGTGACCATGGCCTTTCTAGGGGCACACGAAGATATCCCTGTAAAAAATTACAAGCAAGGTTTCTCTTTAGACTTCGATGTGTCTACATATTGTGAGGAAAAGGTTGATTCCTTTTATCAAGAAATGGAGGAAGAGCCTTAGATCATGAAACTTGATGCTCCTATAATTATTCCATCTTCACATTCTTCATTATGTGATGAAACTTATCGGTCTTGCATTGACCCATGGCCTCTATTATCATCACCCAATCACTCTTTGTCTATCACAATTCCTTAATCACAATCTCTTATGGCATCAACGCCAAGCAGTCATTCATCTTCATCTAGGTTTGGGTCAGCTTCTAGTAGCCCTCCTTCTGTTTTTTGTGGGAAATTTTTGAATATTCCACTATATTCTATTCTTTGGGCATGTCAAACAAGCCCCCTATCTTCTATGTATGGGTCACCCTTGGGTAGATCATCATAGTCTATTCTTGGGCCACATCCTAGTATCCCATCATCTTCCTGCTATGGGTCGCACCCCAACATCCCTTCTCCTTCTATTATGGGGCCACATCCTAGTAGCCCTTCATCTTATGTCTATGGCTCACCTCCCGGTAGCCCATATTATTCAATTTCTAGACCATATCATTTTCATCCATCACATTATTCTTCTATCAAATATTATGGAAATCACATCATCATTTCTCACATAAATTCTGAACATCCATGTTCTTCTGCCACTTCCTAGGATAAAACAAGTCAAGCATTAGCTTATAAGAAACCAAGACAAGTTCTTTATCAAGTTAAGATCAAAAATCCAAAGATCTCCAAATATCCCAATAACTCAAACGATTATAAAATTCAAAATCAAACATGATTCTATAATGGACACCAATGTACCCATCAAGTAAGAAGGAAACTACAGAAAAATGTGGATAGAGAACTCAAGCTCCCATATAAGAAATCCATGTTTCAAAACAATTCACAATCTTTTGTTGAGTGTGAGGTTACTGCTATCATCAAGATCGGGGATAATATTACACTTGATAAGAAAATGTTCTTAGTCTCTCTTCTAAATAAAATTTTGAACATCATTATTGGGTCCTATCATGTAGAGTGACATGTTTCATTTTGATAACCATCCAAAATCATAAAACAGTTCAAAAATATACAAAAATGAGGAAACATTAAAATATTACAAAAAAAAAATCAAAGGTACAAAGATCAAACATTGCAATCGAGTATTGGATACAGATGGATGTTCTTTATTCCCTTTGTTTCATAGTCCTCTACAAGTCATTCACCATTTTCATCCCTTTGATGTTATTATGATTAGCCTATTCACACACATTTTATGAAATTTATCTCTATGGTATATGTTTGACCCTGGGTCTTTTATGAACTTGGTAAATTAATGAAGGATTGACCTCTTAGAGATCCTATCACAATTCACATTTAATAATTTTATTATAAATAAATTTTGGATATACTTTTTGACACTAGTCAATGTCTTCATCGCAATCAATTTCATATCCTTCCATCAAGAAATTAGTGGTTCTTAACCCCTTTTCAAACAAGAGAGCTGAAATAAGTTTTCAAAAAGAAAACGAATCAAAATCAATCAATCAAAAAGAAAAATCTAAAAGTAAAAGAAAATTAATACATAACTATCTCTTGGGGTATTTCAAATAATCTCTACCAGGGCTATAGATGTTTGACTAAAAGTAGATAAATGTTGTGATTAGAATAAAAGTCATCTCCTTTGGGGATATGGAAACCTGTATAGTAACGGAGTAATTTATAGATCTCCTTCCACAATCCATTCACAAATAACCTTTCAAACTAAATGATTCCTACACATTGGCTAGTGTCTTCACTTACTGTCTATAAACTCTTACCTTCAAAAGGTAATTCATTTCCATGTGTACACATTAGATCTTGACGAGTAAATAGGATCAATATGTTACCAAGAGTTACTTTTTGGACCTTTTCAAACTCTTGTTTCAGTGCATGTTTTGTTATATGATTTATACCTTGGGCTAGTCAAAATTTCATCGACGACCTTATAAATCTTTTCATAGCATTGTTTTTTCTTCAAAAATCATTTATAACATCCATGTGTATTGGATGTCTTCTTTTATACGTTTGTAGACAAGTTTTTCCCCTTTTAATAAGATAATTTTCTAATTCCCCTCTCTCATGTGTTTATTGGCCAACTTATGTTGGGGGAATCCTGGCTCCCTCTTGATTGAACCTATTTTATATTTTAATTAATCTCCCTTCAGCGCATGAATATTTTTCATTTGAAGACTCCCACCTAATCCTTGGGGAATTTTTGCATCTTAACTTTCTTGCACATATAAATGGCATTTTTCCCTTGTACATCCCATCTATCGCTAAGGGAATCAACGCTTCTCTGTCTTCGAGTACATAACTTGAGAGAAATTTCAAAATAAAAAAACATTCAAATATATTTCTAAAAAATCAAAATAATAAAAATAATCCTACAAAACATCACTCTTTATTTCTTAGTTGTTCTCGTGTGCAACTTGAAAATGACCTTGATATACCTCTATCAACAAAGCTAGTTTACTTATTATGTTTGTACTCTGGGGCATAATGAGTTGTTTGAGTTCTTTTCATTATACCCAAGTGTCCTCTGGTATTTCCATTGCATGTATCATTGCTTTGGGCATCATATTTTAATCCCTTTTGTTAATTCTCCAAGGGTTAAATTGAAGCTTGATAATAAAAATATTGCATTTTGTTTCTCTATTAGGTTATCATGTTTACTTGATCGTATTGCATTGCATTATGTATGTTGTAAGGAATTAGGAATATTTTACTTTCTCGTATTTCATTGCATTTTGTATGTTACATGGAGTTGGTATTTTCAAAAATGGGCAATTATTCATATTATGGCTTTTCATGTCGTTCTACACTTTTATCGAATGCATATATTTTTAATAAGGAATGATGATCTAGATATTTGGCAATATGATGACACTATTTTTTTTTAATACAATGTATGAAAGATCATTCCTTTCCTGCAATCAGCACTTTTCCTCTATATCATTTTCATGTCAACTTTATTATTCTAATTCACTTAGGGCATCCTTCCCCTATCCATTCTTCTATCCATTTACCTCACCTTTTTCGATTGTTGATCTCCTTCTTTCATCACCACATTGACAGTCGAGGGGGCATCTCTCACTTCTAATAATTTATTTTCTACCACTTCAAAATTTCACCTATCTACTATCTTTGAAGTTGCATCATTTATACCACCTCAAAGAGGGGAAAATGTAGACACCTATAGTTTAGCTCAAGTAATTTAAATACATAAATTGCGCTAATCATACCCTTTCCCGCAAATTGATGACATATCGTCAATATCACTCTTTTTATCTTCTATCACTGTTAATTAGTTACATTATGCTAAATAATTAATTTTTCTATCCAACAATGATGCAAATTAATGACCTTTCATTAATCATCTCCCCTTTCTATCTAGATAAATTAATTATTTCCAATTAATCAATCTCTCCTTTCTATCTGGATTAATTAATTATTTATAATTAATTAAGATTTCCCTTCTACTAGATCAATAAATCGTGATTTATTTGATTAAATTCCTCCTATACCCTAAATCATACTTATTGTTCTTCTAAAATCTTCTATAAATCTTACTCACCTAGTCATTAATCACTTGAGTTAATTAAGAAATTCCATCTAACCCCATGAGTCACTACAGGAAAAATTATACGCTCCTAAGGTTGACCCAACCCCATTTTCAACCATAGTCACCCCCAACTAACTCAGCTTAGCTATTATCCCACATGGAAATGGATGTAGATATTTTTTTATTCACTGTGCTATATAAGGAGCCCTCCTCCTACCATACTACTTACACCTAAATGAGCATAGAGCCTAAGCTATATCAATTTTATCATCTTAGGGATTTCTTGATTGGAGGAGCTAGCTTTTTTATTTCTTGCATTCATTCTTCCAATTTTGAATGCATATGGAGATATGTCGAGTGGTCTTGTAGTAATGGATTAAAAATAATCCATTTCTAAAACCTTGGGATTCAAGCATACAATCAAATCCTTTGATTACTAAGGATCTAAATAGGTTCATTTCATTAACATTAAATTAGAGATAGAGGTTAATATGTTTAGAATCAAAGTCTGAAACTTCATTTCATGGTAAAATGTAAATATGTGAATAGATCAGCCCTTTTTAAGCTCTAAGCATGATGTTATATAGATCCAGTTAGCATTGTCTTGAAGCTATTAGGTTTTGGAATTGATTTCCTTTGGATTGTTAACTAATTCATGTACACAACCATAAACCTTAAGCCCTAAAGACTAAACCCTAAAACCTAAAACCTAAACCATAAACCATAAACTCTGAAGCCTAAATCCTAAATTAAAATCCCTAAACTATAAACCATTAACCCTAAACGTTAAATTGTAAACCGTACACCATAAAAAATAATCAATAAGCCCTAAAACTTGATCCATAATCCTTAAACTATAAACCCTATTTTTACCACCTTGAACACAAAGCCCTGAACCCTAAGCTCCAAACCCTAAAAATTAAATTTTAAAGCCCAAACCATAAGCAAAAAACCCTAAACCCTAAATAATAAACCATAAACCCTAAGACCTAAACCTCAAACCATACAACATAGAACCTAAACCATAAACACTAAGCACTAAAACATAAACCCTTAAACCATTAACCTGCAACCCAAATCCCTAAGCCTTAAGCCCTAAACCCTAAACCCTAAAACCTAAACCATAAACGTTAAATCCTTAACCCTTAACCTTGAACCCGAAACCATAAATCCCTAACCCTAAACCATGCACCCTAAACCATAAACCCTAACTAATAAATCCTAAATCCTAAAGCCTAAACCCTATTTTTAGTATCAAGAAACCTAATCCCTAAGGCCTAAACCCTAAACTCTAAACCATGAGCTCTAAAACCTAAACCCTAAGCCCTAAATCCTAAACCCAAAACCTAAACCTTGAGATGTAAACCTAAAACCCTATACCTCGACCCTAAACCCTAAACCCTAAACCTTAAACCCTAAACCCTAAACACTAAACCCTAAGCCCTAAGCCCTAAACCTCAAAACCTAAACCCTAAATCCTAATCCTTAATCCCCAAAACATATACCCTTAATCCTAAACCCTATTTTTACCACATTAAACCCTCACCCATACACCCTAAATCCTAAACCCTACACCATAAACCTTGAGCCCTAAACCCTGAAACATAAACCATGATCCCTAAACCCTAAACCTTGAATCCTGAGTCCTGAGTCCTAAACCCCAAACCCCAAATCATAAACTGTGATCCCTAAGTCCTAAACAATAAACCCTAAAACCTAAACAATAATCCCTACACCCCAAACCCTTAAAACTAAACCCTCAACCAGAAACCCTAAATTCTAAACCTTAATACATATACCATAAACCTCGAAGATTAAAACATATACCCTAAATCCTAAGCCATAAACCCTAAGCCTTAAACCATAAACTGTAAAACCTAAAACTTAAACTCTAAATTATAAACCATAAAATTCAAACGCTAATCCATCAACCCTAAACCTTGAGCCAAATAATCTGAGCCTTAAACCATGAGCCATAAATGCTAACCCTTAACCCCTAAACCCTAGACCCTAACCCCCTAGGCTTAAACCCTAAACCCTAAATCCTAAACCCCGACCCTTAAACCTTAAATCATAATCGCTAAACCCTAAACTCTAAACATTAAATTTTGAGCCCTAAATCTAAACCATAAATCCTAAAACCTAATACCTAAACCCTAAACCCTAAACCCTAAACGCTAAACCTTATTCCTTAAACCCTAAATCCTAAACCTCGAGGCTTAAACAGTAAACATTAAACCCTATATTTGAAACCCCCACCCTTAAACCTTAAATCCTAATCCCTAAATAGTAAACTCTAGACCTTAAATCATGAACGTTAAATCTAAATTATATCTCCTAAACCCTAAACCTTAAATATTTAGCCCCAAATCTAAACCATAAATCATAAACTTTGAGCCCTAAATGTTGAAACCTAAACCCTAAATCCTAAAACCTAAACCCTAGACCTTAAACCATTATCTGTAAACACTAAACTCTGAGCCCTAAGCTATAAACCATAAACAATAAACCCTTAACATTAAATTTATTCATCCGAAACCCTAAACCCTAAACCCTTAACTCTAAACTATGAGCCCTAAACCCTAAATCATGAGCCATAAACCCTAAACACTGAAATATAAAAACTAAACCCTAAACCCTAAAAAATATTCCTAAATATTCATAAATTTCCTCAAACACTTCCAACATTCTCTGACATCACCCCTACACATTGAAACAAACTTAAAAAAAAAAAATAATTTATCTTGATCAATGTTCAGAGTGGTACTAAGGCAGGTTGGCTAGAGGAAGGATGCACCATTGACAAATAAGAAAATGATGCATTTCCTAATCTTGTAAAGTAGGAACTCATCCATACTATGATTTTACTATATTCTAAGAAAAAAATAGGGATTCAAATCCATGGTCATGGGAAAATGCATGAAGTGGTCAGTAAGTTTGATAGTTATGAGTAAATTATAATTTTGACACATTTAAAACTCCTAAAAATCTAAATAACCAATCCAAAAGTCCCCAAAACCTAATCAATGACTATATTCTTTCATATAATTTAAACCCTAAATACTTCAATGATAAGTGTTCAATGCTGAAATCTTGAAAGTACCTATGTACTGCCTGGATTAGAATCTGAAAAACTCTCTTCTATTGTTGGGGTGTGTAGCCTATTGTAGGTATTCTCACAGTAGTATTGAATTGTGGAGTTCAAATTGGAAATATGAAAGGTCATGACCATTCCTTTTCCAGCCATGGGAAGATGAAAGGTCATGACAGTTTCTTCTCTAGCCATGGGAAGATGAAAGGTCATAACTTTCAAACTTCTAGGGTCAGCTTTTAGACTTCTTAAAGGATTATAATCCTATAAATAGAGGTTTTAGGGTGTCTTGAAGATATATTGTGTGTACAAGAGGTCTTGAGTCTTAGTGATCAAGGTTAAGCTATTGGGTTTCAAGTGTGGTTTAGATGTGGTTAAACATGTTTTGAGTTCTGTTGTGAGTTCATAATTGAGAGAAAATTGTGAGATCTGATTTGCTCTTGTTGATAATAAAATATGAACAAGTTCTTGGTAGACGTAGCCCAAATTGGGTGAACCACGTTAAATCTTGTCTTGTCTTCTTTTATGTATTATTTATTTATGTTGTTATATTTTTGTATGTATACTTATGGTTTACAATTTCCTACTGCTGTGATTTGAGGAATTGTTTCTGCATATTTTCTCTCTAAATCCTAACAATTGGTATGAGAGATTTGGTGGTTCTTTTCTGAAGTGGTAAATCATAGGGAAATTTTAGCTTGAGTGGGATCTATGGACGATGAGGGAAGATCGAGGGTTGAGAAGTTCAATGGGAAAAGCTTTAGTGTGTGGAAGATGTAAATGGAGGATTACTTATATCAGAAGGACCTCATTATTCCTTTGGATGGGAAAGCAAAGAAACCTACAGCCATGTCGGATGAGGATTGGGAGTTGCTAGATAGAAAGGTGCTTAGGGTAATTCATTTATGCCTTGCATCTTTGATTTCTTTCAACTTATCGTAGGAGATGACCACTGAAAGTCTCATGAGTGCGTTGGGGAAGTTAAATGAAAAAACCTCTACCTCTAATAAAATATTTTTGATGAAAATTATATTTAGTATTAAGATGTCTAAGAATGGTTTTGTTTCCGATAATGTGAATGAATTTAATACAGTTGTGAGTATGTTAAACTCGGTAGAAATTGACTTTGATGATGAGGTCAGGGATTTGTTAATTTTTTGCTCCTTGCCAGATAGTTGGGACAATGTGGTTATGGCTGTAAGTAATTCAGTCTCTGATAATTCAAAGTTGAAGTTTGAGGACATAATAGGTGTGATCCTAAGCAAGGAAATGTGAAGGAAGAGCACTGGTGATTCTTCTACTTCTAGAAACACTTTGATGGTGGAGAGCAGAGGGAGACAAAAGAAAGAAGGGAAAGGTAATTGTGGGATGTTGAATTATTATAGAAGGTCAAAGTAAAAGAGTAGGTTAGAATGTTGGCACTGTCGGAAGGTTAGTCATGCTAAGAAAGATTGTTGGGCTCTTCAGGATAAGAAGAACAAGGAGGAAACTAAAGAGGTAAATTTAGAAGCAGGTGATGTTTTTCAGGATGCCTTAATTATTTCCTTAGTTAATATTTTTGAATCTTGGGTGTAAGATTCAGGGGTTTCTTTCCTTTCCACCCCACATAGAAATTAATTGACTGATTTTGTTCAAGGTGATTTTGGACATGTATATATTGGTGATGATGAACCATGCAACATTGTGGGGAAAGGTTGTGTTTAGGTAAAAATGTAGAATGGGAAGACATGGCTACTTATGGACATCAGGCATGTGCCTAAGTTGACATGAAACTTGATATCATCGAGTCAGCTAGGTAGTGATGGATGCACGGTCAGTTTTATAGAAGATTCTTGGAAGGTTACCATGGGAGCTCTTGTGGTTGCAAAAGGTAATAAAATTGGTACTTTGTATTTAACCAGTGGTGCTAATTATTGTAATTTAGTTACTCCAGATGGAGATGCAAGTTTGTGGCACTAGAGACTCGGTCATATGAGTCATAAGGGCATGCAGATTATAAAGGATAGGTTTCCCATATTAAAGGAGTTAGATTTGAATTTCTGTGAGGATTATGTTTATGGGAAATAGAAGTGGGTGAGATTCTTCAAGGTTGGACCTACCAGGAAGGAGGGTAAATTGGAGTTAGTGCATATAGATGTATGGGACCCAGCTAAGGTAAACTCTATTGGTGGTTCATGTTATTTAGTCACTTTCATTGATGATGAAACTAGAAACATTTTGGTATTGCATTAGAAAGAAATTTGATGTGTTTGAAACTTTCAAAATCTGGAAAGCCTTGGTTGAGAATGAAACAAGTGTCAAGTTGAAATTTATTAGGTCAGATAATGGAGGGGAATATTGGAGCAATGAATTTCTTGAATACTTTTTGGTGAATGGGATACGCATACAAAGAATGGTTCCAAATACTCTATAGGAAAATGGAGTGTCAAAGAGAATGAATAGGACAATCATGGAACATGCTAGGTGCATGAGGTTACATCTGGGGCTACCACTCATGTTTTGGGTGGAAGCGGTAAGCACAATTATTTATCTAATTAACAAATTACCCTCTATGGTTTCTGATAGAGGTATGCCTGAGGAGGCTTGGTCTGGTAAGAAAATTGATTACTCATTTCTTAGAGTATTTGGATGTGAGGTATTTCTTCACATTGATAAATATGATAGGACCAAGTTAAAGGCTAAGTATGATAAATGTACCTTTGTTGGATATGGTGAGAATGACATTGGTTTCCGTGTTTGGAGTCTTAAGGACAAGAAAATATTTCGGTCTAGAGATATTGTCTTTAATGAAAAAATCATGTATAAAGATCAGTTGCAAGAATAGAAAGAGGAATCAAAGAAATAATAGAGAGTGTTGGAGGACATTGTGGAAAACATGGTGTCCAACAGGTTGGTTCAGGTGCAACATGTTCTGGCACAATTATTTTAGGAACCTACTCATCAGGAACCCCAAAATCTTGAGGTGAGAAGGTCTTCTAGTGTAAGAAGGGAACCTAAAATATTTACTCCATATTTGAATTATTAATTGCTCGCTGACAATGGAGATACAAAGTTCTTTAAGGAAGTAGTGCAGGGGGATGCTAGGAAGAAGTGGGAGTGGGCCATGGATAAAGAGCATAGATCTCTTATGGAAAACAAGACTTGGGATCTAGTGGAGCTACCCGAGGGAAAGAGAGAATTGTAAAATAAGTTGGTGTATAGAATCAAATAGGAAGATGGAGGCAGGAAAGGATACAATGCCTAGTTTTTTGCTCAAGGGATTTACACAGAAGAAAGGTATAGACTTTAATGAAATTTTTTCTCCTATTGTTAAAATGACTTCTATTAGGACTGTTCTTTTTTTTAGTAGCAGTAGAAGACTTTCACTTAGAGTAGTTGGATGTGAAGACTACATTCCTTCACAGTGAGTTAGAGGAGGAATTGTATATGCAACACCTACAGGGTTATGAGGTTAAAGGGAAGGAGAGGTTAGTGTGAAAATTGAAGAAGAGCTTGTATGGCCTAGAACAAACTCAACAAAAGTGGTACAATAAGTTTTACCATTTTACGCAGGAGCTGGGTTACTCTAGGTGTCACTCAAACCATTTTGTGTACATCAAGAAGTTTCTTGGTGGTATTTATATTATTATGTGCCTGTATGTGGATGATATGCTTGTTGTATGGAAGAAAATGCAAGAAATAAAGGTACTTAAGAAGATGCGAGGTGACTCGTTTGCTATGAAGGATTTGGGGGTAAAAAAACAAATCCTTGGTATGAGAATAACTCAGAACATGAAGGAAAGGAAGTTGGTATTATCTCAATAAGAGTACATAAAGAAGGTCTTGGAGAGGTTTAGTATTCAGGATACTAAACTGGTTAGTACCCCTTTGGAAGGTCCTTTTAAATTATAAAAGGAGTAGAGTCCGAGGATTGAGGAGGATAAAATCCAAATTTCCAGGGTACCGTACTCATTAGTCGATGGTAGCTAGATGTATGCTATGGTATGCACTAGGTTTGACATTGCTCATGTAGTGTGAGTAGTGAGAAGGTTTATGAGTGATCCAGGTAGAGTTCACTAGTAGGAAATGAATTGGATCCTTAGGTATTTGAGAGGGACCATGAGAGAAACATTGTGTTTTGGTGGATAGGACACTACATTGCATGGTTATGTATATTTGGACATGGAAGGAGATTTAGAAAGTATGAGGAGCACGACAGGTTATGTATTTATGGTTGTTCACACAATGGTGAGTTGGATTTAATGTTTACAAAAGGTTGTGTCTTTTTTAACCATAGAGGCTGAGTATGTTACTGCCATAGAGGAAAGTAAGAAGATGATTTGGTTGAGTATGTTATTTTCATAGTAGGAAGACTACACAATGATCATTAGATCATTATTCATTTAGTGAAGAAATGTTCTGTTCACTCTAGGATGAAGCACATTCAACTGAGATATCATTTCATCAGGGAAACTTTTGAAGAAGATAAGTTGAAGCTGTAAAAGATTCATACTAGTCAGAATCCTATGGATATGATGATGAAGGTGGTCACAAGGGAGAAGTTGAATTTTTATTGAACTTTTATTGCATTCATGGTTGATAATGAAGGGTTCAGAACTTTTCTCATTAGGAACAGTCTCCAAGTGGGAGATTGTTGGGGCGTGGAGCCTATTTTTGGTCTTCTCAAATCAATATTTAAGTGTGGAGTTCAAATTGGGAGGATGAAAGGTCATGACCATTTTGTTTCCATCCATGGGAAGATGAATGGTCATGATAGTTTCTTCTCCAGACCTGAGAAGATGAAAGGTCATGACTTTCAAACTTCTAGGGTCAGTTTTTGGACTTGTTAAAGGATTGTAATCCTATAAATAGGGGTTTTAGGTTATCTTGAAGATATCTTGTGTGTTCAAGAGGTGATCAAAAGTGTTCAAGGTTAAGCAATTGGGTGTCAATTGTGGTTTAGATGTGGTTTAACATCTTTAGAATTCTATTGTGAGTTCATAACTGAGAGAAGACTGTGAGAGTTGTTTTACTCTTGTTGATAATAAAATATGAGAAAGTTCTTAGTGGACGTAACCCACATTGGGTGAACCACCTTAAATCTTATCTTATCTTCTTTTATGCATTAGTTATTTATTTTTTCTTAAATTTATACATGTATACTTCTTCTATATAGTTTCCTACTGCTGTGATTTGAGGAATTGTTTCCACATATTTCTCTAATTTCTAACATCTATACCATGGTAGATGGAGTTGTGAGACTAGTTCCATAAGGTATAGAGTGACCCTAACTTCTTATATTGACTAAAATAAATTTAAAGTATAATAAATAATAAATTATAAACCTTATTAAAATAAAATATTATATTTATAAATATATCCCTCCCATAAGCACATATACCTCATAGCAAAAAGGAACATGAGCACATTATAGCACGCATGTGTTATAGCATGCTCACTTTATAATGTGAGTTTATTTCATCTTATTTGGGTTTGAAATTCCCAATACATAGGATTGGATTTTCCTTGGATATCCTAACCAAAGGTTTTGATTGTGTAATTCGTGAATAAATGCATGTTTGACAGAAAAACATAAAAAACTAACGTGTGCACCATGATATCTCATCGAATATAACATAATATTCAAAAATAAGTTATACTTCAATGTCAATCTTGGTTTTATCTTTGATGACGATATAATTCTTTCAAAAATCCAATTAGTTTAATTATTTCATCCATAATTTCTATAGATACCTAAAGTATGCTTACACTTAGAATATCCTCCAATTCAACTGATTTACGACAATCAGTTAGTCAAGCCTTCTTTGCCCACTCTCGAATGCCCATTTATGACACCTTCTTAGTTGCATTCCTCCTATAATCAGCTTATTTGGCTAATATCTCTCTTATTAGCTAAACATTCTTCCTTTCGACCGTTCAGAACCTCCCTAGTTCTCTCTAGACTACTTCTAATGGCTTTGTAGGCTACTTATCAGTGATAATTGGTTATCCAGACCCCTCCCAACTCTCAATGAGTCTATAATCACTTGCTAATCAAGTTTAATTAGCCTAAACCATAGATAAATAGCCTAAAGCATGTTTATCCTAGTCTAATCTAAAATCTTTAGTCCCATATGAACCCATATTCTAGACTCTTCCATTTCGAAAAATATAAATAGAAGGGTAACCCTTCCCATTAAAACTTACAACTTTACATAAAAAAAAAACCAAAACAAGCCTAAGAAATCATGGATCTGATTTGTATTAGCTTCAAGCTAATTAGACATTTGATGTAAACCTTTCCTTCCTTCATTGTTGAGCTAACACCTCCATTTCCGTCCATAATCTATGTTTTTCAGTAATATGGAGAGAACCATTGGCCTTGAAGCCATAAATGGTGAGACTCCATTCTTGAAAGCTTGAGTTTCATATCAAACATCACACCTTTGATTTCTAAGTTGATCTTTTTAGGTTCAATTTTTTAAGGAAGCAATCTAAAGAGTAGAGACTAGTATATATGCTAGGTCTTGATGTTTTTGTCAAAGTTATGATGCATGTATAGGATTAACTCTTGTTTAGCTCTTATCTCATGGTGCATGGATGAGTTAGAAAATATTTGAGGTTATTTAGCCTCATTCCATAGCTTTTACAACTTTCCATTGCATACATTTGGCACACCTAATGGGACATGAAGCCCATCCTCCATTAATGGAGTCTTTTCAAGCTATTTATTTTCAGTTTTCTAAACACTTTCATGCTTTTTAGGATAAATAGCTTGTTATTTACATGATTTAAGTTTTTAAGTAGGCTAAATCATCATTGATCATGTATATTTTGTGGGCTTGAACTAAAAATAGGCTTCTTTGACTAACCTATAACCTGTTTTCTTTCAAAAAAAATTAAATTCCGTGATTTTTACAGATTTTATAGGGGGTGTGCATAGGTGTCATTTTGTGCGCATCAGCGTTGAAACAGGCATGCACATTTCAGTAAAGATGTGCATATGCGTCGAAATGCGTTCACTACCGATCTTTCAGAGGCCATAAATTTTGCTCCTGAGCTCGAAAGGACTCCGTTTTGTTATGTTGGAAAGGTATTGAAGAGAACTACACAATGAAATCATAAAATTAGGATTTTTCCCTACAGAAAAATTATGGTTTACATTATTAGGTAAATATTCATTTTCTAACATATCTTAAAGTCTAAAAAGTTGTTTTCTTGACCATACTAACACTTTCAAAGGTTTTGTGACACTAATAGTGATTTGTAGGTTACTTTTCCATCATATTTTTGTGCTAACTTAATTGAGTGTTCACATTTTTCATTTGTAGGGGTCCTTTGAAATGTGTATGGTCTTCCCTCGCACCTTTTAGGAGATATTGGGAATCAAAAACATTTCGAAAACCATCAATTTTTTCTTCCAAAACGCTTCAATTTAATCTTTAAAATAGATTAAAGTTCAAAGTTGCCTAAAACAAGTTTCCTTCTACAAAAAAACTTAAGTTATTTTCCATATATTGTTTTAGTTGGGTTTCTACGTTGTGTATGTTCTTCCTTCATGCCTTTTTGGTGATCTTAGGAATCAAAAGCAACCCACAAACTCTCTTTTAATATCATGATATTTTATGGAAAAATACTAACTCCTTGCATATAGGACCTAATGCTTGTCAAAGAAAGGAGGAGCTAAGACAAAACAAAGAACCCACTAACACATATTTTCATATAGGTTGCCAAATTGTGTGCCATTTAAAACAACATTTAAGTTAAAAAGATAAAAAAAATGCACCATATTCAAAACATTGTATTGCAAGTTTCAGAAAAGGGTATATCCCTATTTGCTTAACTGGAACGTAACCCCTTTGGCATAACGCCTTAAGCTATAGCAATGGGGCTTATACCAGGAAGCCTAAAGTAATCCACCACTATGTAACCTCATGGATGAAACAGGAAGCACCTCACTTCCCCTCTTGACTAGTACGCCTTGTGAGTTAGAGTTACCAATTATCCATATGGCAACCCTAGGGAGAGCACACGTGGATGCACTAGTTTCCCTTTGTGCTCGAAGGGGCTAAATTGAAGCTGAGATACTCTCAATATAGTTAGGGTGACTATTTGGGTAAGTTGTGCTCACTTAAGACAACTTTGTAACACCTAGTTCTGAGAACTTATTAAGGAGGCCATTCTATCTTGGGGCCCACTTTACTAGTCCTTTGTCACATCTTGGCCATCACCAAGTGACAACTTGTTTCGATTCAGAACCTTGTTTTTTGCATAAGGAAAAGAATCCAATTAAGTTGGATCTAAGTTCCTTTCATCATGGAAATTAGATGGCATTTCACTTATCTTAGCTTCTCTCTCACCTTCAGACGAGGCGAAGCTCTGCCCAAGTGGCACTTAGTTTATTTTCCATCTTTTGATCTATAGCTTTGCATTTTTTTTGCCCATTTAGGAAAACAGAAGGCATCTTTTGAGAGTGTTGTCATAGATAGTGTTCACCACTTTTTTTTTTGTTTACGCTCATCCATGTTTGCAGCTGAGTTGTTAAATGTCTAAAGTGTGTCGATGCGTCCTTATATCTTTAATGGCCACTTGATCTTGATTTCAAGATCATTATCATAGTTAGGATTGATTCATCATTTGATCTCCCTGTGACGTGTTGCCTCATTTGTATTGTCTCGACACAATCAAGATACTTATGTCACAATTTTTGTAAATGTGATCTAAGTAACTGTATTGTGTTGTTATGCTGCACACATTTTAGCACATCCTTAGTATAATTTGACTTATTTTTTCTTCAAACATTATCCGAAATATTGAATAGTGTCACTTACTTTGTTTGTGTCATTTCGATACCATGTTGGCACTAATATCTTACTTCTTCGTGAATCTTGATTAACGTGTCCAATTGGAGTGTTTACATGGCTTACATTTTTAATCCTCTCCCTTTAACATTTATACCTTGCTGATTGTTGAACTTATCATGGTATCCTTTGATTTGGAGTCGCATCTACCCTTTGTAAAAATTTATGCCTTGTTCATTTCGAGCTTGACGTAAATGTTGAAATTGTGTTGATCATCTTTGCATTGAACTGACTTTGCACACACATTTTTAGGGAGTGTTTCCTTGTTGATTAGCTTTTCGTTTCACACTTGCATGATTGTTCCTTGTGATTATTAATTCAAAAAACTGATTTTCTAGGAGAATCCTTTTTGATCTCGTCAATATTACATCATCATAGTGTCTATGTTCCTTAGACATTTTTTAGAAAATCATGCACACATCTCCATCCTAACAAAATTTCTGGTTAGATTTCATTATGCTACTCAAATTGACATGTCACTTCCTTCCCTTTGAAGGATTTCCATCACACTATCTAGGTCTAGAAATTTGTGCTTAAAACGATGCTACCAATGACTGATTATCGTGCAGTCCATCACACTTACAAAAATACAAAACCTATGTTTAGGAATTCAAATCAAAATATTCCCATTACGACTAAACCTCATTTGGTCTTCATGCTAGAGGGCCCATTCGGGTACCCTGTTCCCCACCTTCAGCTCATAGTCAGTGGTATGGTTTGGATGATTTTGATCCAAATTATTATTTAGGTTCCCCCCACTCTTCTTCTTCCGATTCAAATCCAAACTACCATTCAGATTCCCACTCTTCTTCTGAAGATTTGGATCACAACTATTGTTCGGATACCCATAGATCAAATCTTGAATCACGGTCCTCCCTTCATAAAACCTTTATTCAAAATCACCTCAATGAAATATTCCTCCTTTGAAGACTCGTGAGACTCCAAATTCCATCAATTTAACATCTAATTCGGGTCTTGAGTCACGGTCCTTCCTTTCTTCGTAAAACCTCCTTCATCAATCGTCTCAAGGACCTCTTTCTCCATCAAAGAGTTCCATGACTCAGGTTACCACTAGTCAATCATATAATTCGAATCCTACATCCCAACTTAGCGAATGGCTATGTGATCCTACTTTCTAACCTACATTACGTCGTCTTCTAGAAAAATGACATAGGTCCAAATCCAAATGGTCCATTCACGAGGATTTTGCGTCCAATCCTACTTTCTCTCTTGATTCATATTCTTTTATCAATCAATCTTCCCTCTTTGTCAGACTTTTTTCTTCTATTCAACCTTCTATGACTAAAGAAAAACAACCTCTAGTAATTGATTTCTCTCAAAATGAAGAAACAATCATACTACACGATGATATCCCTTTAGAGGATTACTTACAAGGATTATTTCTAAAACTCGATATGCTTGCGTATGGGGAGGAAGAAGTTGATTCCTTTTATCAGAACATAGAGGAAGTGCTTAAGGTCATGGAACTTTCTTCTTCTTTTGTTATTCTATCTTCACCTTCTTTTAAGCATGATGAGATGTCAGGGTCTAGCATTGAGCCATGGCATATCTTCTCATTACCAAATCATTCATTATTTATCACCATTCCTCAATAGAAATCTCACCTTGGGTCACCGCTAAGTACCCCATCATCTTCCTCTATCCTAGGGCCACATCCTAGTAGCCCTCCATTTTCTACTTGTGGGTCACCTCTTGCTAGCCCATTACTTTCTATTCTTGAGCCATATCCTAGTATCCCTTCATCCTCTTCTATCTATGGGACCCCTACTAGTAGTCCCTCCTCATGTATACTTGGGCCATCTCCTAGTATCCATTTCTCATCTTCTATTAGTGGCTTACCTCCTGGTAGTCCATCTTCTTCAATTCTTGGACCATATCCTATTTTTCCATCACATCATTCTTCTGCCAAAGATTGTGGCAAGTCCACTGCCATTCCTCTCATCAATTCTAAACGTCCATGTTCTTCTCTCACTTCTTGGGACCTAAAAAGTAATGCATCAATGTATAAGAAACCCAAATAGTTTCTTAATCAAGATCAGATCAAAACTGCAAAGAGATCTATAGCTCCCAATAAGTCAAACGATCTTAAGGTTAAAAATCAAATGCAATTTAAGAACGCAACTAAACATAACCATCAAGTATGGTAAAAAGTACATAAACCTCTGGATGGGGAATTAAATCTCCCACATACGTAGTCCATGTTTCAAAACAAATCACAATCATTTGTTTAGTATGAGCTCACCTCGATCATCGAGACCGGGGATAACATGACTCTAGATTAAAAAACACTCCTAGTCTCCCTTATCAAGGAAGTTGCAAAAAAATTTGTTCAATCTTATAATGCAAACTAACTTGTTTGGTCCCACCTTTCCAAAAACTATCGAAAATATAAAAATCAAAAATAAATTCAAAAATAAAAAACATTGAGAGAACACAACAAAAATCAAAGGTACAAACATTGCAATCATGTATGGTGTACACATGGATGTTTCTTTCTTCCCTTCCTTACTATTATTCTGCAAGTCTTCCTACCATTTCCATTCCTTTGGTGATATTTTGGTTAGCTTATTTGCACACATTTTGTGAAATTTATCTCTATGGTATTTTTTTGAGCCTGGAATTTTATAACCTTTGTAAATTAAAGAACGACTGACCTCATGGAGATCGTTTCACATTCAACATATAATAAGCTTATTGCGAAGAAATTTTGGACATATTTGGTCACACTAGCCAATGTCGTCATCGCAATCACTTCCACCTCCTTCCATCAAGCCATTTGTGGTTCTTCACCCCTTGTCAAACAAGAGAGATGAAATAAGTTTTTCAGAAAGCAAATGGATCAAAATCAATCAAAAAATCAAAAGGTAAAATCTAAAAGCAAAATAAAATTGATATATAAATCTCTCTTGGGGTATTTTCAATAATCTCTATCGGGGCTATGAATGCCTAACTTGTGGTAGAGAAATGTTGTGATTAGAATCAAACGCATCTTTGTCGGGGCTATGGATGTCTGGCTAGCAGCAGAGAAATGTACAACTATCCTTCCACCATCCAAATCACCTATCACCCGTCAAAATAAATCATTCCTACACATTGACTAGGGTGTCTTCACTTGTTCTCTATTAAATCTTCCCTTCTAGAGGTAATTAAATTCCATGTGAACATACAAGATCTCTATGAGTAAACAAGATTATTATGTTACCAATTGTGTTTTTTTGGACCTTTTTCAGACTCTTACTTTAGTCATTATGTCTTCTCACGATTTGTGCATTTGGCTAATCATTTATTCATCACAAGGATTCTAAGATACAATAATATCATTCACATCATTCTTATACTTCATTTAGAACATCCGTGTGTATAAGACTAATTTTTTTCCATGTTTTTGGACACCTTTGTCCACTTTCACAAAAACAATCTCCTCCTTCCTTTCTATCATGTGATTTTAGGCCAAATTATGTTGGGGGCATCATTTCTTCTTTGCAAAACTTCATTAGTTTACATTCATCATCATGTTGAGCCTATCCATAATGGCCTTGGGTCCCTATTCTACCCATGAAGATTTTTCCTTTTAATACTCCCACCTAATCACTGGGGCATTTTTACATATTCACCTTTCTCGTACACACGTTGTCTTATGCCCTTATACATCCCATCTATTATTAGTGGTATCCACACTTCCTCGTCTTCCTGTACATAGTTTCAGAAAAAAATTGAAATCATAAAAAACATTCAAATATGTTAGAAAAACCAAAACATTCAAATATGTTAGAAAAATAAAAAAACATTCAAAAATGTTAGAAAAAATAAAAAATCATTCAAATATGTTTAAGAAAAATTCTAAAAATTGAAAATCATCCTAAAAAACGTCGCTCTTTAGTTTTCACCGTTCATGTGTGTGACTCGCAGATCATCTTGATCTACCTCCATCAACAAAATCTAGGCGGCTTACTTTTTCTGTGCTGTGGGGCAAAACTAGTTTCCTGGTACTATTTTGTAGTGCACATTGCTTTATTGTTAGACCCAAGAGTCCTCCATTATTTCCTTTGCATGCATCATTGCCTGGGACACCATCGTCAACCCTTTTTTTTAACTCGCACAGGTTGGAACTGAAGCTCAATAACAAAAAAATTGCATCATGTTTCTCTGTTAGTTTAGCTTGTTTACTTTCTCGTATTGTACTTCATTTTGTATGTTGCATGGAGTTAGGAATATTTGACTTTCTTGTATTGCATTTAATTTTTTATGTTGCATGGAGTTGGTTTTTTTAGTAATGAACATTTATTCGTATATGGCTTTTCATGTCATACTACACTTTTGTTCATTCTTTTTAATAAGGACCGATGATGAAGACCATTAGCAATATGATGAAACTAAAGTTGTTTAAAAGTCACTGAATGGATGTTAGCTCATTACCTCTTCCTCATACTTCTAGTTCTTCTATATCCCATTTCTTCTTCTTCACACTATTCTATCTTCTGTTCTCTTTCTATCATCTTTTCAATCCTTGATTGAGTTCTTCTATCACCCCATCAATAATCGAGGTGGCATCCTTCGTTGCACTCATTTTTCCTATATCCCTTCAAAATTTTCTACTTGTTTATGCTTGTCTACTTTCTTTGAGGCGACATTGCTTATGTCACCCCAAAGATGGGAAAATGTAGACACCGAAAGTATGCTTACACATAGAATTTCCTCCAATTCAATTGATTAACAACACTTTGTTAGTCAAACCTTCTTCTCCCCACTCTTCGATGCCCATTTATGACACCTTATCAGTCATATTCCTCCTATAATTAGCTTATGTGGCTAATATCTCTCTTATAAGCTAAACATTCCTCCTTTTGACCATTCAGAACCTCCCTAGTTCTCTCTAAACCACTTCTATTGGCCGCATAAGCTATCTATCAATGAAAATTGGTTATCCAAACACGTCCCAACTATCAATGAGTCTCTAATCACTTGATTATAAATTTTAACTAGCCTATACTTTAGATAACTAGCCTAAACCAAGCTTAACTAAGCCTAAAGCATGTTTATCCTAATCTAATCTAAAAGCTTTAGTCCCACATGCACCCAAATTCCAAACTCTTCCATTTGGAAAAATATAAATAGAAGGGTCAACCCTCCCATTAAAAATTAACAATTTACATAACACAAAACCAAAACAAGCCTAAGAAATCTTGGATCTCATTTGTATTAGCTTCAAGCTAATTATACATTTTATCTAAAGCTTTCCTTCCTCCATTGTTGAGATAACACCTCCACTTGCATCCATAATCCATGTTTTTGAGTAATATGGAGAGAACCATTGGCCTTGAAGCCATAAATGGTGAGACTCCATTCTTTAAAGCTTAAGTTTCATGTCAAACATCACACCTTTGATTGCTAAGTTGATCTTTTTAGATTCAATTTCTTAAGTAATATAAAGAGTGGAGAGTAGTATATATGCTAGGTCTTGATGTTTTTGTCAAATTTATGATGCATGTATAGGATTAAATATTGTTTATCTCTTATCTCATGGTGCATGGATGAGTTAGCAAATATTTGAGGTTCTTTAGCCTCATTCCATAGGTTTTGTAACTTTCCATTGCATACAATTTCTTTAACTAGTGCCTTATGTTTTTCTGAAAACCATTGCATAAGTTTTGGTGCACAATTTATTGTTTTTCCTTCAATTTTTTTATAAAAATATTTTTTTTCTAAACTCCATTCTACACACATTAAAAAAAGAAAACAAAATATGATTTTTTTCTCAATGTTATAGGGGTGCAAATGCAAATATTTTATTTTTGAGATATATACACTTTAAAATTTATAAAAGATTACATATTTTTCAAAAATTTATGAAAAATTAATGGGACCTCATACATGGTCTTAGCTAAATTTATACCAAATGGATTTAAAAAATAATAGATCGAACTCAAAAAAATGGGGGGCACACACACAATAGGTTCTTATCATTTTTAAAAAAGAATAGACATACTTTGTGTGTCCACCACATTTGACCCTTTTAATATAAACCATTTTTATAAAAATGAGTACTATAGAAACTAGATTCCAAGCTCTATAGTACTTATTCTTATCAATTTGTCAAATTTTTAGCATATGCATGCTGAATTATTCAATGAAGTTCATGTTTCAATGATTTCAGGAAAAACATGTCCATTTTTTACCCCCTTTTGGAACCCCATTTCCATACACTTACCTATCTGTTTGGATGTATCTCGAGGAATTTACAATATTGACACTTCTACATTTGATTCTTGAGATTCCTCTATTTTTTTTGAATCTCAACACACAATGCCTCTACTTCAATCTGCTCTTCCTTGTGGTCCCCAACTTCAAACTTAATGACTAATTCCTCGACCTTGTTAGCAATTAGTATATCCTCATATTTTTTCTCGACTGGAATAACAAATTTCTTTGCAATTTCTATCAAAGCCTCTTTTGCAGGGCTTACATCATTGGGTGGTTCTTCAACCTTTACAATGTATGTCCCCATATGACACTAGTTTTATGTGAAAAAATTGACCTCTTCTGATAGTTTTTCTCTAATTCCTTGGTTTAGAGTTCCTTCCTCACTTGTAGAAACCATACTTTTAATTTGCACATCTTGAATCTTCATACTTAATTCATCATCATGTTGTTGTGTAAATTCTACCATGTTTGAATTTCCATTGGAGAAATATATTATCCCCTTATTATGGGAGCCTCAAGCTATAAACTAGTAGATCGTTGTACATGGGCTTATTATATTTCTTCCACATCTAATACTTCAATTGGTATAATCAGATGTTTTTTTTGTTGAGTGGCCTTGGCAGCATCCTTCCCCTTAAACTTAATAATCGCTAGCCTATTTTTTCCTTGTTCTTATATAACCTTCATGGGCTGAGTACCTATGGGGATGTCATCAATTCTTTCCTCCATACCTAAACTTGCCACTACCTGTATATGAATTGATGCTTTAGTAGTGTCCCTTTTAGTACAGATGATACAATAGGGGAAATTACTTCAAGTTTTGTCACAAGCACCTAACTTGCTAATGTTGCAAGGATATTTTTTTGAACAATCGTTAATGGGGTCGGGTTTATCATTTCTTATTTTTACACTTAGAATCATGTTTCTTAGTGGCAGGGACATCCTCAAATCCTGAATGTCGTGTGTATCTCACCAATGGAGGTATCACTCTAGCCTTTTCAACATCCCTTTCAAAATACATGATCTCAACTCCTTCTTACTCCTTATCACTCTGCACTTTGATTTGAAGATCAATGTTTTATATTTACCCGTTCATTATTTTTCCATTGCTAGATGATGCACAAAGAGTTACTACTAGAGTATTGGGCTTTGATATAATCACCCCCTTGGCCTGTAATGGTAATACCTAACTGATGGGGTCATCTTGAATTTTTTTCAAAAGTATCCCTTTAGATAGTTGGGTCAAGAATGACATGGGAGTGCATGTCTTACTAGTAACTGCATTCCATTAGTAAATGATCCCTCAAGTTGGCCATTTGAAGGTAATTGAAGAGATTTCCCATCTAGTGGATGAAATTTATCATCTCCCTCTCTCGAAGGATGGAGGTGTCCTTCTATCATTGTTGAATCCCTATACTCTTTTAATACCTTTATGTTCTTAACATAAAAATCCATACCCTTCATGTTCAACCAAGATAATGTTTTCCTCATTCCATTAGTTTTCTCATTAACCAAGCCGGTTGATTCTATTTCCTCCCAATTAAATGTTGCAAGTGGTTATGGCTCAATATTCTTATAATAATAGTATTGAATAAGAATAACCCTTATCCCTTGAGGTAAAACTACAATTTTGAAATCAATAACCTGCTTGAGGGTAATTATATAAAAATATTTCAATATGAACCCATCCTCATCCCTGAAATTCATCCAATAATATTCAAAATGAGGGTCATGCTCATATAAACTTCCCAAGATTTAAATTAAATCCCATATGATATCATATTTTAGTCTGGTCTGAAATTTTTCTAATTGAAATCCATTCATTTCTTCCTCTAAAAGTTTAGATTTTACAATTCTAAGGCATGATTATCTTCCTATATTTAGAAGAAATTTGATATTTGTCTGATGTTTACTTGATATCAGCTTGTGTACTTTTACCAATTGTCTTGAAAGTTATAGGAAGGCCCATTTATCATCTAGGTACCTGGTCAACATGAATGGGTAGTCTTAAAAACCACTTACTCTGTTGTAGGTAAAAGATATGTAATAAATTAAATAACATCTATATTCTTGTATCACTATATTAGCCTCATCAGATATTCTTTAATATTCCCACTCTATCCTAAAGAGACGTATGATAGGTAAAAATAATGCATCATTTACCCTTCTGACATTCCCCTTCCAGTTTTTCAAGTTGAGTTGGGAGGACTTATCACTCATTGCTCACCCCATCAATTCCCTAAATAAGAAATCAAATAAGTGTATATGGTCAAATAATTATGAGAATTCGTTCAAGACTCTTATGGAATACCTTACGAATTCTCATATTTTAGAAATGTCAGATCCACATAGGGACTTATTTTTTTAAATAGATGCTTCTGTAATGGGGTTAGGAGGACTTTGATGCAAGATGGTAAAGTAGTAGATTTAGAGTCTCGCAAACTCAATGATTATGAGCTCAATCACCCAACTCATAACCTTGAACTTGTGGCAGTGGTGTATGCCTTAGTTTGGTTGCACGATGTTTTGTTAGCCAAGAGGTTCATTCTGAGGACATATCACTTAATCGTATGGAATCTCTTCACACAACCCAATGCAAATTCTCGTCAATGACATTGGATGTAGATTTTATGTGAGTATGATATGGAGATTGAGTAATTGAATGGGAAGGATAATGTGGTTGCAGAAGGGCTTTGAGTCATCATAGGCATTTGGATATAATTACTTCAGTGGGTACAGATTTACGGAATAGAATCTTGCAACAACTTCTACATGATAAATTTTACCTATCAGCTAGAGAAGTGATTGATTCTTAGAGACTCCTTGAGGGGAAGTTTGTGTAACTGACACTAGATCTAGATGGACTTCTAAGACACAGGGTTCATATATATGTACCTAGAGATAGTGGGTTCCGATAGGATATATTGACATAGTATCATCATGTACATTATTCAGCCCATCCAGTGCTGAAGAAGATAAATGTCACTTTGATATAGTTGTATCATTAGAGAGGAATTAGAAAGGATGTAGCCCATATTCTGTCTTGATGTTTAGAGTGTCAGAGGGTGAAGGATAAGCATCAGCATCCATTTGGCCTTATTTACCTACATAACATAACGGAGTGGAAATGGGACACCATTTCCATGTATTTTATAGTAGGGATACCTACATTGAGATACCACCATGATGCAATCATGGTCATGGTGGATAGATTGACGCAAGTGGCTCATTTTTCTTTGGTGAAGACCACTTATAAAACTAGTGCAACGACTCGAGTATATTTGGATGACATTTTTAGATTGCAAAAGATTATGTGAAAGATTATTTGTTACCACGATCCCTTGTACACCTCTCTTTTTTGGACTACCATAAAGTATGCCCTTGGGAGGACCATAAAATTCAACACAACCTATCACCCAGAGAAATATGGTCAAAAAGAGTAGGTGAAGAAGCTATTATAGGACATGCTTCATATGTACGTCATGGATCATTAGCTGCGGTGGGAGGAGTATCTTTATCTAGTGGAGTTTTATTATAACAACAACTTTCAAATTTCTATCGACATGGAACCATTTTAGGCACTATATGGTAGGAAATGCAAGTCTCCACTGAGTTTGGATAGGTTGGAGGACAAAGTATCTCTTCAACCATCCATGTTATAGGAGATGGACTAGTAGGTTATCTTGATTAGATAGATATTGTAGGAGGCACAAGATAGACAGAAGAAGTATCCTGACCCAAGGAGGACATACCATTGTTTTGAGGTTGGCATGAAGGTATTCATTCATGTCAGGCCTCATAAGAACCATATCCATTATAGAAAAGGATCTAATATAGCTCGTATATTTGTGGGTCCATTTGAGATATTGGAGTGGATTGGTCCCTTAGCCTACCGCTTAGCTTTGCCACCCATCTTGTCTTGTATCCATGATGTGTTCCATGTTTCTATTCTTAGGATATATGTACCAGATCCTTCTCATATATTGGATTGGACTGCATTCTCGGTGTAAGATCAGTGGCAAGTGATGGTGGAGTGTGTGCACATTTTAGAGCATAATAACCTAGCCCTTTGAGGCCATAGATTGATAAAGTGGGATCAGTAGAATGAGACATCAGCTACATGGGAGGATTCCCCCTTATTACAGACTCATTTCCCACACTTGTTTTAGTAACTTCAAAGAGGAAGTCAATTCCAAGAGGAGGGGGATATAGTTCCCAATCCTCTTTGGCATTTTCTTGTTATGATTTTTATTAATATGGACTAGATACATGGATATTATTGTTATATTTTGATGTGCATATATTGTTATATATACATTATTATTATCGTATTGTGATGTGCAGACATTTATATCTGGAAATTATCATTATCTTATTGTGATTTGAAAATATCGATAGATGGAAATTATTAGTATGTTATGATTTATATTACATATGATATGGACAATTAACATAATCTGAGAGATGGTGATGCAGTATTGTTTCATAGTATAACAATGATTTTGATTTTGATGTTGATGATTATTTGGATGTTAGACTAAACTATTGATGTTATTGATGACTTAGTAAAAATTTAGATGTTTAGTAATTTCATTAAATTAATAGAATTCATAATTTTAATGATGATTACCTAGTATTGTATATGATGTTTTTGGATGATGTGTATGTATGTTTTTATTCCTTGATGTATTTGATACAGTCATGAGGATGAAGGGGTATTATTTGATTCATTTCAGGAAATTATATCATGAGAACAAGAAGGGAGTTAGGAGACCAACAATGAAGGAATAATGGATATTGGCAACAAGGTCACCTTTGAAACTTCGTGTCATGTATATTTTTGTATTCTTGTTTAAGTTGTTAGGAGGTTCCCATGGGGGGATGACCTTAAAATTTCACCATGGGTTATGGGTGCTTTCCCTTTTTAATTTTAAGTATTTTGTGAGTATGTGTTTTATTTTATTGTGATGCATTTCCATTTTGTTATTGTTATTTAATGTTCCTTTGTTTAAAGTGATTAACCTTGTTAAGTAAGTGACAAAGGGGCATTTAACTGGGGTAGATTGTCCTTGTGATATTTTGATTTAAGTTGGATTCTATTTTATTTGGATGTTGTGCACTCAACCCACCCCTCAATCCCGAAATTTGACTTTAGATCCATTTTTGGAGGCTTGTCAGATAAGTTAAGCTTGTCCCATATATCTTAAATTCACCTACCAACTATACCTATAGGGTGAGGGGTAAAAATTAGACCCTATTATGTGATTTGGAAGGTGAAAAGGATAAATTTATTGCACTTTCTTACATGAAATTTTATGTTGTCCTTACTAGTATGGAGTGAGAGTTTTTGTGTGTGGAAGGAATTTTTCATGTCCTCACCTACCATTTTATTAGCCTTGGTTTTGATGTTTTAATTAGTGACGCGGAGTTAAGGAGAAGTGATGTGACATCATACATGGAGCCACCTCACCTCCTATCATCATCTTTCTATTTATTGATGCTGTGTTGATATTTTGGGGGCTACTCATTTTTATTTCCACACTTGTTCTTTTGAAATTTGCTTGGAGATTAATTTTGGGAGACTTTCTACGTTTGGAATGGAATCTTGTTAAATATTTTGGAAGCTTGTGATGTCAAGGTAAGGTCTATGCTCTTCTTTTTCAATTACTTGTTTATGTGTTATACAAATGAATGGTTGTATGTTTGTGATTTGTATGTTTGTGTTATACAAATGAAGGAGTGGAAGAAAGAAAATGGTACCATTTTGGGAGGGAAAATGGAATTTTAAGACATTGCGGTGGGAGTATGAGTAAGGAGTTCAACCTATGGTGAGAGAAAAGGAAAAAATTGTTATACTTTGTGTATTTTGGATTGGGAGGGAAAATGGATATTTTGAGAAGTTTTATGTTCACTTCAGGTATTTTTGGGTGGAACCCCTAACTCATTTGGGTGATAAAAGGAGGTGATTCCCATTATTCTATTCTCCCTTGGCTTGGATTATAATCCTATGTGTTGGGATTTATATTTTGTGCTATTGTGTTTGGTGTTGAATGTTTTACATGAAATGTTAGCTTGAGTGTTCTAATGTTGAAGCCCTTAATAAGTTGTTATGGTTGTTTAATATCCAGTATTGCTCTATTTTTGGGGCTCAGGGGCCAATAAGGAGGATGTCTTCTCCCCTCATTGGAATTTTTTTTGGGTGGAGAGCGTTTTCTACTCCCCCTTCCTTTTTTGTGATTGGAAGATAAAACTTTTAGAAGATCTCAAGTTGAGGCCTTATACATTGTTACATTTTTTTGTAAGACCAAGAGAAAGAGTTCTAAAGTATTCATGTTGTTATCTCCTTCTCTGAAGTACGTTGTATTGTACAGTTTAAGAAAAAAATAAAATTCACATAAATGTATTATCTTATACTTGTGTGTCAAGTGATCTGGAAATATGTATGGTTAAAGGAAGGGTTCTAGTTTTATAATTTTTTTCATGTTGTTTCCACTTAGAGGAAGGCTTATATTACTTGTATTTTAAAAGGGAAGTTCTTTTAAAGATTAATTTATTAAACTATGTGTTGTATCATTGAATGAAGAAATTTTAGAGTTACAATATAATGGAAATGGAACTCTTCCAAACCTGAAAATTAATCAAAAGTTGTATTATGACTTCATTGGGAAAATAGTTATTTTGTATTGGAAAATGAAACTTATTCCAAATATGAAAATTAATCAAGAGTTTACTCTTTTTATTCCCTTGAGAATGATTTATTGCTTGGTAATAGATGTGATTACGTGCTTGTCAATCCTTCGAAATGTTGACATTCATGTTGTAAAAGAAACAAAGAACCTCATTGGCTTTTGTTATAGCATATTTCTTCTAAATAAATTCAAAATAATAAAATGGTAAAATTTATCTTCCAAAAATTATTGTCTTAATTTCTTCTAGTTTTCTCTAAAATTGGAGAAAAGTTTAGAATTATAGACATCTTAGATCAAATTATAAATGATCTCGATAGACAAAAAAATTATATATAATAGTGTGTATATTTGTATGAGTTATATATAAAAATATATAAATTATAATTATATAATTTAATGAAATATTTATATAAGAATGTGATATATATATATATATATATATATATTATATATATATATATATTATATACATATATTCAACAAATTAATACGGAAATAATTTTAACCAAATCGGTTGTGTAAATAAAAAAAATTGAAGTGGGCATTCATATTTGTTGGGCCATGGTTGCCGCGTCCCCTCCTCCCACCCCCAATACTAAGCCACACTGTTATGAGAGCGATCCGCTTCCCTTTAAAAAACACAGCCACAACTTTTAATAAAACTTTGATTTTTTCATATAAGGCCAATCCATTTCATTCACTATTAATAAATAATAATATTATATATAACACTATTCTGACCGCATTTCCTCCGACCGAGTTGAATAAATCTGGGTATTTTATAACCAGTGTATATATATATATATATATTTATATATACTCAAATAGTGTATATAAAATGTATATACACTCATATATACAACTAAAAACTCAAAGAAAGATGAAATATAACTGGGCAAACAATATCCATAACCCGAATATGGTAAATCCTCCACAAAATATAAATAACAAATCAATACATTGCAAATCCAAGAACATGGAGGGAAAAGAATCCTCCAAACTTGTGTGTATCCATTCAATAATCAAATACAAGCAAATAAACGTCTACATCTCCTTGCAAAGCTCCATAGCCTCCTTCCTAATAACCTGTAATTTGCAAATGAGGTGAAATTAGTGCAAAATGGGAATAATAAAAAAAACTCATAAAGATTTTTAGGGCATTATAATCCCATGACTCAGATAGACTTGATCCAAGGGTGAAGATTAAATCCTCCCCCTTTTTAAGTTACGGGTTTTTTGTGGGAATAAGGTGATTTCAATTAATAGTGTGGGTATTAATAAGAAAATGGCTTTTAGTGGGTTTGTATAGGATGTGACCCATTTTATTATGGTTCGATCAACAAATACACGACTTTGATTAAGGGATTTAACCAACAATATTGTTCATGAACAATTAGATAATAATATCAACATAATGGATAAGGGATTAAGTGGTTAGGGGAAATAAATTTAAATCAAATTGGGAAATGATTAAATCATAAATTTAAGTAGAAAGTAGAAATAGTAAAACAATGTGATTAATGTCGTCATTATTTAAACACAAATTAAAGGAACCTCAAAAGGGGATTATGGGCAAGATGTTTTTGGCAAGAAATCTAATAATAACTAATCCATTAATTTGGTTGTGACTACTTTCGAATGGGTTGAATTTATTAACATGAATTAATTAAATGTAGTTTATAAATATAACACTTGCAACCCTTTAAAACATTAAAAAAACTATTCCACAAAATTTTCCCTGATAAATTGATAGACTTTGGTGTAGTTCTGAACATCGAATTTGTAGTGTTACAACAAATCATAATACTTATTATTTATTTTTGGTATATTATTGATAATTCTATTTTCGAATGTCTAAAATTTCCAAATGAAGAAAAATATGATTTTTTGAAAAAATAATTCCAAGAATATGAAGATTTACCAAGTTTAAATTTAAATTTTATGGAATATTGGGAAATATTTTTGAAAATACGTAATTTAAATTTTTTTTTCCAAATGAAATTTCATTAATGTGGATATATAACAAATTTTAATGAGATTTTTATAAAATTCTTAAAATTCTCCATTGTATTTTATAGAAGATATCCATTTTATGTTGATAATTCAACTAATTTCTTTAAAATATATTTTTTGTGTATTAGTGTGGATAAATGAGCATCCTTTTTGTAGTTATATTTTAATGTTGTTATTTATAAAATATCTTACATTTTGTGTAAGATCGTGATTAGAAAATATTTGCATACATAGCATAGTTTATATTTTTAGGTGTGTTTGTTTTATATTATCCCTTTATTCTCTCTTAATTGTTGTATTCTATTATTCTTTCATCTTCGTTTATCTCTTCCTCCTCTAGTTTAGGGGAATGTTGTTTACTATTTCTCCTATAAATTATATGTGCTTCTCCACAGTAAGATAACGTGTTGAGAGATATTTACTCTCCATTCTTCTTCTGCAATATTTGTTTCCAATATTTTTGTATCAGAGCAGAATAAACTCTTACCTGAGTGTTCGAAGGAGGAGATCATTCTCAGCGTGGAGAGAAGAGTATAGTCTGAAGTGACCTGCGTGGTGGAAGCAGGGTGAGGGATAAAAGGATGTGTGTGCATCTACTTTGCAACGTGGACTTTATAATTCACTGACAAAATTCCCAGTGACTTGCGCAAACTTGGTATTTTTTTTGTTAGTTTTATTTTGTTGTTGGAGTCATGGAAATTTGCTGGAGTGAAATCGATCTGGTAGAAACAAAAACGTGGAAGAGATGTACATGGGAGAAAGAGAAGATCGACCTGGGTGCAACAAGAGACAAAGAAGGAGATGCGTGGAAGTTTTGTTTTTTATTTTTCCTCTACACTAAAGAAAAAGAATCTTTTGCTACGTTGAAATAGTCACGTGGGTGGAGAGAATACTGTTGCGTTGGAGATTTAATGCCTACTGTTTGTCCCTTGTATGAATTGGACGTGGACTTGTGCAAACCTGCAATCAAAATCCAGCGACCTGCACGTGGTAGTGTGTAACCTGCTACATGGAGGATTGGTAGACTATTGTGTGGGAGTGTGTCACCTGTTGCGTGGAGATTAAAGACTTGAAACAACATCTCAGGTAGTACAAGTGAGAAACAACCCAATTTCTACACTAACATTCAACGTTAACATCTACTTGCTGCGTAGTGAGACATTCACACCTGTCGCGTGAAAGAATTAAAAACAAGATGGTAAACATTCTTTTATTTTGTCTTTTTGGCCACTCCACACCTCTGTGCAGACTCCAACGACCATGTGAAAAAAATACGTGAGCAAACAATGATCTGCAAGAAGTCTTCTTGGAGAAAGAGTGAAATCTATTTAATCAAATAAAATATGACTTCACCAAGATGAGGAAGTAGCTAAAACAAAAAAACTACACCAAATTTCGAGTGTAGATAACTTAATTGATATTGTGAATAACACGATAGACACTGCCGAAAGCTAAAAAAACAATTTGCAAGATGAAGATACACTGTCAAGAAGTTCCACAAAGTTCTGGGTTTCTACTTTTCCTTTCTCAACGAGCTTTGAAACATTGGTAACCTTTTCTTCGACGAATTGGTTTGCAAACGACTCTCGGACCACGCCGGATCTGTTGATGACATGAAGTCAACTACAAGATACATATTTCATCTCGGATCTAGACCTATCTCGTGGATAAGCAAGAAGCAGAATGTTGTTTCTATCTCATCCACAAACGCATAATATCATGCCGCACGAGGAGCTATGTGTGAAGTGATATGGTTATGTTGCATTTTTTATGACATGGGAATTCCTGAAGAACAGTCACCTATTCTCTATTGCGATAATCAAATTGTCTTGAAGCTCGTGCAATATCCAATATTTCATGAACGAACGAAGCATATTGAAATTGATTGTCATTTCATTCGAGAGCACGTCTTGAACCACCATATTCAGCTCCACTATTGTCCTACAAAAGTAAAAGTAGGTGATATTCTCACCAAGGCTCTTAGAAAAATTAAATTTGATCTCTTCAGAGTTCACATTTGCAATAATAATGTAATAAGGGGGGGAATGTTGGCATACATAGCATAGTTTATATTTTTAGGTGTGTTTGTTTTATATTATCGTTTTATTCTCTCTTAATTGTTGTATTCCATTATTCTATCATCTTCGTTTATCTCCTCCTCCTACAGTTTAGGGGAATGTTGTTTACTATTTCTCATATAAATTGTATGTTCTTCTCCATGATAAGATAAGGTGTTCACAAATATTTACTCTCCATTCTTCTTCTACAATATTTGTTTCCCATAAAAAAAGCAAATTGAATGCAAGATCAATTGGAATAGTTGTTATCATACATGGTTGCACATTGAGTTTTGTTGTGAGGAACCATTAAATGTAATTAACAACATGTTTTGAAATATAAATTTATTAGTACCTTATGTATAATGTCAAATTTATTAATTGCGTGTATTTAAGGTGATAACAAATCAAGTCTACAAATAATGAAAATTTATCAAATTTATGGTATGTAAATAATAAACAAAAAATAATACCATAAATAAATAACATACTTAAGGTTGGATTGATCTTAAAGTGTTAGAGATCTTCTTAGTTTCTTTCTGCTTGAAGTTTAAAGAAAATATACATTGAAAATAAATGAAAATTACTCCCAATTTTAAAATTTAATATAAATAATTATTCTATATAAAGTAAACATAGTTTGAAAAATTGATATAAAATATCTTGTATATTTACTTAAAGGAAAGAATAAAAAATATTTTTGAATTTAGAAATGTTATTGAAGATAAATCTATTGTTTATAGACATTTTTGAACAAAAAATTATATTCAAAATTATATATTATATTTCTAAATATAAATGTTTTAATATATTAATTTTTTCTATGTCATATGACTACTAACATGTTTAGGGTTTGTAAAAATATTATCTTTCAAATATTCAACTTGTATAAAAAATAATTGTTTTAAATGTATGGTTTAAAGTTCTATTGAATTGTAAATTATGATTAAAATATAGAAATACCATCAAATTCCATGCATGAATAGGAAGTAAAATCCTTTTGTACAAGATGAAATGCAATGGAAAACACTCTGTCTAAGATTTCAAGGTGGGTGAAATAGTGAAACGAAACTATGGATGTTGGTATCGAATGGGTATATTTAATATGCAGAGAGACATGTAAAGGTATATATGGTGTGAAAGAGTCTCATGTTGTGTCCATGAAATAATTAATTTCGATGCAATGGAAAACACTCTGTCTAAGATTTCAAGGTGGGTGAAATAGTGAAACGAAACTATGGATGTTGGTATCGAATGGGTATATTTAATATGCAGAGAGACATGTAAAGGTATATATGGTGTGAAAGAGTCTCATGTTGTGTCTATGAAATAATTAATTTTGTGTGCGTGAAATAAAAATTGGGACCCACTTACCATTTTAAAAATAAAAGAAATTAAAAACAAATACAAATTTAATTTTACTTGTTGCACTTAAATAATTACATAAAGAAAAAAAGTGTAAATAAAAATTGGAACCTAATTACCTTTTTCAAAATAGAAACAAATACAAATATAATTTTACTTTGCACTTAAATAATTACATAAAAGAAACAAAAACAAATGTAATTTTACTTCATGTACTTTAGAAAACAAATACAAATGTAATTTTAATGAAATTATTTGATTGACTTAAATAATTACTTAAGAAAAAATATATATAATAAAATATACCTTTGGACATAATTTAATAGATTTGTATAAAATAAGTAGACTAGTTATATATCAAATATATAATTTGAAATACCAGTAACATTAAATGCAAATAAATTGATCAGTGGTGCTGGTGACTACGTAGTAAGTGTGGTGTCTTGGTAACTGCATTTGTGATGCCCATATCATATACCCTTTATTTTGATAGTCTATCAAAAAAATATTGTTATAACAATTTTTCATAACATGAAACTGTGAATGAATATCTTTCATAGCCAAAAACGCCGTGACATGCATCAATTCTAATCTTTGGTAATCAGGGAAAAAATTACAAATGAGAATGACGGTTTTCACATAACACCGACTCATTCATATTTTACGCGAAAGTTCGTTCAAACCGAAGTAATTGATAACAAATTACAACATTTAGGTTTTACAGCTTGATTTCAACAAATTCTTTATTTTATGGGGGCTCATTTCATTTTGTATCTAATGCCTATGGGCTGGTTTTGACTTCATGGCATGCTACCATATCATGATATTTTTTTTTTTTTTTGAATAGTTGTATTCTTTTACTTTTCATAATATAGTCGTTATTTCATCCAAAGAAAATCATTCCATTAATAGACTGAGTAGTAAATATTAATCCAGGTGCGGTGTTGCCAAACATTTCAAAGAATTTTGTGTTTGCTAAGGACAATTTCGTCAACACAATCACATTGTTCGTTTTTCCTGCGATCGTTGCAAACATGTCTTTCACCTATGTAAACTGCTACTATGCCGATAAAATCCAGCGACTGTGCCGACAAATCCAGTGCACGTATGTTCAATCACAATTTCTTGCGGTTTTGTTGTTTTTTTTTTTTAATGTAATCTTAATGATTTTCTCCATGATCTTCACCCTCACTGATCCTAGGCTGCACGAATCAAGGAAAAAGTATCTTCCATATTGGCGATAAGATCACAATAACATTTTTTTAAATGTAGGCGATCGATGGAACTGTGTCAGGGTTTTATGTTCGGTGATGATACTCTTTATGATTTGCACAAAGTGATGGAATATGGTGAGGTAAATCATCTCCAAGTTGAGGGATGACTAGATTTATATGTAACCATTTGAAGTTTGAACTCCTATTTTTTATGGGATTTTCAAACCTCTCCATTTTTAGCGTGAAGTTTATTTTCAAAAACGGTTTGCAAGATAAATGAAATTAGTTGCAGTTAGGAAATGTTTGGATTAACTATACTTCACCGAACAAAAATTGGCTAAGTAATAATTGTCATTTGTAATTAGAGTTAGGAAATGTTTGTATTAAGTATGCATCTTATCACTTAAGAATCTGGTTATTTTTAATTCTTCATTGTTTTCTTGTTATTTCAAGGGATGTCATGGGCATGAGAACAAATCATCAATAATAACAGTCAATCTGTGTGTGAATCTTGTATGTTTTGATCCTGAGGCTTATCACTCTAAGGATTCAATTGACAGGCTGTAGGCCGTTTTTTTATTATCTCTATATTATATATCATAAACAATGATAAGCTGAACATTTAAAAAAACCATAATTTTTTAAAGTGGTTTATATAAATATGCAATACCTATTTATATATAAAAAAATCATATAAAAATCTATAAAAATTAATTGAGTTTACAACCACTTGAAATATATAAACCATCAGTGAATTTTTCTTTTACAGGCACAAATAAAGTGAAATTCCAACCTTGCGAAGGAATATCTATATCAAATGCCCTTAAAAAAATATATAAACAGTTTCTTAACTACGCAGTCCTAAATTTATTACATTAAACTTGTCTTATTTAGAAAATATCGACGAGATTAGATCTACGTTGTCTATTTTAACATTCAACTTTCTAGATCTAGGCCCTACCTTGGGCTTTACATAGTATTTAATGAGGCCCTAAGTCGATGGCATTCGCATAGGAACTATCCTTGTGCCTCATGTGCTATGACTTGGTGTTTAACTAGACGCATAACAATCAATTCTTCGCTCCAAATCTACAGTCTCCCTCTAGACGATAATCACAATAGTCATTGGTCAAATAAATAAAAAACTCAAAAACTCCTTTAAAGAGATGACGGGTATGAAAAGTGTTCTTTTAATTTTTATGAGAACAAATGAGCAGCGTTTAACTTTAAATGCACCTTCCACTACAAGAAGTAGGCTAATTTATCCACATTGTTATCCACAAAAAAATCATTTTGTAGAAAATTTGTGAATTAGTAACATTAAATAGATAGCTTCTAAAAATTAAATGTAGATTTTTTACAATTTCATAAAAATAAAATTTTAATTTGTTAAACATCAAACTTTTTCACATTTCATTGTGGAAAAATCACATTTTCTCATGTTCTGAAAAATATTTTCACTACTTCATAAAATTCAAATTGAAAATTCTAAAATATCCACATCCTTCAATATTTATTTTAAATAAATCATGATTTCTCCTCATTTTGGAAAAAAATATCCTTGAAAATAGAATTATGGATATTGTTTATAACTTAAGTATAAGTCTTCTTGAATTTTCACATAATTTAGAAGATTTGAATAAAATATATATATACACTAAATTTTTTACAAATAAAAATCGTTAAAATTCAACACACTTAAATTATATATATTTTGTTTCACAAAATGTAAACTATATATTAAATAATATTAAACATTACACTAAATTATTGCTGTGGATTTATCCATAATGTTATCCATTAATAAACTGTTGTGGAAATAATGTGAATTATCAACAAAAAAACATATATATATTATAAATATGATATAGAGATTAAACAATTTATTAATAGCAAACTTAAATTTGTGGATTTTCCATATTTTATTCCTTATTGTAGATAATTCACATTTTCAGACTATGATTTAAAAAAATAGATTGTTAAACTTAGATTTATCAATTTTTTAAACAACCTAAAATAATTTATTGTAACTTCGATTTACTTCGCGACTCCCGTGATACCAAAAAAAAGATTAAAAATAAATCTCCAGTAAAAAAACTCAAAACTATTCTTGTTATAGAAAATTCACACTAATGTTAATTTTTAATACTAGGAGGAGCTTTACATTTCCCCATTAATAAATGTGGATTACCCACACTAATCTAAAATGGTAAAGATAATTAATGTTTAACATTTTAAAATTAGATCGTAATGTCCATATATGTTTTATAACAACATATTGGATCATGTATTTAATTTTATTTTTTTAAAATAAATTTTTAGAAATATTGTGTAATATCCATACTATTATTTCATCTTTATTTAAAGAAGATATGGTTGTTTTATAATGTATACTATAAATAAGTCATTTTACGTTATTTTTATCCAAAATATTGTTTCAAATTTTATTTTAAAATTGTAGAAAATATAATAAACTAATTAATCAATGCGGTATAGTAAAAGTCCAAAATAATGTCTCACACAATTATTTTTATCCAAAATTTTATTTAAAAATTGTAGAAAGGATAATAAACAAATTAATTAATGTGGTATAGTAAAAGTCCAAAATAATCTCTCACAATTTTAGAAATAAAAAATGTTTACAAGACTTTTTGTGGATATAAATTTCATTGAACTAAACATATTATAAATTATTTTACCACTAATAGTTGTAATTTAATAATGATAACTATCACTAAATATTTATAGTTAAAAGAATATCATAAATACATCACATTACCTATGGTCCGTTGATAAGAAATAATCTAACGGTTCATTTATTGATCTGTGTAGTCGATCCATGCCAATAATAATTAAGAATCTAAATTTCGGGGATTAGGCATTGATCCGTGGAGAAGAAGTCAAAACTTAAAATTTCTCAAACTATAATAAATAGGATAGGCATTTACCATGAAAATTGGAGTGGGTAAAATTTGCAGCGGATGAACTCAATCAAGATTCTCCCTTCAATCTTTACCCGATTTTTATTATGACCTCTGTCAAAATTACAAAGCTTCATGGTTGCATGAGGTGTTTAAAATTTCTGCCATTGTTTTATTTACAGATCTTTTCCAGATTTGAAATTTTTTTACATGAGATCTATAGATTTAATCTCTTGAGGACAGATATAGGGATTTTTTAAAGAAAAAATCTATACAATGGTTCCTATCCGTAAAGGGGTTTCTCTGAAAGTTGTGTTTACAATTGCTGGTAAGGTTAAAGTTGGATAATAAAAAGTAATAATAATTGCATTTGCAAGCACTATTTATTTAATCCCAAGTGCCTAAAATCATTAATATTTGATATTTTAGCATTGTATTCTAGTAAATTCTAAACTCCCTAATTAGAAGATTGTTTTTAACATTATATTATAATAAATTCTTAACTTCAAATCTTGTAATTAATTTTTTTTATAGCGAATAAAAAATTTCCATACCTATTTAGGTTTTTTTTATGAGATTAGGGTAGTGTATACGGTTTCTATGGAAAAACAATTTCCATGAGATATATATATATATTTTGGCTGTATTCATGTTTTACTTGGAAATTATTTATCATTTTGAGTATAGAATATTATGGAAGATTTATTGTTATGATTGATATTTAATAAATATCAATATATTTAGTTTTGAGAGTATATGGATAATTTAATTTTTTTTTTATTATAAATGACTTATTGATTGTTCAAATAATATATTAAATCATGTTTTATTTATAAATGATAGATTTTAAGCAAAGAGGGATATGAAAGTGCTGTCATCAAAATAAATATTGTTAGAATTCAATTTAAACTAAATCAATAACCAAAATACATAAATTTGCAATTAGACAATACAATTGCAATTAACAACTTAAATAACTATTTAATTTTAGTAAAAAGCCATTTATTAAAAATATTCATAAAATGATCTATTATTGTAATAATATGTACATGTAATATTGTAAAATATTTGTTTAAAAAAATTTATAAAATGGTTAACAAATTATCTTTTGAAAACTATTTTTTTTTTTTTTATATTTATGTATATTATGTTATTATTTAATACTAAACTTTTAATATGCATATTTTAATATTTATGTGTTGGAATATTTTTAATATAATTAATTTTTTTCATAATTTTTATTTTTTATTTAATATACTAAATAATTTTATATTTTTAATGTAGAGATATTAGTATTTGAAATATAATGTAAAATATATTATTTTATTTACTTTAAAATTAGATTAGAAAATTAAAATATTTACATATAATATAAATTTATCAAAAAAATATTATAAAAAATAAAATAATTTTATAAAATTAAAATTTATAACTTGTTTAAATAGTCACAATTTTAAAATTATGAAATGAGATCTCCTTTTTTAGTAGGGTACATATCACAAATTTAAAATTGTGGGTGCATCATATTTTATAAAATTGTGAAATTATCACAATTGTTTAAATTGTAGACATGTAACTATATTAAAATTGTGACAAATGTCACAATTAAATTTTTGTGATTTTTTCACAAAAAATTTAATTGTGGATTTTACCACATTTTTTTTTTCACAATTAAAATTTTCACAATAAAATTGTGGGTGTAGTCCACAAAAATGGATTCACAATTTTGAATAAGTTATCCACAATCAAATTGTGAAAAAAATGTGGATAAGTTACCCATTTTCTTGTAGTGTTCCACCTCCATTAATAACAATCTCTATTGCCGTCTTGGTTAGTGAAGCAATGTGCTAGAGGATTACATATTGAGCCCCATCCACTGCAAATTATTTAGAATTATTAATTACCCAATCCTTCTTTGTAAATAATAATAGATGGAGCACATTCATTTGAACATCGTTGTACATAATGATCGTTATTTGGATTTTGAACATGGGATGTATTAATAGTTTCCTTTTTTTAATTTTTGCACCTTTAAGTGTAAAGTACACTCATGTGAATAATGTGAACTCAATTATCAATGATTTTCTGTACGTTTTCTATTTCCCTTCATTTATTCGACCTTAGAATTATAAAGAGCGGCAATACCATGCGCACAAAAATAAGTAGTTCAGTTTGGTTTCGAACTTGAAAATTGTTGGAGTTTTCCCATTATTTATTTTGTCTCTTTTAAGCATAAATTGCGCTCACATGAATATTGTGACTAAGATTGATTCAATAAATTGTAACATTAGTAACATAAATTATTTAATTGCTATAATTTAAACCATGTAAATGGTGCAGGACATGCAAGTATTTATTTTTGACTTTTTATTTCTAGCATTCCAATAAGGTCTTCATCTTATCTTTAAAATAAAATGTTGTCTCTCTTAGAGCTTGCCATCCATCTAAAAGGATTGAATCATATGACACACATTGGCGCAAATTAAAAAGCATTTTGATTATGTTTCAAATAGTAGAGTTGTTAATTCACTAAGAAGCATTAAAAAACATTTTGATTATGTTTCAAGAGATAATAGATACCTATTGGTTATATGAGTAATCACTGGAGGGGTTAAATTATTAATACTTCTTAGTGAATTACACATTTACTCAGGATTAGAACTAAAAAAATTTGAATGCAAAATTTTAATGGACAGAGAAATGTGGATGGGTTTTGACCTACTAACATATTGAGTTTTTGGCATTTTTTTATTTTCGACACTTTAGGCTCAAATTGCACTCACATGATTAATGGAGTCTCAATATAAAACATTCGCACACCATACATGTCTAGCCTACCATAGCAGGAACTCAATTATTGATGACTATTCATGCATCTCCTATTCCATGACAATTACACCATCTTTAAATTAAAAAGGGAAGCTACAAAGTTCTCCAACAAGCAATCATTTCAGTTAGGTATCGAATATGTAACCTTTTCAAATTTCACTCATTTTATAGTTTTTCCTCTTCAAAAGCATATTGCACCGCCGTAAACAATAGGTGCAAGATAAATACCCTACAATGGAACAAAGTGTTCTCCTTGTGTATCAAACTCCATCCCAATCTCCCCCCATTCTTTCACTCTATTTCACTTCCTCATTGATTTCATTCTTCACTCCATCCCCTACAACATTTCCATTGTAGACTCCATGTATGATTACTAGTTTTTAGAACTATGAACTGCATAGGTGTCTAAGATATTAGAGACCTAACAATTGTAGATTAAATTTATCACATAGTGTAAAGTAATTTATCCATTTTACTAACGAAACCAAATTCTGCATGCTTCATTATAAAGTAATTACATGTTTTTCAAATCACCATCTCTTCCAACCTACACATTTAGAAAACAACCATCATTTTTATAAAGATTAATATACAACTTAGACACACACACACACACACACACACACAATAATAATAATAATTAAATTTTAGATTTGATATTCTTATCAATATTGTAAATTACTAGTATCCTTTTCAATGTTGTCAAATGTGATATAGAAAATGTATCGTCATTAATTTTATATAGACTTTATTGTATCATCATATAAAATTATAAGTTTATCTTACACACAATTAGTTTTTTACTCTATAACAGAAATAATGTTTCCATAGTCAATAAGAACATATAATAAATTGACTGTAGAAACAATGTGAAAGATTTTGGATCAACATTTCAGATCATGCTCTATGATACATCCTTCGAATGAAAAATAAAATGGTTTAGATTGCATACTTAGGTCCCTTTATAATGATAACAAATTTGTAGCTCCATAATCTCAATAGACAAGGATTGCATTAATTCCATGAAATGTCATCATAACTAATAAGATGCTTATTAAATTAATGAGATTATAAATTCATTGAGTTTATAATTAATGAAACCCTGTTAAATCTATAGTTTACAAATATAAATCTTACTAATATCCTCATTTAATCAAATGTATAGCACACGTGTAATATTTTATTTTAATTCTTGATATTATGTCTCATGATTAAATAAAATCACTATTTATAAGTTCAATTTAATTGTTGTTTTTAGAACTATTATTTTTTTTTATTTAATTAATAGTTATATTAAAAAAATTAACTTATATAGCTGTTATGTTTTTTTTATAACATTTATAAAATGATGATTGTAACGCCCTCAAAAAATATCCCACTTGAGACCAAAGAACTAGCTAGGTTTAGCAAGAAAAAATGTGGAATAATTTTTTTCTTTAAAAGTGCATGTCTTGGTACAGGCTTAGAAAACTACAGTTGTCACAACAAAGTTTCGAGGACAATTAAACCTAATAATAAAATTTCCCAATATAACCAATATTAACTTCAGATTATCAAATTAATAAGAGAGTAAAGTTAACAGGACAAATGTCTCACTAACCCACTCTCAAACTAGCTTAAAAGCTTCAACCTGATTTTTCTCATAATTAACGCAATCAAAAATTCCTGAATTTTTTTTCCATTAGATAGGAAATTTCCTCCCCTTTCCAGTGATATAAGGAAGTCCTTCTAACTTCTCATATTCCTCAAGTTATGGGCCGGCAGGGCTTGGGAGGAAAAGATTCCCAAGAGTGGGCTTGCGGGCCTGGGGAAGAAATTTCACCTGGAGGAGGAGAAATGCTAGTAGCAAGAAGAAATTTTTTCTAAGCACAATTCTCTGGGCCGTAGGAAGACATTTTTCTCAAGCGTGGGTCTGCTGTCTGTGGGATGAAATTTCTCCTCAGCGCAGAAGAACGGGTCGCCAAAGGAAACTTGGATTTTTAGCTTTTTATTGATAAAGTGCTAAGGGTTTTAAATAATCCATGCCTCCGCTGACATCCAAGGGCACCATGTGTCACACCCAGATTTGAGCAGGAAAAAAGGACTTGTGGGAAACTTCATAAAATGAAGACTTTTGTGTTGAAAAGCGCGAAGGTTAAAAAGTAACCTACACCTTCGGTGACGCCAGATGATGATTTTAGTGTAGGTTATTATTTATCCTTTTATTTATTTATTAGGATAATTATTACACTTGTGTTAGCCCTACACTTGTTGGGTTAGCTTGCTTAGGTGTACTAGTTGTGTGGACTTAGCTTTCTAGTTATGTTGAGTTAGCTTCTCGGTTATGTGGAGTTATCTTACTAGTCTTCTAGAGTTAACTTAACTACTAGTATAAGTTATTGGGAGTTCTTCACAACTGATTTAGGTAGTAGTTGCACTTCCCTCCTCTTATATGTACATCTTTCTTATTGAATAATTTAAGTCATTCTATTATAATGTATTCAGCATTATGGATTATAATGGATTTCCATATATGGTATTTTAGCTCTTCTATTTTGCAAATGTAATGTGGTGTGCTATTATCATCTGAGATCACGGCTTGGAACAATATTTTTTTCGTTCCTTTCATGGTATCAGAGAAATAGATGATGCAGACATCCATATGTAAGTTTTTATTTGCAAGCAAGGGTTTATTATTTTCATGTATTTGGAATTTGTTAGCAATTTTCTGTAGCATGCATTTTAATGCAAAACAAAGTGTGCAATTGGATTTGCAAGCTTTCAAAACCCTAGAATCGACTGTAAACTTGACCATGTTTTGAGACAGTCAAATCTAGACATTTTTTCAGGTTTTTTTGGCACATATCTCAAAAAAACCATACAATTATGTACAAACATATTTTTTTACTAAAAAATTATATTATCTTTCTGGGTTTCTCTTTGGTTTTTGATACAGGTGATAGAAAAAGAGATATTTGTAGTCAAAGTTTGTATTCACCATTGTACTTTTTGGGTGCATTCTTTGATGCATTGGATATAAGTGTGTACCTACCAGGTGCATTCTTTTACCCTCTGCATAGTTCAATTTTGAATGCAATATTTTATCCACTAGACGTAGATATGTACCCTCTGAGTGCATTCTTTTTTCCGTTCGATATAAGCATGTACCTTCAAGATGTATTCTTTTACCCTCTAGATATTTCAGTTTTGGATGTAGTATTTTATCCATTGGACGTAGATTTGTACCCTTTGGGTGCTTTCTTTTATCCATTTGATATAAGTGTGTACCTTCTGGATGCATTCTTTTACCCTCTCTACATTTTAGGTTTTGGGCTCAGGCTTTTATCCTTTGGTCGCAAACATGTATCATGTGGATGCATTCTTTTACCCTTTGGACATTTGGGTGTCATGTGTACCTTTAAAAGAAAAAATCAGCGTTAAAATATTATTTTAATAACAAAACTTTGTAGAGCTCATAATCTGTTATCTGTAGCTCGGATTAAGGTGATCTTTTTTTTGAAATTGTGTATTTTTTTGAGATCTACGCATTGGTGAAAATTTTATACAGATATTTCAAATGTAAAAGTTATTTTTACTCATTGTAATATTTACATGCAATCAATTATAAAGTGTCAAATTTGGGAGGGTGTTGTGATCACTTGTGGACGCAATTTCGGTTGAGCCCGACGTCCGAAGCTTTTGGGTGTTGCATTCTTGTATCTATGAGTGTATACATTTATATCTCTCTTGTTTGTTGAGATATTTTGGATATATATTTTTGACACATTTTTTGGCATGTTGATAGTCTCTCGTGTGGGGGAGCTATTCTGGTGAAGCCTAGTGTTAGTTTGTCATTGTTCAAGTAGTTGATTTTGGCAACTCATATATATCTGTGGTATCACTCTACTCATTCAACAGTATGGGAGGGTGTGGTGTTGATACTGTTTCTTCAAGTTTCATGTCCTTGTCTAATTATCTTGGCTTTTCTTGGATCGCGACACTCCTATTTATTTGGATCTCATGTCGTTGCCTTGTTGCCTTGGTTGTTCTTGGATCGTGGCACACCTATTTGTAGTAGTTGAACAAATTATGTTTGGTATTTTTTTTTGCATTTTCGACATCTCTCCATTGATAATCTCCTTACATGGAGCTATTCCGGTGAAGCCCAGTATCACATGTTTTTGAGTTATATGATCGAGCAGTGGATTCAAACCGTAGTGTGCACCAAACTTTTTTAGCATTATACGTGTTTTTGGAGCTGAGCTTCTTGGGATATCTTCTAGTGGGATCTTATTGTCTCTACTTTGTTATTACTAGTTTTGGGTACCTTACGGTGTCCAATTTTCCCAAGTATTGTATGTTGGTACCTCATCAGGCCTTGTTTCAGGGACCCACCTTATTTTTCTCGCACCTAAGCTATGCTTACGGGAGGCCGTTAGTGTAGGTTATTATCTATCCCTATATTTATTTATTAGGATAATTCTTACATTTGTGTTAGCCCTACACTTGTTGGGTTAGCTTGCTTAGGTGTACTAATTGTGTGGAGTTAGCTTTCTAGTTGTGTTGAGTTAGCTTATCAGTTATGTAGAGTTATCTTACTAGTCTTCTAGAGTTAACTACTAGTATCAGTTAGTGGGAGTTCTTCACAACTGATTTAGGTAGTAGTTGCACTTCCCTCCTCCTATATGTACATCCTTCTTATTGAATAATTTAAGTCATTCTATTGTAATGTATTGAGCAGTATGGATTATGATGGATTTCCATATATGGTATTTTAGCTCTTCTATTTTGCAAATGTAATGTGGTGTGCTATTATCATCTGAGATCGCAGCTTGGAATAATCTTCTTAGCTTGGTATAAAATTATTTGCGCCCCCTTCGATGCCCAAGGGCACCGTGTGTCACACCTAGATTCAAGAAAGAAAAACGGACTTGTGGGAAACTTTAGAAAACTAAGACTTTCGTGTTGAAATGCGCAAAGGTTAAAAAGTAACCCACACCTCCGTTGATGCCAGATGATGCCATGTGCCAAAACCTCTATGGCTGTGGGTCGACAGGCCATCAGAGCGAGTTAGAAAATTTTAAATTAATAAGAATATTTTTTAAAGGTTTAAAATGTTCCACGCCATTAGCTACTGGTGGCGGCGCAATGGAGAAACTTCAAAAATTTGCCCAATTTTTTTTTATTGGGAACTCGGTCTTTTGCAAACGATGAATTTCTTGAAATCCCTTGACATCCTCTTTGCATAACAACCTTAAAAATTAAATTTTGATAAATTTTTAATGGCCAATTTTGCAAAAGATGTCTTTCTGGCATTTAAGAAGTGAAGAAGACTTTTTAACTTATAAAATTTGTTCAAATTCGCCATTAATTCTTTGTCAACATGCCAAACAGACATGGAGGATTTAAATTGGAATAATTTAGGGTATATTGTAAGGGTTAAATTGTTTGATTGAAGATCAATTCGAATTTCCCAATTTTGACAGCAAAAGACTACTGTGAAACAGTTTGAGCCCAATTTGAAAGGTTCTATGGAAATTTCTTAAGTGTTAAAGTCTATTTGGGATCATTTTGGTTCCGTTAAGTTCAATTTCACATTTCATTTTCTTTTCCAATGTTATAAGATCATTTTGTACTTATTTGATAAAATAATTTGTAGTTTTGAAAAATATCTAACAAAATTCAAATTTGAATAGATCTATTTACATCTATCCTCTTCTAAGAATTATAATTAATTCCAAATCCAATCTAACATATCATGTTGATTTAAATCAAGGTATTCAAAAGCCAAAATACAATTATGATTTCTAAATCATGCATTTCAAAAGAATAGAGTATTATAACATTTCTTCACACGTATTTACTTTTAGATTTTCCAAATAGGGATTTCATACTATATTTCAAACAAAGATTTCCCATGAACACAATATCATTTGAACAAAGTCAACAACTTCCATTGATTTGAAAAAAAATAACTTTACAACTTCTTTCACATCTCTTTCAAAAGATAGAGTACAGAGTATATCCTCCACATTCAAAATACAACTTTCATAGCTAATACAGAGCATCTTTCCATCACAAATAATATACAATGTCATCCACTTAAAAGGGGAATAGTTACAATAAGGATAAATATCAACAAGGACTATGAATATTTCTTCTTTTTCTACTCTAAAACAACAAAAAGAAGATCCACCATTCTCCAATTTGATCATAACAAAACACTGGGAAAGACAATCCTCTCCACCCAACCAGGACATCCAATGAAAAGGAGAAGTTTCACTTTTCATTGGCCCCTGAGTCCCAACCACATTACAATAAGAAATGTTTTTCCAACACATGGCAACAACAAGCTTCCACAACAGAAAAGAAAACTTTCACAAACAAAACACAATCCAAAACAAAACTACAGTTGGCAACCATTGAAAAGCATAGCAAACAAAGCTCAGGATTCATCATGCAAGGTAAAGGAGAAAGAAGCTATGGGGGAAGATACTTATGCCTCCAAAATGGGAAATTGGTATAACCACCTGAGAACAAACTACCAAAATATATCATTTCAAAACCCTGACATGCCCTTATTCCTCCCCAACCTCTTATGGCACCCAATAACGAGTAAAGAAATGCAAGCTATTTCTTTGTAAGGTGGAACACAAATCCCAACTCCCTCCACACTTATACCTCCCCAAAACCCTTATGCCTCCCCACAAGAATTCCCCATAGCCTTATCCTACACCATACCTAGGCCATCTACCCAACCAACCAACAAATAAACCAACACTTACAAACATTCAACCATTCATATATGCATAAAATTAAAGGAGAGAATTTCAAGAGCCAATATCTTACCTCTCCATGATGGAGTTTGTTTCAAGGTTCCAAAACAACAAGCTTTCAAATGCAAAAGAGTCCAAGATCAACAATCCACAAGTATTCAACAATCTCTAAATTTATCCAAATTTGTAAGAGCTCAAAACACCCAAAAGAAGTCACCCAAATTGAAGTGATAAAAGTGAAGAAACCCAAATACAAGCTAAGGAATTCACATATATAGAAGAGAAAGAAAGGAGAATGAGGTGGATCCATGTAGGATGCCACATCACACATCCTCAACTCCAACTCATAAGTGAACTTTAATCTGCAAGGCATAATAAATTAGTTGGTTGGATGAATGAAAATTCTACTTACACACTCAAATCAAGCCCGCACCCCATAAGGAATGAAATTTAAAACATGTAAGAAAGTGTAATTAAAACCTTACAACATGTCTCCCAAAATGTATATTCAAGGTCTAAATTTAAATCCCCAACCATAGGTATGGTTGGTATACAAATTTAAGAGGTGTGGGATAAGTTTACGTTGTCCCACAAGCCTCCAAAATCATCCTCGAAGGAAAAATTCGAATTTCAAAGAAGATGAAGTGTTTCATGCTCCAAAATTTAATTACATATCTCTTACACATTACTTACAACATTTTAATCAAGGCCAATAACTCTAATAATTACTTTCTTATGACCCATTTTGATTAATTAATTTTAACAATATGATTACTCACAATTATTTACAAACAAGTTAATAAATAATTGGAATGATTTATTTCTCTACTAAATAAACATATACAATCTATGTTGACAAAGTAAGAAGACAAAACTGATATACATAACCGGTTGGTTACAAATGACAGGTGATCCAGATCATGAAAATCCCTACCAATTTTCAGACATAAACTTAAGTTATGGAACGATGTTTCCATGGAAGGTTCTTCATTGAATTCCTCCATATATATCCATATGTGGTTGGTCTAAAATCCCAATAAATATTATATCTTGTAACTAACATTTTGCAGACCTGCAAATGATTGGATACCTGGTACGTGTTGGATGATGTCACATTAGATCCCTTCAAAAAAACGAGTATAAATAGAATTCCAGAATAATTTGATAGATTTGAATCAGAGGAATAGTCAGTAGGAAACTAGAGAAAATTATTTATCAAGTATTATTAATTTCAACTAATAGGTATCATGGAAAATTAATTCCATTTCACTACGTGCACTGAGTATGAGTCCAAATAGGGGGTCATCCTGTGCGTATGACATCTATAAATATGAGCATGTCAAATGAGTAGATCATCATAAATATATGAAGAATGTCTCTAATAATCACCATGCAGAATATATGAATTATGAGAGTCAATAATAATCAGTTAATCTCATGTGTTAAAATGATAGGAAATAAAAATTGTGTGAAATAGTGCCTTATAATATAGTTACTTGCAACATCATTGATCAAGATGAGATAAGAGTGTGAATCAGGGAGGTGTGAAAAATAAATCCCAATATGATCTTAATAAGAGATAAAAAAAAATTGTGTCCTAGACAACCAAATGGAATAGATGATGGAAAACCTTTTTAAAATCTCATAACTTGTTAGTTGGATCCTTCCTTGTAGGTTTTAGATCTGCATCAAAGGTCTAGCAGATTCTTGACTCAAATTCTTGGGAGTTGTTGCTTCCATGCAATTAGGAACTTGTTAAAGGTCAAGCAGGGTGTTTGGATAAATTTTGGAGTGGATGCCTCAAGTTGACGTGGGTGCTACCATCACCTGCCCTTGAAATCCTTGTAATCTCTGTAATGAGGTCCAATTTTCCAAGTAGTGCATGATTTTATTGGATCTATAATATATCTCCCTTTAAGGGTCATTCCCACATTAAACACAGTCATTCATGTGCGACAAGTTTGTTGTTTGCACATGATTAGACGGTACGCTATTAAGATTGAATATACACTGTTAAGATTTTAAATTGGTTTCAACGAATTTTAAGAAGCATTGACTTCACCCCTCCCCTTTCATTTCCAACAATTGGTATTTGAGAAGTCTCCTATTGGAGAAAGATTGACATGAAGCTTGAAAGGAATCATGCTCACATTAAAAATATGATCGGTCCTATGCTGATCTATGGAGATAAACTTCTTGTCGTGTGCATCTCAAAATATAAGCCTATCTCTAGTGATAGATGAAATGTTGCATCCATGAGGATGCAAGTAAGCTGAAATACAAGATTTGAAAGCATACCCTCTGACTTAGTTCCAGCTAAGAGGAATCTTGAAGCTATCTTCCATACAATTCTTGGAAAGGATCCATGCCTATAGAAATATGAAAACTATTATTGTAGGTAAAATCTACCAAGTACAAGTATTCCTCCAATCTTGACTGAGGAAAGGAAGAGAAATAAGGATATAGAAGCATGGATATGGACTCAAAGAAATTCAATAATTCACCCATTAAAACTGATCTCATCTATCTCTTAAAGACATAAGTTGTGCTAAGAATTGATCCTCAAATCCGAGGGCATGTTGCATGGAATCTCAAGTTAATGGGAAGTGATACAAAGGATCCCTTAAGAACAAATAAGATAATCTTACATGAGAATCCCATGACAACCTAATAATCTGATAACCTTAAAATATGACCTAGAAGAAGCAAACTAAACTGGAAGTATAGATGTATGGAAATTCACTGGAGAAGATTGATCCAAAGTTCTCAATGTCAACTTATCGGACCTATGACCAAAGATGGCAACATGGTGATAAGATAGGACATAGGCTATCCGAATGATGAATCCTATGGAAGAATGGTTTGCCAAGATGACAAGGCTGGTCCAAGCATGAGGAAAGAGAAGCCCAGCTGGATGTAAATGCTCGGCCTTCACTTTCTTGGAGACTAAATAGCAATGACAGGTATAACTTAGTCAGGAAACTACCAAGTCCCATCAAGGTGATGAAATATCTTTTTGAAAGTGGTGTGCATCTTCTATCACCCCGTAATGAGCTTTGGCATAGAGCTGCACGATTGTAGGAATTTTTTCAAAGATGACCACCCATAAAGCCTCCATCTACAGAGATGAGAAATCAAGGACTATATGCACTTAGAAGGCTATCAATTTTCATTGAAAAACCATACATATTCTACTCAAGACTATCTATATGAGACTCGATCTCAGTTACTCTCGTTGGAGATGTACGAAGACTGTCAAGATGAAGCTATTGCAATAATATTGGTCCTGAGACAATCTGTGCCACAAAGTTGGACATGTTGATAGGAGATTTCATATTCATAAGGTATCTACTGAGTAGTAGTCTAGAACCATCAGTCCCATATCCCATATCAGAAACTATGATCTCGAGTATCATGTGTTACAAATAAACTCCATCCAACTTAGACAATGTGCAAAGCATTGCTATCAAAATGAACATTTTAGCGTACAACATGTTAGAGTAGGTATTTTCCTTAGCTCATGTTCACCTAGGTACTTTATTTACTTTTATTATATTTATCCTCACCCACTTATGTGTGTGGATATTTATTTTATATTTATTTAGATATTAGAGGGATATTATCTAGTTGTTAGGTATAGTACTTTCCTTGATCTATGGTATTGACTAGTTCTTTCCTAGATCTATGGTATTGACTAGATCTTTGATGTCTAATTCTTTCATAAATATATGGTCTTGACTAGTTATTTGATGACTAGTTCTTTCCATTATTTATCACTTTGATCTACGACCTTGACTGATTATTAGATTGTTATTCCTTGCCTATATAAGCAAGGCCCATTCTCATTATATTTCTTTGAGTTCTATAGTAATATATGATATTGCTACTCATTTGTTTGCAAAGGTTTATGTAAAGTTGTTCTGGTGAATTTACTTTCATCTTATTGATCATGGTGTTTGATTAGCATCTATGTTATTGGCTTGGCAATGATCTGGTGATCATTCATTTTTTGGTATCAAAGAAGGAGATTTATATTGACATCCATCTGTAAGTTTTATTTTACAAATAAATTTTGTGTATATTCATATATTTGAGATTTTCTCATGTTTTATTGTTGTGTGCATTTTTATGCAAAACAAAGGCTTCCATTAGATCTAGAAGGTGGAAAAACCCTAATGTTGGCTGTAAACTCGACCATTTCCGAAGGCATTCATTTTTCCAGCAAATCATTTTATGGGTTTTTCAAGTTTTTCGAGATCAGATATGGATTTTTGCTTCTGTGGGTTTAGCATTCTCGGTTGGCATGCAACAGACGTTTTCAAAAAAGATGTTTCTTTCCTCTTTTGGCAAGGGTCGATGGGTTGTTGTGTATGATATCCTATGTCGAGAAAATCTGTAGACTACTATTTTGGGCGGTGAAGGTCATTTTTGATGCAGTCCAGAAATATCAGATTTTACTAGAAGAAGTAATTGGATGTGACTTTCTCGACACCCCCAAAATAGTAAGTGGAGCATAAACCCATTAAAATCCTTAGCCCCTTGTTCATATGGTATGGTCGTATGAGGGATTAAATATTGTGATTCCTGCAAGTAGGTGCTTAACTCTAGCCCCCTTTGATTTTATGTATGTGGTGAAGGAAAGATCATGTTATTTTGTTTTAGTGGCAACTAAAATAAATAGTAGACCATAATATTGAAAAATCTTGTATACTTTTGATCGGTAACTTGGATTTGAGTGTCGTTTTTTGTAAAAGTACTTAGTTTTTTCATGCTCTTTCCATTTGAAATATTTATTTTGAGAATCACACAATAATTATAAAGTGCCATATTGTAACACGCACTCATTACAAAGTACCAAAATCTTGGGGGCTCTTGTTGCATTGTTTGGGGATCTTGTTGCATTGCTTGGTTCTTACATTTCTTTTGGTGAATTTTTGAAGATGGCATCTTTTATCTACTTCTGCATTAGATCATGTTGATCCATTAACAACACATAATTACCACACATGGAAACTAAGAATGGAAACAATAATTAAACGTAGAAAGGATTGTGAGCTTTAACTTCTTCAGAACAACCAATGTCCACTAGAGAATATGATAAATTTCAGTACCAGTGTAAATTTGATGAGTGTATGGGTTTGATAGGAACTTATGTAAGTGATAGTATTTTGTTTCATTTGGAAAAATGTGACTCTCCTTTCAAAATTTGGGAGAAATTTGAGGATTTATTTGGTAAGGTGGATCATATGAGAGCCATGCAACTTGACATTGAGATCACCTCTCTTAATCCTGAAGATTTTCCAACAATTATAGACTATCTTACCAAGTTCAAACATTTTTTGACATAGTTGAAGGGAAGTGGAAGAGATAAAAAAATATGAAGAGTGTGTTTTACTTGATTCAATCCAAGTTGAGAGGACCATTCCAAAATTTTTTATTGTACTTTTTTCTCTAGCATGGATGCCTTAGGTGACACATTCAAAATGCCTAACTTAGAAACATTTTGTGAAAGACTTGCTAGGGAAGAATCCAAATTGTCTCACCTTGATTTTTCCACCCCTCAAAAGGTATTAGTTGCATCTAATCCTAAGGGAAAGGGAAAACCAAATAGTAAAACCAAATCCACTCCTTCTCCATCTCAAAAATTATCCTAAACCCAAAGAAACCAACTCAAAACCCAAGGATTCTTCTAAATTCAAGAATAAGTCTAGTCGTTCATGCTATTTTTGTGGGGGTAGTAATCATGAAGAACATAGGTGTTATAAGTGAATGAAAGCCTTAGGGGATGTAGTCAAGAAACAAAAAATTTCTATCTCCACTCCACCGCCTTCTAATCAGAATGGAAAAGCACTTAATGTTGTTGGAAGATCTCAGTCACCACTTGCAGACAATTGGGTTATAGATTATGTTGCCTCTCATCACATGACTTCTTCCAAGGAGTCTTTTGTTTCTCGAGGTTTGAGTTCTACTTCCAAAATTGAGGTTGGAGATTCTTCCTTTCTTTCTGTTGAGGGAAAAGGTGATATACAACTTGATGGTGGCAGTATCCAAGATGCACTATATGTTCCTAACATCACTACAAAATTAATTTTTATATATCAAAATTTTCATTCTAGTAAAGGAAAAACAGTGACTTTTACACCACATGGAGCAGAAGTACGAACTTTATTGGAGCCTCATTTACTGGTTGCTCAGGGTATTGTTGATCATAGTTCTAGACTATATCACTTTGAGGTTTTTTATGAAACTTCTTTTATAGGGTTAGGATTTGTTTCTCATGCACATTCAGAGAGTAACCTTTGGCATGAAATATTTGGACATCTCAATTACATATACTTGAAGGATTTGAGCACTCATGGTATGGTAGATGGTCTTTCTAGAGTTTATTTTCTTGAGAGAATTTGTCATGGTTGTGCATTAGGGAAACAACATCAAAATCCTTTTCCTAAGAATTTGTCTAAGAGAGCTTCTTCACCACTTGAGCTTGTGCATAGTGACTTGATGATTTTCCCTACCCCATATTTCAATAGAGCTAAGTATGCACTTACATTTATTGATAATTTCTCAAGACGTACTTGGGTTAATTTTCTTAAGTACAAAAGTGATTTTTCTTCACACTTCATATATTTCAAGGCTTTGGTCGAGAAAAAATCTTCTAGTTACATAAATAACCTTCGTAGTGATAATGGGGGGAGTACTTCAACAATGAGTTTTCTAAATTTTTGACAACTCAAGGCATTATTCACAAACATTCTGTTCCTCATACTCCACAACAGAATGGATTAGCGGAAAGGAAGAATAGAAATTTGATGGAAATGGCTAACTATATGATGCATTCTAGATATATACCTCCTATTTATTGGGCAAAAGTAGTTAATTGTAATAACTACATTCAGAATCGCACAACACAAAGAGAACTAAAGCATTTGACTCCAGAGAAAACTTAGTCCAACGCTAAGCCAGATGTCTCATTTTTTCGAGTCTTTAGGAGCCATGCTTAGGCCTTTGTGCCAAAGAAGAAAAGGAAAGCTTTGGATAAGAAGAGTAAACCCTTCATCTCTGTAGGGTATTGTGAGGACATGAGAGCTTATTGTCTTTTAGATCCTGATACACATGATGTTTTTTTTCACACAAATGTTTAGTTTGATGAGCACTTCACTCCTCATGATTCTTCTTCTTCTTCCATGCTTCCTTCTTCTTCTTCATCTCATCTTGAGGATTATTTATTTGAGGAGATTGATGAGGAGGATATAGATGTCATTGATGATCCTATTCCCACTGATGCAGTCACTATGCCTAAGTGGGCTCGTACTATAGTTTCTAAGGAAGCATCTTTCATAGAGCATCTTCCACCCACTAGGAATCATCATGCACATTATAATGGTTCTATACTTTTGTGTCAGAAAGTTTCCGAGGATCCACACTCCTTTTCAAAGGCTCATGGGATACAAGAGTGGGATGATGTGATGGAAGCTAAGTATTCTTCTTTGATGAAGAATCATACTTGGGATTTGGTATCTCTTCCTAAAGGAAGAAATATGGTTATGTGTAAGTGGGTCTACCAAACCAAATACACAGTAGATGGGTCCATTAACAAGTATAAGGCTCGTCTTGTTGCAAAGGGTTTTTCACAAGTTAATGGTATTTATTACTCTGAGACTTTTGCACCCGTTTCCAAGATGGATTTTGTACACCTTGTACTTTCTCTTTTTGCATCACAGGGGTGGCCCATATACTAGATGGACATGAAGAGTGCCTTCTTACATGGAGATCTACAAGAGGAAATATACATGGAACAATCAGCTCAATTTGTTTAGGATTCTTCTCTTGTTTATAGGCTCCGAAGGTCTCTCTACGGTCTCAAAAAATTCCCTCGGGCTTGGTATGAGAAGATGGATTATTTTCTTCTATCTGCTGGTTTTGTTTATTGCCACTCCGATCATACAATGTATCTCTAGCATGTTGGTGAGGATATTGTGATAGTTGTCTTGTATGTTGATGATTTGTTACTTACTGGCAACTCTTCTTCCCACATTCAAAGTATTTAGAGGGCTCTTCTTACATAGTTTGACATGACAGATCTTGGGTTATTACATTATTTCCTTAGTTTGCATATTTCTTAGACAGATTCAGGGATTCATTTGAGTTAGCCAAAATACACCAATGATATTCTTCGGCACTTTGATATGGCTGATTACAAGCCAAGTCCATCTCCTTTTTAGTCTGGGGTTACTCTTACATCCACATGTACCGCAACACTTTGTGATCCTACATTGTATAGGTAGTTGGTTAGGAGTCTCATGTACTTGACCCATAATTGCCCTGATATTTCATTTGTAGTAGGGATTGTATCTCGGTTTTGCACATTCTCCTAATAGTAGTCATTAGCAGGCTACTAAAAGTATTTTGTGCTACTTACAGGGCACTTCCCACGTTGGCCTACACTACACTAGGTGTTCTACTCAGTTGGTTGGGTATACAGATTCAGATTGGGTAGGTTCTATTGATGACAGGTGTTCTACTTTTGGCTATCTTTTCTATCTTGGTTCTTCTCCAGTTGTTTGGGCATGCAAAACCAACAGGCTATTGCACTTTCATCTTCAAAGGCAGAGTACAGGGCAGCAGTCACAACGAGTCAGGATATTCTTTGGCTTCACCAGTTATTGATAGAGTTTGGATTCCCATAGGATTCAATGACTATACTTTGGTGTGAGAACCAAAGTGCAATTCACATTTCTCGCAACCTAGTTGGGCACCAGCGGACCAAGCATATCTATATACAAATCTACATCATTTGGCAACACATTCAGGATGGAGTTCTTTTCTTGGAGTACCTTCCGACTTAGTAGCAGGTTGCAGACATCTTTATGAATCCATTTACATCACCTCCCTACCTTGAGTTGTGTGTAATTCTTGGGGTTTCGAAATCTATTCTTGGGGGGTGTTCATGAGAACATCTTCCTTCTTCTTCTTCTTTCTCTTTCGTTATAGTAGGATTCTTTCATTCTTTTGGTTCAAGATATCTTCATGGATATATTGTACATGAGTACCTCATCAGGCCTAGTTTTTGGGACTCATATTGTGGACATGCCACTTCTATTTTGGCCCCTAGCTTCACTTGAGGGGGGGTGTTAGAGTAGGTATTTACCTTAGCTCATGTTCACCTAGGTACATTATTTAGCTTTATCGTATTTATCCTCACCCACTTATGTGTGTGGATATTTCTTTTTATTTATTTATATATTAGGAGATATTATCTAGTTGTTAGGTTTAGTTCCTTCATTGATCTATAGTATTGACTAGTTCTTTCCTATATCTATGGTATTGACTAGATCCTTGATGTCTAGTTCTCTCATAAATCTATGGAATTGACTAGTTCTTTCCATGATTTATGGTTTGATGTACGACCTTGACTGGTTCTTAGATTGTTATTCCTTGCCTATATAAGAAAGGTCCATTCTCATTATATTTCATTGAGTTCCATAATAACATATGATATTGTTGCTTATTTTTTTGCAAAGTTTTATGTAAAGTTATTCTGGCGAATGGATTTCATCTTATTGATCGTGATGTTTGATCAGCATCTGTGTTCTTTTCTTGGCTTGATCTGGTTATCATTCCTTTTAGAAAAGGTGATGAAGACTCATGTGATTTGTCCTGAGTGTGAATCTTTGACCAAGATGAAAGTGTCTCCACAAAACCAAGGCATGAAAAACTTCCACAAGCTCAAGATCATGAGTCAAATAATCGAGCTCATAATATTTGATTTTTTGAGACTTAAAGGCCACTACTCTTCCCTCCTACATAAACACACCTCTAACTCCTGCGAATGAAGCACTCATGCATACGGAAAACTCACCTTGCGGATCCAAAACTGTAAGAATCGGTGTTGTTGTGAGGCATCCTTTCAGTGTCCTGAAGGATTTCTCACATCTTTCTGACCAAAGAAACTTCTTCCCTTTCCGCTGAAGGGAAGTGATGGGGTGTGAAATCTGAGAGAATTCCTCAAAAAATCTTGTACTAACCTGTTGATTCCATGAATTTTTTGTTAACCAAAATAAGCTCCCTCTTATTTTGGGTTAACTTGCTTCCTTTTTTGCTTCAGTAAAAATTTCACAAGTTTAAAAAATTGAAGGAATTATGGAATTGACCCTATCAGATAGAGAATTTCTTCCCCTTTCCTGAAAGGTAAAGAACTCTTTCTAACTCGTATTTTTTGAGTTACAGATCGGTGGAGTTAGAAGGGAAACTTTTCCCTAGGTAGACCTGTGGAGCTTGGGAGAGTATTTTTCCAAGGAATCTTGGGCTGGCAAAGTGGTGGAGGAAAATTTGACACTTAGCACTTTTGGGTTGAAAGTGAAAAAGTCATTTGCATTCTCGTAAGCTCGTAAAAGGGAAAGAAATGGAAATTTTCCTAAATTCTGAAAGGGACACACGGCAACATTTTAGTAATGGCAGGTTTGTGGAGGATTTTGGAGACTTAAAAAATTTTCTTCACAAAATTTTCTGACTAAAAATATTGAATGCATCTCCGAAGGCACCCAGAGGCACCACGTGGCAACATTTTATGCAAAGGCGCTAGGTCAGAGCGCCGAAAGACTTTGGGGAGTTTAAAAATTTTCCAAAAGGTTTTAAGGTCATACAATTGGCCACACCTCTGTCACCAATTATGAAGCACCACATGGTAGGCCTAAACCAGTAATGGACAGGCAAATCATCGGAGGTAAATTTGGAATTTTTTCCTTTTCTCTCTAAAATGAAAAGGTTGAGAAATGACGCGCAACTCTACCAAAAGGGAAAAAGTCAGCATTTAAGCCCCAGTCAAACCAAAGCAGGCCATTAGGGCATCGGGGGAAAAAGTAAAATTTCTCCATTTTCTTCAAAAGGCATAAAAATGAAAGGCGACTCATGGCCCCGAGGAATTAAGTGATGAGGTGGCATATAAAAGCTAATGCGAGATGTGGGAATTTGAAGTCAAATGTGAAAATGTTCCCTTTTACCAAAAAGTGTAAAAAACAAAAGGAATCCCTTACTCCGGCGAACCCAATGGATGCCATGTCATCCGTAGATTTGTGGGGAAAATATAGAAAAAATTCCCAAGCTAATTTTGTAGAAAACGTAAAGGAAAAAATGCAAAAGGCCATAACTTTCGATTTAGAGCTCCATTTTAGATGATATTGGTACAAATGGAAAGATATGAAGATTCTCTCCATCATGGATGCTTCAATTTATATTTTTTGGCAGATTTTTGTGGGAAAATTTTAAGAAAACATTCCCAGCACAGGAAAAATTATAGAACCGACCCCCAACCACCAAATTAAGGAAGTATGGGTCTCGTTTCTTCTTCAGCATGGGATAAAACATTACAAAATGGATGTGCAGAGGTTCCATTACCATTTTTATGGATCTTGTTGGGTGGTTGAGATTTCAATCAAATTTCCCACGTTTCTCATTTTTTTGGTCTTCTGCTTTATCTTAAAAAGCCAGTTTTGGCTCATTTGTAAAAATTTGTGCATTTTCTTCTCTACCTCCCGCTTCTTTTCTTCCCTAGGGTTGAAAATGGAACTTGAACCCCTTCCCCTACTCTGTAATGGAATTTTTACCTCTTACCCGTGAAATGGTACTCTGTGTAAATTTTGAGCAATAAAAAAATGTTTTTGTGATCCATTTGTACATCCTTGGCTCGTCATTTTTGTTGTTCTCCTTGCCTCTCTTCATTGTAGGGTATATGTTCATGTTTGTATGTTTACTACAGGTTTTGGAGTTGTATTCATGGAGTTTTGGAACATTTTCTATGTGATATCCATCTCTGGTTTGTGATGCACTTGTCCATCCTCTCCATTTCTCACCTCTCCTTTTTCCATGGGAATTTTAGTGGATGATCAGCATTTTCCTTCTCTGGTGTATCAATGTTTTAGTGTAGGCTCTATTTTTCCTTGTTTTCTCCCTCTCCTTGTCTCCTTGGAAGTTATATTAGGATTAGATTAGTTTTCCTGCACTAGAGTAGCTTGTGGTAGGTAGTTTAGGAAGAGGAATCAACCTTTAATCTAGAGAGTTTTCCCATTTGCAAAGTCCCACACTTTGGGGAAAACTCAATGTTATGAAAATCACACCAAATGACATTAACTTAGAAAAGTAGATCCATAACTCATTTGCGAGTGCTGTGATTCTGTACTAACAGTTTTGGCATGCCTAGTGGGACACTGGGTTAGATTTTTCTCATCTTTTCCAAGTGTCTCAATATAAAACAACAAATCTTAAGCCACCGTGTGCCACTAACAGTTTTGGCACGCCCTGTGGGACCAAGAGGTCTTCACTTTATTTTATCAAGATTGATGTGTTCTTGGTAAGATTCAACCTTTGGAAGCACATTCAAAATAACATCTGACGACTCCATCTGGTTTACAACCTATCTTTAAAGTTACAAACCTTTCTCTCATTCACTTTCATCCATTTTCCTTCCATCTCTTTCATTCTTTTCCATTCCATGAAGTTGTGCAATCATGAATTCATTTCCATCATGGAATTCACATTTGTAACAACAATACAATCCACCTCTAATATGTTTTACAACTCCTTCAAATCAGCATGTCTACCCCTATGAGCAGCAATACCAAAATCAGTTTGGCTATGGAGATTTCCTAGAGCAGGGGTATGCGAAAAATGAAGACAATCAAATGCAAAATGCTAGTCTGCTAGAGAAAATCCAAAAAATGGAGGCTAATATGGTTCAATCAAGTGATATAAAAAAAATGAAGGCATTCTAAGTTGGATGCGAGACACCTTATCCATGGATTGGCCCTTTTCCAAGACAGTACAACCCTCAGGAGAAGCTAGACTTTATGATGGAGATGCTGCCCTAGCTTGCACAATGGACTGAAGAGATATATGCCTATGAATTTGGTGCTAAGAAACCTTGTTAATGGGTAATTTTTACACCATCATCTAGTATTTCTCTTTCCATTCCTCAAGTAACACCATCTCATTTTGAATGCCAAATTCCAAATCCAGGGCATGTTGATCCAGTTGTGAAAACCATTCCCCCATCTCATAGTCTTACATCTCATCTCAAATTTTCTTCCCTCTTCTCTTCCAAATCCAAATCCCCTCCACAAGAGTAAATGTAAATACCTTTCGCTATAAAGAAACAAGAAATTTCATCTCTTCCACCACCATGAACAAATGAAAAAATAGTTGAATCCCAACCTACTTCTTCTCTTGCATCCCAATTCCATGCAGTGAAGAAGAAATTGCAAAAGTCAGTCAAGAAGGACATCAAGAAGAAGAACCAAGAAAATAAGAAATGCTTAAGATCTTAGTGAGCTTAGCTCTTAGATTCAGGATTACAAAAATTCCTTTGCTGGTTAAGCCTACAAAGGAGGTAAATGTTGAAGAACCAGAGGTGGTCAACGTTGAATTTATTGCAATAGAAGAAGAACGAGGAAAGGAACAAGAAGACTAGTCATCAATTTTCTGAGAGTGTAGTGTCCATGTTGGCACTCTGCTAGAAGAAGATGCTTATCCAATAGAAGTTACACAATTAGCCATGGAAGAGGAAAACAAATCAACTCAAATTTCCATTAGAGAGGACTAGATGGAAGAAAGCAAATCAGAGTTTGTAGTAGCAGAAGAAGAAGACATCATTGATGTTTTCTCACTTTCATTTGAAAGGCCTAATTTGGTCAATGAACCCATGATGGAGGAAAGCCCTAAAAGAAATCTTGTAGTCCCAACTTGTCTTATGGGGTAGCAGATTGGAGAGTTTGATTTGAAAAACTTCTTGCTAGAGGAAGAGTTCAATCAAGAGCAATATGGTCTTCAAGAAGCATAGGAAGGAGAAGGTGCTACAAATCCAAATGAAGAGGAGTACATTCCAGCTATGGAGGAGAGAAATGCAGATCCAAAAGCTTTGAACAAAAATAGGCTATAGAAGAACCTTCAGTTCTTCCTTCTATTTCATCTCTCTCGAGTTCTAGTGTTGAAAGTGATTTTGATATTTCAAACTCAATGTTGAAGCATGAAGGAAACCGTGGTGAGTAAATTAGAGACCAAGAGGATATCATGGAGGAATTTGAAAATTTGCAATGGGACAACAATGAGGCATTTTATCTGTCTGATTTGGAGGACTGTTTCGATGGAGAGGAACCAATTGAAATAAAAAAAAATTCTCTTTCATCATCCACATTCCAAACACTTGAGCCTATTTTCATTGAGGAGAGCATTCATTTGCAGTCGTCTTCACTTTATAGAAGCCTTTTGGAATCAAGTTGGGTAGATTTAAATCTTCCATGTTCTCCACATGAAGAGGAAGAGAAAGAGTAGAATATTTTCATCACTTCTTCCACATCATTCACTTAAGGATGTCTACAAGATGACTCCATTTTTGGAGTGGTAAATCAGATCTATGGGCATGTGAAATGGATCAGACCTTGCCCAATCAGGTATTTGGCTTCATTGGAGCTAAAAGACAAGCCACAACTAGACATGCTTGCTTATAAGCATGAGGATGATATGCAAATTGCCAAGGATCAGCTTTCATACCTTTTCAATCCAAATGTAGAGAAACTAAAAGATGTATTGTTTTTGTGTTCATTTGATACTTTGTTGATTTGGGTGGATGATCAACTTGTATTTATTTTTTCACTCATCCAACTAGCCATGTTCACTGCCAAATCAGTTGCATGGCCACCATTTTTTAGGAAGGGAAGCTATTTCTTCCTACCAGATACAAGATTTGTTTAAGATCCCTTTGCTCTTAGTTAAATTAGTGTAGGTAGGTTTGTTTGCAGAAAAATAAGTGCTTGTGCACACTCTGTGTATCCCACTTGGGGTATGTATGATCTTTCAGTTTTGTACATAGTTTTGGTGTTTTTTTGCCACTCTTCCACAATCCATTTCAGTTGCATTTTTGTAAATATCATTTTCAAGTTTTAGTGGGCTTCCAAGTGACTCAGAGGTCATAATTTTAGAGTTTAGATTAGAATCAGTTTATAAGGCTTGAATCTATGCCCAATGAATGTAACAAAGGCCACTGATCATTCATCTAGCAGGAAGATGACCCCTTTGAGACACCAAAGTTGTTAACCAAATAATCTCCCTCTTATTTTTGGTCAACTTGCTTCCTTTTATGCTTCAGTCAAAATTTCACAAGTTTTAAGCATTCAAGGAATTTTGGAAATGACTCCATCAGATAGATAATTTCTTCTCCTTTCTAGAAAGGTAAATAACTCTTTCTAACTTGTATTTTTTTAATTATGTCTCGGCGGAGTTAGAAGGGAAACTTTCCCCAAGGCAGACTTGCGGAGCTTGAGACAGTATTTTTCCAAGGAATCTTGGGCTATCGGAGTTGTGGAGGAAAATTTGACATTTCTCCATTTTCTTCAAAATGCATAAAAACAAAAGGTGACCCATGGCCCCGAGGAATTAAGTGATGAGGTAGCATATAAAAGCGAATGCAGGGATGCGGGACTTCGGAGTCTGTTGTCCACTCAAAATTTCCCCGCACATAAAGTGAATTTTCAAAATTTTGAGTTTTGAATGTCTTCTCTGTTGTCTTTGAAAAAGCCAAGAAATTGTAACAGATCTGCATTCCTCGGTCATTTTGTGTGGTTTTCTCGCGTACTTCACGTATTTTTTTCCCACATGTCCCAGTTTCAAACGGGCCCCTTTGTTGCATTTTAACTCAAAATGCCTGAGGCCGCGTACTTCGCGCATTTCTGTTCCAAATGTCCCAAACACTTCCAGACCTTTTGTCATGTTTTCACCCGAATTGACCAAGTCACGTACTTTGGAATTTTTTGACCCAAATGTCCCAAGTCAAAAAAGTGCAAGTCATTCCAATTTCACCCGAAACACTCGAACCGCGTACTTCACACTTTCTTGTCCCAAATGTCCTAATTTAAAAAGTACGCTCTGTTCCATTTTCGGCAGAAATGCCCGAACCACGTACTTCACACGTTTTCGTCCCAAATGTCCCAAAAATGCATTTGTGTGTCTTCTCCCTGCTTCGCCCGAATCGGCCGAGCCACGTGTTTTCGCGCATTTGCGTCTCACATGTCCCAAGAAAACCAAATGCCATTCATACTTATTTTTTTCCCGATCTACCCCAAATATGCTTGTTTTTCAAATTGGTAGATATGAATTTAATGCGCATTGATTTCCTTTCTCTCTCCAAAGTGGCTATATAACGACAAGACCCCCCTTTTACATTTTTCACACTCCTTCCTTGCTCGAACCCCTGTAATCTAATTTCCTGCGCACATACCCGTTCCCTACTGCAATTCCTTCCCAAGTCTAGATTGCAATTCTCTCTCAACTACATCAGGTATGAAGATCAAATTCCAGGGACAGGAGCAAGTTTCACCACTAGAGTCTGTCGTTCTCAACATTGGAGACAGTGAAGATCGACATCTCAACTTCGGTGATTTTTTGGGGCGAGGGTGGCAGATACAAAACCCTACTCCAATGGCACAAATGATTCATGACAGCGGTTTGGCCTTTGCTGGCGGTTTCCCAATCTCGGTATAGTGTGTTGATACCGTGCTTTCATGCGGAGCTCACTTCGACCCCGCCTCGAGCAAATTGACCCAATATAGATGAGGAACTCATTGCCAAAACTAGATGCTGCCGCCATTAGCACTGCTCTGAGAATCCCAGAGATGGATAATGCCATAGTCGTTTCCCGGGATCAAGCACAAGCCCTGTTCAATCAGAACAGTGACAAATACAAAGCACGGGTTGCAAAGTTCTGGCTGAAGAACCCTAAGAAGGGAGCTTCTCGTCTGACCAAAACCCTCTTGCGGGTAGATTTCAATTAAGAGTTGTCTGATTTCATAATTCTGTTGGCTCGGGTTATGGGCTTGCCCTCCACCAATGAGTTCCATTTCTGGATGTGCCCGCTCATCAACATGGTATTGTGAGGGAACACAGAATATCAATTAGGCGGAGATCATTAGCATGAATTTGGCAGAGCAGCTGTCCAACGTGTAGTAAACGAAGAAGTTCTATATGAATTCATACCTGATGTACACTCTAGCAGCATCAAGGCAGTGGGTTTGGTTTCTCTTACATAGATGAACACAAAGATGATCCAATATATGCCTTACTACCCGCAGTTCACCCCTCGAGACCAGCAATCGTAACTTCAGAAGGGTCAACGATGCTTTCACCATGTAAGTGGTCAGGCTGCTCGATAGGGTGATACTGCCAGGAGATTCTCTGATGAAGCTATGGACTCTGATATCGCACTACGGTGCTTACTTCATCCAGTTCAGGAAATTCTCTTATATCAAGCTTGCCGGCTATGAGGGCTCCCCTCTGAGACTGCCCATGTTCTGTAATGATAGGATGGCCTTGATAGAAATATGCAGGTAATTGGACAAATTGCACAGAACCTGTAGGGATAAAAAGGATCACTGGTTTACACTTTCCCATCTCTTTGGGAAATTATACCTGCAAAACAGCCCCTAGATGCACAGAATGTAGAAAGAGCCCTGGTTCCCCATCACGGTTTCACTTCTTCAAGCCAAGGAATTGCTTCGACTTGAAGAGGTTCATTGGGCAGAACATCAAAATAGTCTTGTTATCACCGAATCACAGCACCCCTGTGCATGTATTTGAACTCACAGTGTGATTGGATAACAGTGGGTACTATCTCCAAGTTGTGGGGACTTGCTACTTGAGACAGACCTGTAGAGAAAGCTGGTTCTTGCTCCTAAACTACCTGCCACAATCTACTCTAATGCAGGATAAGCTTAACTGTTCTAAATCTAAATTTCCAAGGGACCAGGGAGAGAGAATACATAAAATTAAATCCTACACTAAAGCGGTGATACACCAGAAAAGGAGGGTGTGAGAGTAATCTCCAAATGTGTGAAATACAGAGGCAAAGTGCACACTAGAAGAGGTGATGACAGTTCACCATAATCTAGCAAAATGCATTCACAATAATATTCCAAGCATACACAATGTTAGTGAATTCCTACAAGAATATAATAATAGACACAATATTCTTGTAGAAAGATAAAAGGGGCAAGAAGAATGCAAGAAAACACAGCAGGGGAAGATACATCCACAAACTTTGTATTTTATTGCTTCCTGGTATGCACAGTTCAGTCTATTACAAGATAAGGGCCTGGATCACCATGCAAGGAGTCCAATACAAGGGCCTGCAACACACTAGCTTCACAAAGGAATTTTGGCAGAGCTTTGTTACCCAGAAAACTCCCTCTTACAATGAGCCCAACACTCCAATTTTATAGAAAAAATGAGAAGGAGAAGAGAAGGAGAAAATGGAAATCCCGAAAATCTATCCTTCAACCACTTGTAAGAGGCATTAAAATTGAGTGAAATGATTGTATATTACTTGAAAAAGGGCTCCCCCATACTGTCCCATGTGCTGCAGCAGAGAAAGAATGATGACCATGCCTCTTAATTGCACTCCTAGCTACCAAATAAAACACTGTCCTGAACCCGGCCACGTTTCCTTAAAAAACTCAATCAATTCCTAATCAAATCTGGAATTTCTTGATTTTTGTGCATTGGGATCGGAACCATGATTCCAACGATACTTATTTTGTGTGATTTTTTGAGAAATACAAAAGTTATGGCCTTCTGAGTGCGGGCAGCTAGTTTGGGTCTGGCAGGCATTTTCTGTCATTTGACGGGGAGATGAGCATTAATTGACTGGAGCTGAACTCATTTTCCTTAATTTTAATATATCAACCCTCAATAAAAATAAGAAAAGTCGTGCTCGTTCCAGAAAGTCCAATTTTGTGAAAATCAAAGCTCGGAGTCAAAAGTTATGGCCGTTTGAAGTTCCATGGACCAAACGTTGACTTTTCTCCTCTGTCTTCGGCCATTTCAGCTTTTCACGTCCCACGCATCCCTTTTTTCCCAAAATGTCCCCAGTGCTGTGCAGGAAAAAATTCTTCCAAACCACCCGAAATGGGCTTCCATGTCCCTTTTCTGCCGGTGACACGTGGCGGTGATTTGATTAGGCCTTCGGCTCCTTCGGCTATCCGTGTCCCGCGCGTCCCTTTGTCCCATTTGGCCCAGTGCTGAAGTTCCCTGTTTCGGCCAAAACCGGCCGGCTTCGCATACTCGCGGCCTGGGATTGTCCCATTTGCTTTCAGACCGTTCGGGGATGAATTTTCCCCGATTCGCCCGGTTTCGGCCGGTTTCGCGTACTTTTGTCCCACGCGTCCTAGACTTTAAGTTCTCATTTCAGCTGATCCGGCTGGTTCACATACTTTGCGTACTTTCGGCCCAACTGTTCCGGGCTGCCTTGACTCATTTCACCCGGTTCAGCCGGTTCGCGTCCAGATGTCCCAACTGTCCCGACTATTGCAAGGGACTAGGACTTAGCCATTTTTTATGATTTTTTCTGGCCCGAGCTTATTTTTTGCAATTTTTTTCACATTTTCTCAGAACTTGCTCTCTTCTTCTTAGACAGGGGGAGTTAGAAAAAATATGAGGGGACCCTAGAAACATGAATTTTTTGTCCGGACTCAATATAATTGCTTGGGGACAAAAGAATTTGATGCATGTTATCAAAATTACCTTGGGGGTGGATTTTTGGATAACAAGTCTATCATCACAGAGCTGATACAGAAGACTATTGGGCTTATTGTGCTGATGATTTTGAGGCTAGAAGGAGGCACTATGGCAGATTCTCCTTGCAATTAATTGAAGAACTTGGCCTATATCAAGTTCCTGAAGGGCTAAAGGATGACAACTCTGATCTATACTCGTATGAGTATGAAAATGTGGTTAACCACACTCCTTTAGAGGACGTGGATTGGAACAGGAAAGAGAGGGTCGACCTGGCTGAGATCCTTGCTCCAGTTTTAGTCAGGACTATGGTTTGGTTTGAGAGGAAAGTTTGAGAGTTCAGGAGGCATTCAATAGAATCCTCTTCTAAGGACGCTTCAACACCGAGAAGAGAAGCAACTATTCCATGGTCTGAGAACGCCAGTGAAGACCCTTCATGCCTCATCAACTCAGTGACCTGCAGAATCTACTCCCTCCTCATCCACGCAGGTATATAAGAAGAAACTACAAAGAAGTAAAGAGAAAGAACCTGTGGAAGAAGATCTCCAGAAAAAAATAGGAAAATTTGCCTATAGGACCAGAGAACATTATTGTTCTCAGTGAAAGTGAAGAAAGTGAAATGCCAACCCTTACAAATGCTCCTGAAGACCTAGCTAATAAAGATAAAGAATTTCAGAGCACTGAGATTCCAGGTGTTGTAGATCCTTCTACCACAATTGCCTCCAATGCCCCCGCTCACATCTCAACTCAACAGCTGGACAGACCTTGAGCAGCTCATGAGCATCATCCCTCTCTCTTGGTCCCCTTGCCCCTCCTGCTGATTCCTCTTCCTCTTTCGCATGGGTGCAACCTTTGGTCGACAAAAGGAAGAGAAAATTCTCCTCTCAAAGCTCGGGATCAAATTTTGATACTGTCGCAAGCCTTGTTGGGCACCACTCCTTCTCATGCCAAGAGAGCCAGAACCACCTCCAGAATAGTGTTTGATACTCAAGGACAACAATTCCTGGAGATTTCCAAGCCTACAACGGATAAATCAGAGAAGGACTTGCAGGTATCTGACTTGGAGAGCTCTCGAGAATCCCAATGGGAGAGTCTACCCCTGAAGGTGAAATTCACAACCTCCAGGAAATAGTCACAAGAGTCATTGGGAGGGTAGAGAAAGGACAACAAACTATTGAACAGTTGGAAGAACAGGCCCAAATTCTCATAGGTTTCATCAAGTCTCTTTTGTCTAAGGACAAAGTCTTGGACCCTACCCCCTTGACTCCTCTCCCACCTCCTGTAATCCTAAGCCAAGATGAAGTGCAGAGTATTAAAGATATGCACAAGTATTCTGTCTATGGAAGAGCTATTGAAGCCATGGTGGATGACATGCTTGTTGCTGGGTTAAACTTCATCGACAAAGCTTTCAAACTCCACGAAAAGGTGAGAAATGTGCAACTGAAGCTCTCCTCCATTATCAATACCATGGATAAAGAGCTCAAAATCTGGAGCAGTTGCATAGTAGACCTTCGCCTTATGGGACAGAAAGACGAGAAAATTTTGTTGGCGAATAAAGTTTTTGATGATGCAAAGGACAATCTATCAAAATCGTTGGGTCTACAGCGTGGAGTGGAAGATCAGAGTCTTGGAGGAGGCTTTGGGAGAAATGAAGAACAGCTGGCAGAAGGGCGAAGCCTTCAAGACATTGGTTGTCTTGGCTTTCAAAGATATACACTCTCATCTTCAATATGAAACTTCTGGTGTGCCCCTTTCCTTACAAGAGATCAAAGCTCAGTTCAGAGCTTTTGTAAAAGACAATTTATTCAAGGAAAGGTCCATCTCCAAAGAAAAAATGAAGGAGATCTGCTCTCTTCAATCTACCATTGAAGAAGCAAATAAAGATTATCATACTCATGTCGAGTTTGCTAAAGAGATGGAGAAGTGTCTGGGATTTTGGACTCAGTCTGCGGCCAACACGTTAGTTCCCTGTGGCAGAGACATAGCTGAGGCGTTGAAGAGATTCAGACAACAGATTTTGAATTCAGTGGGTCCCTCCCAGTGACTGGCCACCTGTCTTCTTCTCCATTCTTTTCTCTTCTTCCCATTCATTTTTTGTTTTCTTTGTAATAGGTTGAGGTACTGCGATTTGGCGGAGTCCTTAACTATTATTTAATTAAAAGAAACGGTTACGAAGAGTAACTGATTTGTACGCTATATAATGGCCTTCTTTACCACCATTCTAAAGAGGAGGAAGAACTTGGCATATTTTCTGAAAGTGTAAATAGATCATAAAGAAATCAATACAAAAGGGCTTTCCATTCATTGTCTATCTAATCTCTGTTATCTCTGTGTTTTCATTTAATTTTGTGAAGATCATTTGTCTCTAGTTTGTTAGTCTCACTGATTGCATATTTTCAAATATTGCGAGTATGGTGATCTTGTATAACCAAGAAGGAACTTTGTGTCCTTGATTAATGAATCTGAAGAAGGTTATTTATAGAACTTTGTGTCTTTAAATTTCATCTTGTTCATCCAATGCAAATGATCTTGTTTTAAATTCACTGCAACTTCGTATACATAAAGAATTATTCTGCTATCTATAATTCTGCATGTTGCTCTTCTGCTCTTTCCTCGTATTCCCTTTCCTCAGTCCTTTTGTAACTGATGATCCTTGTGGAAAACACTTTCGTAATATCCAAGTTCAACCATAAAATCATGTTTTGTATATTTGTAAATAAGTTCGTTTCTGAATAAGGGAACCTCTCCCATTAAAGAGGAGGGACTTCTTGTCCCCTGACTATTGATCTTCTTAAAAGTCCTATTTGACGACCAACAGTTTTTGGCGACTCCGCTGGGGAAAATCGCATTCCAGTTCTGTAATTTTTGATCATCCTTTGATCTGGTGACTCCGCGTTTCACTCGAGGGAGAAGGGCCCTTGGTATTGAAGATTCTCAGTTTCAGCTTTTAGAGCAACAAGGTTTTCCTTTCCCTTCAACTTCAACAAGAAATAGAAGGACTCGTTCGACAAGCACTCCACCTGTTCAAGATAGAAGTCCTACGGGTGGTATTCCTTCAGAGCCTGCTAGTCCCAATCTACAAGCTTTGATCCTCGCTGGTGTTACAGTTCCTCTCCAAGCCATATTTCCAAGAATGGCGGCACCATTGCCATGGGGTCAACGTGTCGGGCCCATGGCCCTTACTCAGCCTTTGCATGAGTTACCCAGAGGTAACCGGAAGAACTTCCCTAAATTCAAAGGTGATGGAAAAGTGCATCCTGATGAACATATTGCAGCCTTCATAGTTGCATGTGGAGTTTTGGGAGTTGAACACGAAGACGTTTCCGTGAGACTGTTCGTGGAGACTTTACAAGATAATGCTGCTGATTAGTTCTATCACCTTCCGGCTGGTGCTATAACTGAGTGGGACACAATGAGAACTCAGTTCAAAAACCGTTTCAAGCCGGCAGAAGATGTACCTGCCTTGCTGGACCAAATCTCTCAGATAAAGAAAGATTCACAAGAGCCCATGAGAGAATTTGTGGCCCGGTTCAACAGGTTGATAAATAAAATTCCAAAAAACAATCGACCTGTTGATCGGATTCAAAAATGTTTCTTTCTAAATGCCCAATCACCTAAAGTTAGTTATGCACTAAAAAGGGCTAATCTCACAACGTTAGCTCTAGATCAAGAACTGGATGTTAGTGTCGAAGATGATTTGATCATGTCAGGGAAGTTGAGAAGAGATCCTTCCAAATCTAAGTCTGCTGCTTCTTCCTCTTCCACCCCTGGACCTAACACTGATCCATTAGTTCAGAAACTTGCGAATGATCTTATTGCTATAAAGAAACAATTGGCTCAGCATGCCCCTTATGCAGATGTTCCAAGAAGAAATTTCCAGCCCAGGAATCGTTTGCCTGCTTCTCAAACAAGACTAGCACTTGAAGGACCTCCTGTTAAGGTTCCTGTGAATGCAACCTGTGAAGTTGAAGAGCCGGATGATGATGAGGATAATGAAGCTTGCGAGGAGTTTGTGGAGGAATTTGATGATGAGGCAGAAGAACTTGAGGGATCTCGAGTTAATTTCTTTACCACCGAGGGCATTGATGATGGAGATGATTATGATGAAGTGGTAGCAGACATGAATAGCGAATCATTTGCTGTCATGACTCGAGAGCAGACACGTCAGAGGGAGAAAGTGACACAGCCTATCAAGAAATCTAAGGAGCAGTCGACAACTATTCCCGTGATTGCAAAAAGAGGATCTCCTATCCCTACTTCGTCCACACCAAAGGTGAGTCCTATAAATGCTACCAAAGTTGCTTCTTCTTTTTCTCCTAAAGTTGATAAGCCTAGAATTTCAAATGATGATGGCCCGTCCACTTCTGGGTCTTTTGATATTGTTGATCACCTAAAAAAGACCAAGGTCCAAATCTCAGAAGCTGAGTACTATCAAACCCATCCCAAAGCTTTTGCCAAGATGATTCAATTTGTTAATTCCCATTCCAAGACCACCTCTAAAGGCCTTTTTCCCACTCCTCCTTCTGCACCACAGCCTAGTCTGGTAGCTGCTGTCACCTCGCCTAGTGACAAAATTAAACCATTTTATGTAACACTTCTTATAGCTGGCCATAGGCTCAGTAATTGTGTCATAGATTCAGGAGCCTCAGACAATGTCATGCCAGCTAAAGTAGCTCATGCTTTAGGCTTGACCCTCACTCGTACTTATGGATCTTGTTACTCCATGGAGAGTAAGGAAGTGCCTCTGGTTGGAAGGATTAAAGATGCACAAGTGGCTTTTGCTGCCTTGCCTGAAAAGAAAGTGTTGGCTACCATCTTAGTAGCAGATATTCCTCCTTCATATGGGATGTTGCTAAGTAGGAACTTCTGTAAAGATGTGGGTGGAGAAATTCAAATGGATTGGTCACATGCCCTTGTACCTGTTAATGGAAAATGAAGAAGCTGCTGCCTGAGAAACAATCTGAGTATATTGTGCAGAAAACGGATGATCCTAAAGCACAAATACTCTATGAGGATATGGGTCATGGTAATTACATGATTATGTCCCCTGATGAAATCCAACCCCCCAAAGCATCACCTAAAGATCCTAATGGTGTTTGGATTTTAGAATTTGATGGAAGTTGTTCCTCAGCTGGTTCTGGAGCTGGTGTCCTGCTAGTGTCACCTGAAGGAAGCCTACACCCCTTTTCATTTAAGTTGCAGTTCGAGAATACTAATAATACAGCAGAGTATGAGGCTCTCATTCTCGGATTGCAAGTGGCCAAAGAACAAGGTGTAAAGAACCTTCTGGCTCGTGGTGATGCAGAGCTGATTGTAAAGCAAGTCAGAAGCCTTTTTCAGGTAAAAAATGGGAGGCTGAAGCATTACCGGAATCAGGTTTGGGATTCCATTGAATTCCTTGATGCTTTCTCCATTGAGGCAATACCTAGGGAAAAGAACACAGGGATGATTCACTAGCTGTCTCAGGGTCACTACTGATTCCCCATCCTGAATTCTCTCAGGATAAGTTCACTATTGAAATGGTCCATCGGCCTAGTGTACCTGACAACACCAATAACTGGCAGGTTTTCAATGATGATCAGCATTTTCTTTCCTTCCTGGAACTCAAGGGTAATTTTGAACAACTGTATTTTGAGGGAAGTGACAACCTACCTCGTGAAAGTGTGTCCTTTGACCAAGCTGTCACCCAAGGAGAAGAAACAGATCAGGAAGGGTGCATTAAACTCAAAGGAAACAAGATTCCTAAAGGTTTGGTGAGTTTGGAGGAATTGTTTGATAAACATGACAGGTATGTGAAATCTAGAGCTTCCTACTGGGCCTCAACAATCAGCTGAGCATGACAAAATCAATATTGGAAGTTCTAATGACCCTAAGCTAGTGAATATTGGAAAATGTTGCACAGCAGATGAGAGGAGAAAAGAAATTGATCTTCTAAGGAGGTATAAGGATGTTCTTGCTTATTCTTATGAGGATCTAAAAGCCTTCAAGCCAAAAGATATGCAGCACTCGATTCCTCTCAAACCAGGAATTAAACCTTTTAAGCAGAAACAGAGGCAGTATAATCCCAAAATAGCTGACACCATCTTTCAGGAAATTCAGAAGTTTTTGAAGGCTAAAATCATTTTTCCCATTCACCATTCAACATGGATTGCAAATATTGTGCCTGTTAGGAAGAAAAATGGTGAGATCCGCATCTGTGTTGATTTCAGGAACCTGAATCAGGCTTCTCTGAAAGATAATTATCCTTTGCCTATGATGGATCAAGTATTGCAAGCAGTAACAGGATCTGAAATGTTATCTATGCTTGATGGATTCTCTGGATACAATCAGGTAGAGGTTGATACTGCAGATCAACACAAGACAGCCTTCACTACTCCTTGGGGTACCTTTGCTTACAAGAGGAATGCCTTTTGGGCTCATTAATGCTGGTGCCACTTTTCCAGAGAGCCATGGATCTGGCTTTTGGAAGCTTGAAAGGGAAGTGTATTGTCATATATCTTGATGACCTGACAGTGTTTTCCAAGACAAGAGCGGATCATTTTGATCACCTGGAAATAGTTCTGCTAAGATGCCGAGAGCATGGGATTTCTTTGAATCCTAAAAAATCTGTCTTTTGTGTTACAGAGGGAAAACTATTAGGGCACATTGTCTCCAAGGATGGTATTAAGATTGACCCTGAACGAGTACAAGCTATCCAGCAAATTCCTCTCCCAACCAGTAAAAAGGGCGTGCACTCCTTCTTCGGTAAGATCAAATTTTTAAGAAGGTTCATCCCTGATTTTGCAGAGTTAACTTTGAATATTTCTCAAATGATGAAAGGGAAGAAAACATTTGGTTGGTCTTCTGAAGGAAAGGAATCCTTTGAGGGTATCAAGAGAGCTATCGCTAAAACTCCAGTTTTAGCCTGTCCTGATTTCAGCAAAGATTTCATCATCTATTGCTATGCTACAGATAATACCTTGGCTGCTGTCTTAACTCAAGAAGACTCTAATGAGCATGAACTCCCAATTGCGTTCATGAGCTATATTCTGAAAGATCATGAGTTGAAATACACCATGATGGAGAAGCATGCTTTTGCAGTGGTCAAAGCTGTTAAGCAATTTCGTTTTTATATCCTCAACTCTCACTCCATGGTGCTGGTTCCAGATACAACTGTTAAGTCGATTCTCACACAACAAGAATTTGGATCCAAGAGAGGGAACTGGGTTGCTAAGGTCCAAGAGTATGACATTGATATCAAACTGACCAAGCTGGTTCGTGGAAAAGGTCTTTGTGAGCTCATTGCTGAAGGAGCCAAACATGAGTTGCTGGAGGAGAAAGTTGACCTTCCTACTGTTCTGTTCCTTAGCTCAGTCGATGAATGGTATGCTGACATCACCCATTTTCTCACCTATGGGGAATTCCCCTCTCATTTAACTGCCAAGGAAAAGAGGACTGTTAAATTGAGGTCAGCGCAATATGTATTGTGGGAAAATGCCTTGTTCAAGCGTGGGTTAGATGGGAGATTTTTGAAGTGTGTAGACAAAGAACAACAGAGAAAGTTGCTCTCAGCTTTTCATGATCAGGCATGTGGAGGGCACTATTCATCAACGGTCACAGCTCATAAGATACTCCGTGGAGGATACTACTGGCCTTCCTTGTTCAGAGATGCATCCAAGTGGGTTGATAAATGTGAGGCTTGTCAGACTTTTGTGGGAAGACCCAAATTGGCTTCTTTGCCTCTCAAGCCAGTTGTGATTGAGGAACCATTTCAACAGTGGGGTTTGGACTTCATTGGTACACTTAATCCTGCTTCTAGTGCTGGTCACACTCATGTGCTAACTGCCACTGACTACTTCACCAAATGGGTGGAAGCTATTCCAGTCAAGAGCACTACTTCTGAAGTGGTATGCAGCTTCATCAAAGAGAACATCTTGGTAAGGTATGGTGTACCTAACAAGATTGTAACAGATAATGCTTCGAACTTCTCCTCAACTGAGATAATGGATTTCTGCTATGGGTATGGCATCTCCCTGGCTCATTCTTCATATTATTACCCCCAGGGAAATGGACAAGCAGAATCCACCAACAAAAATCTGGTGACTATTATAAGGAAGTTGGTCAATGAGTCTCAACGAAACTGGCACAAGAAGCTTTATGATGCTCTTTGGGCAGACAGGATTACACCAAAGAGAGCCATTGGAATGTCTCCTTTTCAAGTGGTATATGGAGTAGAAGCTCAATTGCCAGTGACAGTGGAACTTCCAACCTTGCACCTAATGAAGGCCATTGAGGATACTAGTTTCAACGATGCTCTAGATAAGAGAATCATGTACCTGCACAAACTGAATGAGGACAGATTGGATGGTTGCTGATAGGATATCTGTTCACCAGCAGAAGGTAAAGGTCATGTTTGACAAGAAAGCTAGGTTCAGAGATTTCCAAGTTGGAGACACTGTGTTTTTATGGGATAAAAGACATGAACCTCGTGGCAGCCATGGAAAGTTTTGATTCCCTTTGGCTCGGGCCATTCAAGATCAGACACTTTGCTGGTAAGAATTCTTTCTACCTTGATTACATGGATGGTTCTCCCGTCCCACTTCCTTATAGTGGGCAGTATCTCAAGTTGTTCAAGTCCTAGGTGACTAGGGAGTCCCTTTGTATATTCTGTACAGTGTTTTTGCTTCTCTGCTTTTGGTGTGCTTTTTCCTTTTGTTGTTTTGGTGTGTTGCCCTCTGTATTGGTTTTTTTCCTTTTTGACTCCGTTGCCCAATGGATAAGGTACTGGTCTGCTTCCCCTTTTAATTTTGTCTAAGTTCTTGCCTTGCCTCATTCCTTGAATTTATGCCAAGTCATCCCCAGAAGGAGCCAGCTGTTGTCCACCCAAAATTTCCCCGCACTTAAAGTGAATTTTCAAAATTTTGAGTATTGAATGTCTTCTCTATTGTCTTTGAAAATGTTAAAAGCCAAGAAGTTGTAACAGATCTGCATTCCTGGGTCATTTTGATGTGCAATTCTCTCTCAACTACTATCAGTATGAAGATCAAATTCTAGGGACAGGAGCAAGTTTCACCACTAGAGTCCTGTCCGTTCTCAACATTAGAGACAGTGAAGCTCGACATCTCGACTTCGGAGATTTTTAGGCGAGCGGGTGGCAGATACAAACCCTACTCCAATGGCCCTCCTAAAATGATTCACGACAGCGGTTTGGCCTTTGTTGGCGGTTTCCCAAATCTCGGTACAGTGTGCTGATACCGTGCTTTCATGTGGAGCTCACTTCGACCCTGCCTCGAGCGAATTGACCAATATACATGAGGAACTCATTGCCAAACTAGATGTTACCGCCATTAGCAACTGCTAGCACTGCTTGAGGATCCTAGAGATGGATAATGCCAGTAGTCGATTTCCCGGGATCAAGCACAGGCCCTGTTCAATCAGGACAGCGACAAATACAAAGCACGGGTTGCAAATTCTGGCTGAAGAACCCTAAGAAAGGAGCTTCTCGTCTGACCAAAACCCTACTTGCGGGTAGATTTCAATGAAGAGTTGTCTGATTTCATAATTCTGTTGGCTCGGGTTATGGGCTTGCCCTCCACCAATGAGTTCCATTTCTGGGATGTGCCCGCTCATCAACATGGTATGCGAGGGAACACAGAATATCAACTGGGCGGAGATCATTAGCATGAATTTGGCAGAGCAGCTGTCCAACGTGTAGCAAACGAAGAAGTTCTATATGACTTCATACCTGATGTACACTCTGGCAGCATCAAGGCAGTGGTTTGGTTTCTCTTACATAGATGAACACAAAGATGATCCAATATATGCATACTACCCGCAGTTCACCCTGGAGACCAGCAATCGTAACTTCAGAAGGGTCAACGACGCTTTCACCATGTACGTGGTTAGGCTGCTCGAAGGCGATACTGCCAGGAGATTCTCTGATGAAGCTATGACTCTGATATCGCACTACGGTGCTTACTTCATCCAGTTCAGGAAATTCTCTTATATCAGGCTTGCCAGCTATGAGGGCTCCCCTCTGAGACTGCCCATGTTCTGTAATGATAGGATGTCCTTGATAGAAATATGCAGGCAATTGGACAAATTACATAGAACCTGCAGGGATAAAAGGATCACTGGTTTACACTTTCCCATCTCTTTGGGAAATTATACATGCAAAACAGCCTTAGATGCACAAAATGTAGAAAGAGCCCTGGTTCCTATCACGGTTCACTTCTTCAAGCCAAGGACTTGCTTCGACTTGAAGAGGTTCATTGGGCAGAACATCAAAATAGTCTATCATCACAGAGTTGATACAGAAGACTATTGGGCTGATTGTGCTGATGATTTTGAGGCTAGAAGGAGGCACTATGGCAGATTCTCCTTGCAATTAATTGAAGAACTCGGCCTATATCAAGTTCCTGAAGGGCTAAAGGATGACAACTCTGATCTATACTCATATGAGTATGAAAATGTGGTTAAGCACACTCCTTTAGAGGACGTGGATTGGAACAGGAAAGAGAGGGACGACCTGGCTGAGATTCTTGCTCCAGTTTTAGTCAGGACTAGGGTTTGGTTTGACAGGAAAGTTCGAGAGTTCAGGAGGCATTCAGGAGAATCCTCTTCTAAGGACGCTTCAACACCAAGAAGAGAAGCATCTATTCCAAGGTCTGAGACACCAGTGAAGACCCCTCCTGCCTCATCAACTCAGGGACCTGCAGAATCTACTCCTTCCTCATCCACCCAGGTATATAAGAAGAAACTCAAAGAAGTAAAGAAAGAACCTGTGGAAGAAGATCTCCAGAAAAAATAGGAAAATTTTCCTATAGGGCCAGAGAACATCATTGTTCTTAGTGAAAGTGAAGAAAGTGAAATGCCAACCCTTGCAAATGCTCCTGAAGACCCAGCTGATAAAGATAAAGAACTCCAGAGCACCGAGCTTCTAGGTTCTGTAGATTCTTCTACCACAATTGCCTCCAGTGCCCCACCCACATCTCAACTCGAGTCAATAGCTGTACAGACCTTGAGCGTCATGAGCTCCCTGTCTCTTGGTCCCCTTGCCCCTCCTGCTGATTCCTCTTCCTCTTTCGCATGGCTACAACCTTTGGTCGAAAAAAAGAAGAGAAAATTCTCCTCTCAAAGCTCGGGATCAAATTTTGATGCTGTCGCAGCCTTGTTGGGCACCACTCCTTCTCGTGCCAAGAGAGCCAAAGTCACCTCCAGAATAGTGTCTGATGCTCAAGGTCAGCAATTCCTGGAGATTGCCAAGCCTACAACGGATAAATCAGAGCAGGACTTGCAGGTATCTGACTTGGAGCTCTCGAGAATCCCAATGGGAGAGTCTACCCCTGAAGGTGAAATTCACAACCTCCAGGAAACAGTCACAAGAGTCATTGGGAGGGTAGAAAAGGGCCAGCAAACTATTGAACAGTTGGAAGAACAGGCCCAAGTTCTCACAGGTTTCATCAAGTCCCTTTTGTCTAAGGACAAAGTTTTGGACCCTACCCCCTTGACTGCTCTCCCACCTCCTGTAATTCTAAGCCAAGATGAAGTGCAGAGTATTAAAGATATGCACAAGTATTCATGTCTATGGCAGAGCTATTGAAGCCATGGTGGATGACATGCTTGTTGCTGGGTTAAACTTCATCGGTGAAGCTTTCAAACTCCACGAAAAGGTGAGCAATGTGCAACTGAAGCTCTCCTCCACTATCAATACCATGGATAAAGAGCTCAAAATCTGGAGCAGTTGCATAGTAGACCTTCGCCTTATGGGACAGATCAGACGAAAAAATTTTGCTGGTGAATAAAGTTTTTGATGATGCAAAGGACAATCTATCAAAATCATGGGTCTACAGTGTGGAGTGGAAGATCAGAGTCTTGGAGGAGGCTTTGGGAGAAATGAAGAACAGCTGGCTGAAGGGCGAAGCCTTCAAGACATTGGTTGTCTCGGCTTTCAAAGATATACACTAATTCATCTTCAAGATGAAACTTCTGGTCCACTTCCCTTTCCTTACAAGAGATCAAAGCTCAATTCAGAGCTTTTGTAAAAGACAATTTATTCAAGGAAAGATCAAATCTCCAAGGAAAAAATGAAGGAGATTTGCTCTCTTCAATCTGCCATTGAAGAAGCAAATAAAGATTATCATACTCATGTCGAGTTTGATAAAGAGATGGAGAAGTGTCTGGGATTTTGGACTCAGTCTGCGGCCAACACGTCAGTTCCCTCGTGGCAGAGACATAGCTGAGGCATTGAAGAAGATTCAGACAGTGGATTCTGAAGTCAGTGGGTCCCTCTCAGTGACTGGCCACCTGTCTTCTTCCCCATTCTTTTCTCTTCTTCCCTTTCTTTTTCCGTTTTCTTTGTAATAGGTTGAGGTATTGCGGTTGGCAGTCCTTAACTATTCTTTAGTTAAAAGAAACGGTTACGAAGAGTAACTGAATTTGTAAGCTATATAATGGCCTTCTTTCTATGCCATTCTCAAAGGAGGAAGAACTTGGCATATTTTCTGAAAGTGTAAATAGATCATAAAGAAATCAATACAAAAGGGCTTTCCATTCATTGTCTATCTAATCTCTGTTATCTCTGTGTTTTCATTTAATTTCGTGAAGATCATTTGTTTCTAGTTCGTTAGTCTCACTGATTGCATATTTTCAAATATTGCGAGTATAGTGATCTTGTATAACCAAGAAGGAACTTTGTGTCCTTGATTAATGAATCTGAAGAAGGTTATTTACAGAACTTTGTGTCTGGTAATCTCATCTTGTTCATCCAATGCAAACGATCTTGTTTTAAATTCACTGCAACTTCGTATACATAAAGGATTATTCTGCTATCTATAATTCTGCATGTTGCTCTTCTGCTCATCCTCGTATTCCCTTTCCTCAGTCCTTTTGTAACTGATGATCCTTGTGGAAAACACTTTCGTAATATCCAAGTTCAACCATAAAATCATGTTTTGTATATTTGTAAATAAGTTCGTTTCTGAATAAGGGAACCTCTCCCATTAAAGAGGAGGGACTTCTTGTCCCCTGACTGTTGCTCTTCTTAAAAGTCCTATTTGACGACCAACACAACTAAAGTTTGAGAGTGTAGACAAGAAATAAATTAGAATGGACAAAGTGGTTAGACTTGAAGAGTTAACAAACTCTATCATGATCCAACCACAATAAGATCAACATTTGACAAAGAAGTAGTTTGAAAAAAAGGACAAGCTTCAAGCTTTCAAATTTTGTGACTTGGTCTTGAAATGGGATATTGACATAGCCAAACCTGGGTGTCATTCAAGTTTTATGCACTTTAGTGGCCCATATACTATCATTTTGTAAGGTGGCTAACTCTTTTGAGTTATCTATGGAGGCACATTATCAATATCAATTAAGGATTTATGGGTAACTCTTTTGAGTTAACCACCTTGATGGAGGCACCATTATCAATATCAATTAATGGGATTCCGTATCTTCAAACCATTATGGGATTAAGTCTTTTGCATCATTGTATATATTAGAGTTGTATCTATTCCTCCAATTTTTTTGTGTGTACATTTTTTGTTTGTACATAGTTATTTCTTCTCGCATGCTCTCTTTTGTTACTTCTAGGATGCAAGTTGTAAACAACAATCTTCTAGTACTTCTCAAAAATTTTGTAGGATTCTGAATAGAGTTTAGAAAATTCCTCAAATGACTTCAAGGGGTAGTTCTTCAAAGTAACACAGTAGAATTTCATACTTCCAAGCTGACTCCATGGCCAATGGATACTTAAAGGCTACTGATCTCTTTCATTTAGCAGGCAGTTAGCCCTGAAAGTCAAAAAACTCTTGTCCAAAATAACTCTCTTAGTTATTCTCACAACTTGCATCCCCATTCTAGCTCTAAAATTCAATATTGTGGGTTTACGCACTCTATTTTTCCCTTTGGTTTACAGTTCCTCACAAGCTCTTTCCATGTGCCTTCCCCTTTTCTTCTTCGTTCCTCTATCTTATTTCCCTCAGTTCCTCACAAGCTCTTCTCCCCTATGTGCCTTCCATCTTTTCTGTCTTGTCCTCTATGCATCCTCTCCATTGCTCACCTTCTATGTTTTCCATGTGCATCCACCTTCTTCCCAGCATACTGTGCACCCTTTTCTTGCCTTCCAAATATGGTTAAGTCCTTTGTGAATTTCCTTGCACTCCTTCCTTTCTTGTTTCATGCATCATGTAATTAAATGTGTGTGCCTCTCTTTTATATTTGTCTCTTACACTTATGCACCCATTTCTTTAATGTGCATTACCTATGTGCACATGTCCTTCACTTTCCTCTTTAGCACTTCCTATGTTCGACGTGCACCCTTAAACCAATCTTTTGCACTAGTTACTCTGCCACATGGCAGAACTTTTCAAATTTGAGCATGCTACAAGCAACCTACTGAAGCACACCAACTAGGTATCGAATCTTTATGACAAGCCAATGCATGACACACAAAAGAAAATGAAAAAAAATGAAGTTGGTTGATCAGACATGTGGCACATGGCATTACATGTCTGAATCTCCCTGTAGACTTTAGAAATGATAAATTTTTGGATCTTGGATAATGTTACAGCTCAATCTGACAAGTGGCACATGGCTTTTACAATGTCCCATGAAGCTTCTCCTCATGTAGACATTGAAGAACATCACGAAGTTTTACTGCATGATGCTCATGCATATGTGAGTAAGTAAAAGTCTTAAAAAGGAAGATGAGTTACTGAAGCAATCCAAGGAATTCTTGAATACTCCCATTCATTCTAATCAAATATTGGAAGAATTTGGTAGGTGATAAGCAGGGAAATTCATTCCAGCCATTAATACACAGGTCTAGTTTACACAACCACCCATATTTGATATGATTTTCCCTCCTTTCTTCTCCAACAAGTTAAACTAACATGGGGAGGCGCATCTCATAGCTTTGCAGAAATTCAATGCTTTTTAAAGTGTTTGCATTTAAAATTTGAGTTTCCCTCTTTGTTCTCTTTTTATTCTCTCCTTCTTCTATAATTGTGGGATCCATGCTCATTAAAAAGGTTTTTATTAGACCCTTTAATTGCTAAGATATCTATTCCTTAGCAGTTGTTAACATTTAGATCAAAGATATCGAGCTCATCCACCATTGTAACCAAATGTGTAACACAAAAGATTTTTTTTGGGATTATCTACCTTGGCTCAAGTTTCTGCACGTGGATATTCATCCACCATTGTAACTTTAATGTGTAATTCTTGAAGCTAACAAAAGCTTTTTTTTGGGTCATTATCTACCTTGCTCATTATATTGCATCTCCTCTTGCATTTCCTTTACTTTTTTTGTTGTTTTATCTCACATCCCTTATAGGTTCCTTTGCTGATTATGTCTCCTAAAATGATTATGTGGATGTGTTTCATACTGTGATATGTGTGTTTTTCCTCTCTATACACATTTTCTTCATTTTCACTTAAATATAATCATGTTCATTTCCCCTCTTTCTAGTGTTATCACCTCCCTTAGATTAGTTTTCCATTTCTACACATGACCCCATCTAACTCTAGTCCCTTGTCACGATTAGTTTCGGATTTAATTTTAGCATTAGGATTAGTTATAGCAGTAGAAATAGGTAGAGGAGATGACCTTCTTTGTATGTATGTATGAATCACACAAATCCCACACTTGGAGAAGTCTCATGTTTCCTCAACACCCTAGCTCATCCAGATCTAGGATGGTGTAAGTTTGATCTCCAACAGAATCCAAATAACAACACCCTACGCTTAACTAAGGATTCTATAGGAACTTGGGTCCAGAAGCCATCTCTGACACTCCAACTGGAGACCCTTCATAACAAATAACATATATTTTGGGGTTAGTACGTAATTTATCGTAAGTTCCTCTAGAAATAAAAATAACACCATTATCATTTGAGGCCAATGTCAATATTAATGATGCACATAATCAACATTTAAAGTGTGAGTCCTCAAACTTTGAAAGTGTGAGGAGCCTTGCACTTTCAAATTTTTGAGGCTCACACTTTCAAATTTCCAAGGATCACACTTTGAAAGTGTGAGGCTTGCACTTTGAAAGTGCAAAGATCGTAATTTGAAAGTGTGGGGCTCGCACTTTAAAAATTCAAGCCTCACACTTTTCGAAACTTCTAAAGTGTGAGTCTCACAACTTTGACAATGTGAGGCTCATAATTTGAAAGTTTGAGGCTTGCACTTCAAAATTTATATTGCGGATATTTATTGTTAGGGGATACTAACCTTACATCAAGGATTTTACACTTTCCAAAGTGCGAGGAACATGCTACCATTACCTTTTCAAATTGTAAGGCTTGTAATTTGAACTTCCTTTTACAGGAAGTTATTGCTAGCTTTTTATTTTTATTATGCCAACATGATCATTCCTTATAATAGTTATCGGCTACTAACCTTACATACGCCCAACATGAAAGTCTCTAAAAAATAGCAAAACTGGAATCCAATAATAGAGAAATTGGAATCCAATAATAGTGAAATTGGGATCCAATAATAGCGATATTGGAATCCAATAATAGTGAAATTGGAATCCAATACTACAGAAATTGGAACTCTAATAAGTCCAATAATGACAATATTGGAATCCAATATTGCTACTAATGGAATCCAATAATAGTAATAATGGAATCTAGTATAGACAAAAATTAAATCCAATATAGGAAAAAACTGTGATAGATTTCTTCCAAAACTTGTAATACTAGAGTTAAAATTCATTGGAATATGTCCATATTTAGTGAAATAAGTGTTATTATCAATAAGTACACATTTAACCAACTTATTATGTATCATTACTTGAATATGTAAGGGGATGTCATTTTCTATTACATCTTGATGGGGTAGATCAGTGGAAGTAAAATAAACAGGTTTCTCTAAAGAAATATTTGTTTGTATATGTACCTCTAAGGATGAATTTTTATGAAATCAAAGAAGGATATGGAGGAACTGCTAAAATAAGCCATGTAGGTAGAAATTTTTGGAGAATGGGCCTTATGAAGAAGAATACAAATAATGTTGTAGAAATGGAACCAAAAAAATAGGCTAATTAGGGTTTTGAAAAATAAATATTCAATTAAAAATTTGGGTTCACCAAATGTTTACAACCTTTTTTAAGTTTTATTATATTAATGTTATGCAACACATAATAAATTAAAAGGTATGTAAGGTTAGGAAACTAGGAATTATTCTAATAAAGTAACTTCCAAAATCATTAGGTGTATGAAATAAAAATACAATATTAGTTCTTGCAATCTATGCATGAAAGATCAAATACATGAGAGGGAGAGATACACTTGGCTATACATACTTTTATAGGTGGAGTATGGGAAGATAGATCTAGAGAATCTAGAAGTACAGAGACAAGAAATCTCCACTGTTGAAACTGTGACATGAAACTGTCCTAGTGTAGGGTCATACAGTCTAGTTGGGATGTATATTCCACTCTTTCCCCTTATGTATAGTCTTGTATGACTTCAGAATTGGGATTTATGAATTTATGATCCTTTGTTGGCCTGGAATTACACTTCACTATCAAACCCTAGTTTTTTGCATAGTATTGATATCATTTATAATAAACCGAATCACTCTAAAAACATAATCGTGGGTAAATGGCCCTATAAAAAGGTTATTTCTAGGTTATGGTGCACCCTATGCACCATCTAAATTGAAACTATTATGAAGAGGCCTCAAACTACAGGACATATTTCTCCACCTAGCATGTGATATCTATATGGATAGAGCTAGTTGGAAATTTGAACTCCTTTGATCATGCTTGATTGGATTATAATATTTCTAAGGCTTTAAAATATAGAAAACATTGGTGTGTTTGTATGATGAGGAAATATCAGACTACTTTACAGTAGATATAAAGAAGTGCTTCATAAATGTAATCAGTATCTTCCTAGAAAATGTTCATGGGCCAACGGTCCTTGGGAGGAAGATGTTCCCAAGAGTGGCCTTGAGTGCCTGGCTTTTGAGTTTTACATGGAGGAGGAGAAATGTTGGCAATAGGAATGTCATATTATTCCCAATCAGGTGATCTAAATGACTATAGCATTAAATTTCTTATGATGCGTGGTTCTAAACGTAAAATTTGTTGGAGCCAACCTAAGGGAATTTTTAACCCAAAAAATGATAGATTGCTAAGGGTTGAAAATAGAGTTGGACGACTGTGTCATTACATGACCATATAGATCAGGCATGATTGAATTATGCAAAAATTCGAGTAGGAAAAATGGACCTGTGGGAAACTTTAGAAAATTAAGTATTTCATGTTGACAATTGTGAAGGTTAAAAATTAACCCGCACCTCCACCGATGCTAGATGATGCCATGTGTTAGACCCTTATTGGTTGTGAGTCGGTGGGCCGTCAGAGTGACTTAAATTTTTTTAACTTAATAAGAATTTTTTTTTAAAGGTTTAAAATGCTTTACACCTCTACCTACACCCAAGGCTGCCACATATCAACCAACCATTGACTGCGGGCATCGGAGAAACTTCAAAATTCTTTCCCAATTTTTTTAACAAAATGTTAAGTTAAAAAAATCAACCGCTCCTTCGCCATCACCTTATGAAGCCACGTGTCAGCCAACCATTCACTATGGGGTAGCAGCCAGTGGAGAAACTTTAAGAAATTTTCCAAAATTTTCTTTTGAAAGCGCTAAGGTTTAAGGCAATCCGCTCCTCCACTATGCTTTGGCAATCCATATGGAATAATATGATAGGTTGTAGGATGACGGGGCCGCGGAGGAAACTATGGAAATTTTCCAAAAAACTTTAAGAGTTTAAGTTTGAGAGCATAGGCTTGTGTGCCCACGGAAGTTCTTTTCCAATACGAAGGGCGAGAATGCGGGGCCATAGGGAAATTTTTTCCCAAATTTATTTTTCAAACTTAGATTATTTTTGACAAAAAAGATGGTTTCAGACCAGCGGAGAGGTGGGGAACTTCATGAATTTTGTGTTTTTAAGGGAAAAAATTCAAAAGGAATATTTTCACCCGGGTGTCTGCCAGGGAATATTTATTAATCAAATTTGACAGTTAGATTATTTTTGAAGCCAAAATGAAGTGAAAACTTAAGAAGGCCATAACATTTTATTGGGAACTCGGTATTTGGAAAGCGAGGACTCTCTGAAAATATCTCAATGTCTTCTTTGCATAGAAACCTTAAAAATTTAATTTTGATAAAGTTTTAAGTGTCAATTTTGCAAATATGTCTTTCCGACATTTAAGAAGTGAACTGGGATTTTTAACTTATAAGATTTGTTCAAATTCGTGATTAATTATTTCTCAACATGGAAAACAAACATGGGTGATTTAACTTGGAAGAATTTAGGGTAGATTTTAAGGGTTAAATTGTTTGATTGAATATCAATTCAAATTTCCAAATTTTGACAGCAAAAGATGACTTTGAAATAGTTTGAGCCCAATTTGAAACATTCTATGGAAATTTCTTAAGTATAAAGTCTATTTGGGATTGTTTCAATCCTGTTTAGTTCAATTCGACATATCATTTTGTTTCCCAATGTTACAGGATCGTTGTGTAGTTATTTGATAAAATAATTTGTAGTTTTGAAAAATATCTAATAGAAGTCAAATTTGAAAAGATACATTTACATCTATCCTCTTCTAAGCATTATAATTCATTCCAAATCCAATCAAACATATCAAGTTGATTCAAATCAAGGTATTCAAAAGCCAAAATATAGTTCTCATTTCCAAATCATGTATTTCAAAAGAACAGAGTATTATAACATTTCTTCACACGTATTTACTTTTCAATTTTCCAAATAGCGATTTCATACCGTATTTTAAACACAAATTTCCCATGAACACAATATCATTTCAACAAGGTTAAAAAATTTCATTGATTTGAAAAAAAACATCTTTACAAGTTCTGTCACATCTCTTCCAAAAGATAGAATATAGAGTATATCTTTCACATTTGAAATACAACTTTCATACTAAATACAGAGCATATTTCCGTCAAAAATAATATACAATGTCATCCACTTCCAAGTGGGAATGGTTACAATAAGGAATAATCTCAATAAGGACTGTGAATCTATCTTTTTTTTCTACACCATCATTCTCCAAATTGATCACAACCAAACATGGGGAAAGGCAATGGTATCCACCCAACCAAGACATCCAATGAAAAGGAGACGTCGCCCTCTTCATTGGCCCCCAAGCCCCAACCACATTGCAATAAGAAATGTTTTTCCAACATATGGCAATAACAGGCTTCCAGAACACAAAAGCAAAATTTCACAAACAAAATACTGTCCAAAACAAAACTGTCATTGGCAACCACAGAAAAGCACAAAAAACAAAACCTAGGCTTCATCATGTAAGCTAAAGGATCAAGAAGCTATGGGGGAAGCTACTTATTCCTCCCAAAAGGGAAATGGGTATCACCACTTGAGAACAAATTGCCAAAATATATCATTTCAAAACCCTGACATGCCCTTATGCCTCCCCAAAGTACCCCTTATTCCTCCCATTTCCTTATGCCTCCCCAATCTCTTATGGAACCCCATAATGAGTAAATAAATGCAAGCTATTTATTTGTAAGGTTGAACCCAAATACCAACTCCCTCAAGAATTATACCTACCCAAAAAAAATGTGCCTCCCTAGAATAATTCCCCGTCGTCTTCTCCTCCACCATACTTAGGCCATCTAACCAACCAGACAACAAATAAACCAACACATTTAAACATTCAACAATTCATATATGCATAAATAAAAGTAGATAATTTCAAGATAAAATCTCCTACGTCTCCATGATGGAGTTTTTTCCAAGGTTCCAAAACAACAAGATTTCAAATGCAAAACAGTCCAAGATCGACAATCCATAGGCATTCAACAATCTCCAACTTTATCCGAATTTTTAAGAGCTAAAAACACCCAAAATAGGTTGTCCAAAATGAAGTCAGAAAAGTGAAGCAACCTAAAAACAAGCTAAGGAATTTGAATATATAGAAGAGGAATAAAAGAGGATGAGGTGGATCCATGTAGGATGCCACATCACACATCCTCAACTCAAACTCATAAGTGAACTTCATTCTCCAAGGAATAATAAATTAGTGGGTGGATGAATGACAATTCTACTTACACACTCAAATCAAGCCCACACCCCATAAGGAATGAAATTTAAAACATGTAAGAAATTGCAATTAAAACCTTACAACATGTCTCCCAAAATGCATAATGAATGTCTAAATTTAACTCCCCAACTATAGGTAAGGTTGGTATACAAATTCAAGAGGTATGGGACAAGTTTAAATTGTCCCACAAGCCTCTAAAATCAGCCTCCAAGCAAAATTTTAAATTTTAAAAAATATGAAGTGTTGCATACTCAACAATTTACTTACATATCTCCTACATATTGCTTACAACATTTTAATCAATGCCAACAACAGTAATAATTACTTTCTTATGACCCAATTTGATTAATTAATTTTAACAATATGATTACTCACAATTATTTACACACAAGTTAAGAAATATTTAAAGGGTTAAATGCACCATTAAATAAACACATAAAAAAATTAACAAAGTGAAAACAAAAATAAAAACCCCTTGGTCACATTTACAAGTGATCCGCCCCATGGGAATCCCTAACATCACACAAACATACACAAAAACAATACATGTTTCCATGGTAATCTTTGTTGAATTCATCTAGAATTCCAATGTGGTTGGTCTCTAATCCCCCAATGTTCGTTGTGATATTTTAACCTGTAAAACATAACTACGTCATTTGTCCTCATGGCCACATCAAAACATCCAAAATACATACAAATATAATTTGAAAATCATCTATATATGTGAATCATAAAAACATCAGTGCAACCAACAATATCATTTACTAATTTATCAATAACTATAGGATCATCAAATAAGTTCCATTTCCTAGGTCCACTCAATATATCCAAATATCACATGTCCACACAACATATATAAATATAATCATGTCAAATAGTAGATCATCATCAATATATAAAATTTCTGTAATAATCATCATGTATCATATATGAATCAAATTCAACAATAATCCATGATCTAACATCTAACATCATACAAAATCAAAACTATAATAATGTCCATAATATAGTCAACAATGTCATGATCAATATCAAGAGGTGTTGAAGGAAGTGGGCACTACAATGATTGTATATCATTCAATGTTTGTTATAACATTTCATACAAATATCAGTTTCAATTCGTACATGTTGTAATTCTTCTCTATTAAAATGTATAATGAGATTTTATTACTATAGAAAAATATAGCATGATTCATATGATGAATTGAGTGTTAGTTTATTTCTAAAAACTTCAATAAAATACATTTTATGGTGTTGAACTAGATTTTTTAACACGATTAATACAACCCTGACTACCACATAGAAAAGGAATACTTCCTTCAACTTCCATGTGTATCTCTTCCAATAGCCACTTCAGCCACATGGCTTCTTTTTTTCTTCCAAAGTACTTCTCTTCCTCAATAGAAGAATTAGATATTGTTGGTTTTTTTTTCTATTTAAGTTAATGGTTCCTTCGTGCATTGATTCTAACTGAGCCCAAGTCTCAATCAAACTTTCATTTTTTCCTATATGAAGAATAATATAATCTTGTATGATTTGCAAAATAGTGGACATCGCCTCTTGTAATTTATATTGATACGTAGAAATGTTATAAGAAGTTTCGTGTCTTTCTATAGGATATCTCTTAGTTCCATTCATAATTTCCCATAATTTGTGAGCTATGAACACTACCTCCAATCGAATCTTCCAAATTTTTTAGTTGTTTCCATTCAACATCTTAGATTTTATCAATTGAAAATTGATTAGACCCCATTTTTGCATAAATTAGAAATGAAAAAAAACAATGTAAACAAGGATTAAAATAAAAGTTTTGTAAAAATGATTCTATTATACTTTAATCATCGTAATCGAACACGATCAATTTACACCTAAAAAAGGAGGTCCTGTTAATTGAAAAATCTATACAAAAATACGTTAGAATGATATATAAAACTTAAATTGAAATGTCAGATAATTTTTTTGTTAGTTTTGGAACTAAATTACAATGAAAAAACTTTTCATCGTATCATATCATTTTTAACTAAAAATGGCAATTTTACTATTTAAAAAAAAATTATACTGACTATATTTTCAAATAAAATATTAAATTTATATATAAATTTTTCTAAAAGAATATTTATTAAAACAATTTTTTTTGGACCTCTTGCTCATTAGGTAGGATTTTCTATCAACTAGGCCGAGTTAGCTAACCAACTGACCAAGTTATTTCACTCATCTATCAATACCAAATTTTAATTTATATTGCATACTGAACTAACCAATCAAGCCACTTAATGAAATAATCCACATAAACAAAACAACTAAGCAAAAAAGAGGGTTAACAAATAAATCTGCGGGAAAGCAAATAAAAAAGAAACTAACCTTTATACTGAGCTATTCCTAGAAGGGATTTTTAAAAAATGGGGTGGTGTGACTATAGTCATACCACCGAATGCGCGTGGTGAGGCTTATTAATCCTACCACTAAGTATGTCATCCGTAATGTGGAACTAATCCCCCCATATAGGAGAGGGGCGATCGTGGGTTGTAGAGTGGAGGGGGTCCCACTAGGGACACGCAGTGGGCGAGAGTGAGGGCTCGTGGAGGTGAGAAGGACATGTTAGGTGACACTCAACAAATAGGGGACGGTTTTGAGGGGGCCGCCCCCAATAAAGTATTTATAATTTTTTTAAGATATGTTTTTTTATAGCGGTTGGTTAGGTTCTTTAATAGGTTCCATTAGATTTAGGTTTATATAAACCATATCCTTATATATATATATATATATATATATATATATTCATATTGTATTTTTATAAAATACGAATATTTTATACAAACAATAAAACTATTATATTTTGTATTTAAAATATAGGTGAAAAATTCATAGGGACCATATTCTCTAATTGAATTAGAGGTTTAGAATTCATAGTGAAAAATTCAAAAACATATGTATTATGAGGGGACAAGGATTTTATTTGACAAAAGGAAACATTTAAAGGACCTATTTTCTTGAATCTTATCTCCCTTGTAAACTCGAGCTTCACTTTGGATTTTTAATTTTCCTTTTTGATATCTTGAATTCCCTACACACTATATAAAATATATAAAATATTTAACAAATTTTATAACCCTTACATTAGTTTCCAGGGCCTAGTAATTTTGAAACATGACTTTTTACATAACTTTACACCTGTGTAACCAACATCCAGTCTAACCATAAGGAAAGGGAAGTGGGGGTTAAATATTATTTTAAATAATTTTACCACCTAAGTTACCAATTTATGCAACCTTAGGATTATATTTATTTATCAACCCCGCTCTAGTAGCATGTCAGGATGAGGAGAGTAAATTGTATTAAGCAAGTTAATTAAATGTAAAGTTAAACATTATAACATAAATGTAAATGTATAGTAACTATACAACATAAATAAATGAAATGAACACATTGAACATAAAACAAATATATAATGGGGAAAACCCCTAAATGGGTAAAAACCATGGAAAATAAATCCACTACTGAGAAAATTTTAGATCCATCAGTCTCGTAACTGCCTCCTCACTTCTATTCCTTGTAATTATCAGGATTTACCTTCATATTCCCTTTATAATATTATTTAATCAATACTCGATATAATAATTGATATCCTAAATATATGACTTATGATCATATTTTAATAACCCAAAGCATTATGACCTTCTTAAGTGACGGGGAACATCCCAATTTAATTAGTTACTTAATTTTATTAACGAACCACCTAATATAAAGTTTATATTTAAATAATAAGAATATATTTTATTCTATATTATATAAATATAAACTATATATTATGATAGACTTAATATTATAGTTCTAAAATGGCTGTGGGATATCAAACCCTCACCTCACACATACCCAATTGGGAACATTTTTCATTAGGACATAAAACCTTTTTGTATGTTTAGACCAATGTTATAGGTTTTATCCTTTGATGAAAGGTAAAATAAAGCAAGGAGATCTTTAGGGGATTTTAACCCCGTAATTTAATTGTAGACTAATTATATAAGTTTTATCTTTTGATTTTATATAAAGTAAAGTAAAATAGAGGATCTCTTTAGGGTATTCAAACCCCTCACCACAGGCTATAAGGATTTTCTAATACACGTTATACCACAGGTTAGAGAATACTGAAAAGGGGGGATTTTGTATTTGAAGAGGTAACTTTGATTGTATGGAAATTTTATTGGGAGAGTTGGAGAAATTTTGGATCATTCTTCTTGTGAGAATTCTATTGGAGACAACCAATTATTCATATAGATTTTGTAGGGACTATTTTCCATGACAAAGAATTATTTTTCATGTAATTATTATTGTACAACTAATTTTATGTCAATAATCGACCGGTTTCAGAAGATTATCCAAATGTGTAGATGTCTCCCAAATCGGGTCAACTTTGTTATTATCTTGGTTTTCATTGTATTTCTATATTTATCTTATTTTATCATTATTTTAATCATTTGAATACTATTTCTAAATTATCAAACCAATTTTGATAAATTATTACTGAAAATTAAGATTAATTTATTAAGCATCCAAAGAATGGGAATTTGATTTGTAAATCATGTATTTCATTATAAGGATTAGATATGAATACTATGTAAATTTAATTTTAATTTTTATGATGTAACGACCACATTTTACACACACAAAAACAATAGTAAAAATACTAGGATATATATATTTTTTGACTTACATTTTTCACTACACAATGCCACAAGGGCTCTAAGAAAAGAAAACTCAAAACCACATACGACACTTACATAAGTTATTGAATTACATAAACACATGAAAAAACAATATACATGTCGATGCCACACTTTCCCCAATGAACAAATCCTAGCAATGAACCAAACATAAGAAAAGGACTCAAGGATTGGTAAACCCACAACACATCATTTCCTTAATTGAATCTTTATTAGGATTAACATTCCAAGAACATTATTGTGAAAGGATAATTTTCTCCTTTCTCCACCTATAAATTATCAAGTTCATTCCACATTTAATTTACAGTTCGACCATTTCAAGTTGGCCCTTTATCCTTTATGAAAATTTCCATAACTTACATAATTATTTGGCATATTTCAAATTGCATAAAAAGTAATTAATTCTCTTGTTCTTATGTTAATAATATTATTCTCAAACGTTTATTCAATGTTTAAATTTTACCCTTACAACTCAATTGAATCTGACTTAATGTCAAGAAAGAAATATTAAGATTTAAGGGGGGGTTTAGAATCAAGATAGCTTTTTCCCGTAAACATTCTTCAATCACGGTATATTTATTTCCTGATTCACAATTCCCACGACAAGAAATTGTATTTAAATTATATATATCTTTATGTTATGTATCAAACTTTGATGTATATGTATATAATGTATGTATATATATATGTCTTTGTAATATATATAATATATATATATATATATCTTTTGTTTTTGAAGTTTGATCTCACCAAGGGAAATTTATATTCTTTCTAACACATGAAAATGTTTAATTTTTTTATAAGGAATCCAAGAGTGACATTATTCCTAACCTCAAATCTTGTTTTACTCTTATATCACAATATGGTCTCATTATTAGCATTCTTTTATAACAAAAGAGTTACGAAAGTACTTGCCTAACATCTTGAAGAAGTACATGATTGGAAGCATTATAATCTACACAGGAACAACAAGTGGTCTATGTTCAAGGTAGGATCCCATTTTTATACATTTCGTGATTCTACATGTGAAATTTTATTTTATTCTTAATGTCAAAAGGGGCATAACAAGGAATTACGGGACCAAGCTTACAATTTCCTAAGTTCTCTAAATTAAACAAATGTCAAATCAATTTCATTTACAAAGAGTTACTTACCATTTTCTACCATCAAGTTAACCTCCTAATCAACTGATATTTAGTTTTATTCCAATTGCACCTAAGGATTGACGTATTAACTATATATGAGTTTAATGTGAGAGGAAATATTTTTCCTAAACCACCTTCGTGAAAGACCAAGGTGTGAAAACATATTTACCCTATAAACCCTCCAAAAAAATAGTCAAGGCATTATAATGTCACTAGCCAAAGTAACACATTTAGCTATGAGGAAGTAAAGACATCATTAGCAAGAGTTTAAGTCATAGTAAAACTATTTAAATAGGTCCATTTGTGTCTTCTATATCCCAAAAATAATTCATTCGATGATGGAGAAAATTCCTAGATCTAACTTCATAAGACTTGGTAAACAACAAGGATGATAAAGAGGAGTTAGATATACTTACTCTAGATAAAGATTTTCCAGGTCACTCCTAACCATCTGGTTCACGATGGTAATGCTAAACATACCGACCATGATGATAACACAAACTAGGGGTCTTGTTTACCTAAATTAGGAGGTTCCATTGAGTACAAGGTTTAAGATCATTCTACGATTTCAATTTCTTCCACGCTCAGAAGGATCCCACATGAAGAAAAACTATAGATGAATGTTATGTTAGGGTTCAATGTTGTGGTTAGATTTCTCTATTACATTTTCAATGTAAGAAAAACAAAACCAATTATTTAATCATCTATTACACACTAGAAACGCATTAAAATATATTAAATTCAAATTCATTTTACACACACACACACACATACACACATACACAGTTATTTACACACATATATATATATACATATTTATACATACATACATATACATACATACATACATACATACATACATATATATACATATATACATACATATATATATATATATTATACATATATATACATCATATATATACATAGATATACATATATATACATATATATACATACATACATATATATACATACATACATATATGTATGTATATCCTTTTTACCACACTTAACTATGAATAAAAATTGCACCTATGATTAGATGTGCATTTCCCAAGGTATCCCTAAAACTAGCATCTCATACATATTAGCAGATTTCAAATACAATGTTTCTGTAACATGGGATTACATTGTACATATATACATTATACATTTTAGAATGACCTATAAAAATTATAATAATAAACAAAGAATTTCACAATGCCTTTTTGCCATCTTTCTTGCATCCTGCAAAAACATGTGTGCATGAAATCAACGATAAATTGTTGGCATGACATCCACCCTAACCTAGCATAATTAATGTTTTTCAATTTTCCCATTTACGTATGATTAATGATTATAATTTTAATTCAAAATAGAAGGTTTAGATACATGTATTCATTTCATTTCATTTCACTTCATTTTGTAACCAAAGAGAGAGAAAGAGATAGGAAAGAGAGAGAGAAACACTATTTTCCCAAAAGTCAACTTTCACACAACAAGCCACAAGATAGAGTTGTAAACAGTTATTTAAAAGTGTCAAAAAAATTTCATGGTGGTGAGGTAACCCGACGGGGGTCCTACAACATAATTTTTTTTTTCTCTTTTTTCTACTAAGATGTAAAAATGTTCAATTTAGACTCGGAGGTGAAGAACCCACTTTCAAATGTTTTCTTCCAAAGAGAAAACACACCACAGTTAAATTTCTGTGTCCGCCTATATACCAAGAGTTCTTAGGAACTGACGGAATTTAGAACTAGTGAACGGTTTACGATTAGTGGGTAGTTTTTTGGGGCCATCAGTTGCAATTGACCTAGTTACAAATGTATAAAATTTATCTCGAGGGCTCAAAAAACCACGTCCAAAACTGACATTTAATGGAAAAATGTGCAATGAGGATCATCCTAAAAGGTCCCCTCTATATGGAGAATTATCCAGAGTCAATGGGACTGAGAACTAGTAAACGAATTTCAAATGGCGACATGTTTTCTGAAGCCACCAATCATAATTGGTCCTATTTTTACCTAGTCAAACTGTGACCAGAGGCCTATAAAATTCCCTTCCAAACAATCAAAAAGTGTGTTTTTCACCAAACTAAAGGTTCCAGGAATTTTTTTATTAAAATTAGTAGATTTTTTTGAAGGTAGACAAGCATTTCGTCGTCCAGGATTCAAAAAGCGAGCCGATGCGAAACCCAACTTTTCAATTTTACAAATTTCATACAGTTCCAAAATGGTGTAATAGGGATCCTAGAAGGACATCAAAAAGATCACAAAAGTTCATTCGGGATCAATCCAAATATTGAAGTGACGCTTCACATAACAACATAAAATAAGGAAGCTTAACCTCTCCTTTCTGGAGTTACGAATGCTAGTTTATGAGTTTATAGAAATTGAAATTTATCTGTGTTAACAAGGGATTAGTCAACATATTTAAAGGGGCTCAACTTCAACTTGTCAATAAAAATGGGTATAGAAGCAATCTAGTTTCATCAGGAAGCTTGATAGGTCATCCCAAAATGAGGGTTTGAGTTTATGCTTTTCTACTAAGGAATCTTTTAATTATGCAAGCTACGGTATGACATCTTTTTGATTTGAAATTTTTTTTATTTAAAACTATAAATTCTATCATAATGCTACATTTTGAAATTTTATTTCGTTGCAAATGAACCACTAAAGAACAATAATTATAGAAGATAGGGAGAGATGAACCATGCCATCTTTAAGAAGAATCTAAAACATCAAATTTTAGGGGAACCCACTTCCTTTGCATTTTTACAAACAAATCATGAGATTAACATAATCTTCCACAATTTCCTAATGTTATATTAGAACACGAGAAGCTGCAACATCAAACAACGTTCCTCTGACCTTATCCATGTATGAAATGCACATATCCTGGATTCCACTCAATCCATCAATCACAATTCCTTCAGGCATTTTTTCAACATTTTACATGCCTTGTTCTTTGTTAACTTTATTTTTGTGTGTGCATATCTAGAAGGAACTTGCAACAAAAAAATTTGAAAAATTCTCAACTCCATAATGCTTTGGCGGATTCCTAAATCATATTTCAAAACTACTACTATTTTTTGCACTGACTGTATGGATGCAAACAAATGTGGAGTTGATCATGTTAGACACCTAAGGGTTGCATAAGGTTAAATGAGTTGATTTAAAAACACATTCTGTGTATATCTTATAGTCGTTGTATTCTACAAAATCTCATATGTCTCCTAGGAATTTTGAGCTAATATGTTAGCAAGCCATTCGTATGCTTGCAAATCTATATTAGAAGTATCTACACATCCTGTTGATCAACTGAGCAAAATCTGACAGAGATACCATATGTAGCGCTAACTTGGAGGAAGCGTCAAAAACCTCAATAACTAGATTTACAATAAGCTTTGATGTATGTCCATACTCTTTATCTAGATCTATTGATTTGGCATATGCATTAAGGGTAACGGAAAATAATGTTCATCATGTCTTTCCCTTGCTTAAAAGGTTACACGGCCCGTTTACAAACCCATGTTATACATGTTATGCCATCACTACATTCCATGAGGCCACGTTTTATGTACTAGTCAAATAGTTCTCATGAAAAATGCACAGTTCCATGCTTTTCATACATATCTACCAGTGAGATGCTGGAACTACAACATTCTGGATAGAATTATCAGCTCATTTTTTTCCAGGCTAGGAGGCAACTGAAAAAGGTAACTAATCACGTTGAAGAACTATTTGTACAAGGATTAAACAATGTGACTAGCTTGGAAGAAACCCCATATCTTTTTAACCCTACCCAAAACGTAATCCTATGAGAAGCTGCCTCATTCCTTCATTTGGCTAAACACTTCCACAACACCAAAAGTAATACCATGAACTGCTAATCTCCATCTCATGACATTCAGATGTGTTACTAGCTGGAGGAGGTGTAATACTTTTTGCATTCACCTACAACTATCAACTTACTACGAGATTAGAGAAAGAAAATTTGTTTTCAAATAAGTGTCTAATGTGTACGCCAGGGATTAGAGTGCAAAGAGAAGGGACAACTATTGACAGACGCTATAAGTGGGATGACAGGTCTATCAGTGTTCATCTCTACTACAACAACATCCTCATGGTTTCTTTCAAAAACTGTCCACACCTGCAATAGGTTACAACCATCTCCCATCCAATCCTTTTCACTCATTTTAACAACGTCCACTATCCAACTAACTTCTAAATTCAATTATCATTCCTTTACTTCCATTACAACGCATCCCATTCCACTCCTGCCAACTCCATCTAATTTTTCCTTAGTTCATGTTTATTTTATGTTTTGCTTTTTTTTAAAGGTGTCAGACACTACATTTCCCTCCCCTTATTAGAGCATCGTCATCTGATGCGACATAATGTCAAGGGAATAATAAATGATAAGCATACGAAAGGAAGTCACTGATGAGAAAAAGTCGTGGTTAGGAATAAGATCTGTGTTGTTTAGAATGCATGACACATAGGGAAGTAAACTAAAGTCTTAACAACTATCATAATTTTTAATCGTATTTTTTCTGTGAAGGTTGACTAGTTAATTATCTTTTACTTTAACAATTACTTAGTTATTTTCCTTTAAATTATTTATTAATCTCAAGCTCTCAGTATTTCATTGTCTTCAATATTTAAGTTTATCTATTTTTTGTTGGTGTCCAACAGAAATCTCACATCACAATACCACACAAGGGACAAACACAACACCAATGGTTAACAAGACATCATGATATGTACTTTCACAACTATATCACATCATAAGAACTCAATCGAACTATGGAAGAACATACATAGACCTTTCAACATAGTACTTATAACACATACACCTGACATAAATGCACTCATAACATAAATAGACTAAAACAACATTGAATTCTGAATAGGTACACACACAAAGGTTTCCAAAAACTCCAGACCATAACTATAGCTACATAGTGTCAAGATGGAAACAATGTCACAACACATAAACCATAGAATCTCAAGATTACACATAATTCCATAATACTAACATCATACACCTCCCACAACATCACAAAACAAATCCATATACCTCCCAAAGAATCACCAAAAACTACATGAAAAAAATAAAACTCCAAGTGCACTAATCACACACACAAAAGTCTCTTAATGCCTCTCATCAAAGTCATCAAAAAAAAAAATGCCATATCCCTCCAAAGAATGACAAAACAACTCCATATACCTCCCAAGACATCATAAAACAAATACATATACCTCCCAAAACATCAATCACACCTCACACAAATATCTTATGCCTTGCACCAAGTCTCTTATGCCTCCATCAAGTGTCTCTTATGCCTCCCTCAAGAAATAAATTAAATATAAATTTTTACTTTTCGTTCCCCAAAAGAGGCTGGTCACCCTATCACCCTAGGTGCATAGGGTCCAGATACCTCTAACCCAAGTGACATAATAACTCGTGGTTCAACTGTAACCTGCTAGTTATCTGTAACTCCTTGGGGCGTACCCCGATACAACGAAGTGGGTCCATAGGTCCCACCACTCCATGGTGAATGACATGACCATATTCCAAAACATTACGACACTAGAACCAACATAACAAACCATATCAAATGCCAAGTGGAAATAATCCCAAGCCTTGCGCTAGGCTATAAATTTTTAAACTTGATACACAGTTTAAAACTGAGAAAAACAAATGGCTAATTAGCCATGGTTAGTGCAAAATCTGAATGTTAGTACAACAACCGAATAAATGCTTAAAATATAAGAACATGTTAGTCAAGAAAACTGCCGGTTATAGAAAGAAAAGGGAAAGTGTTTGATTTAAGAATAAAATACACGTATAGGAATAACATATTATGATAAGTATGTGGCCTTATACAGCCACCAAGAGGTGGCTACTCAACGAGTTGCTGGCACTCAAAAAATTGAGCCTCAGCTCACAAAATATCATATCAATAATACAACTTTCATCATCTCTATCTAAATAATCCCTCCACAACTTTGACAAGGATCAACATAGACAAAATCACATAGGTTGAATCCATACAATTATCATATCGGGAGAGAGAAAGGAGTACAAGTCACCATCTACTATTAAGGTGTTCGCGAAACACAATATGCATGACACCCATTCAGCAAGTGCCACACATACCAAATGAAAAAAAGTGGGTTTTCAACCTATGTAAGGCTCCACTTCTTGTCTCTTACTTGCCTCAAGTGATTGATCAATGGTACACATTTCCTCACTCCAAACATACACCTTTTAATGATTTCCCTTAGGTTTGGTTAGTGTAGGGTGCACATTATAAGACATAACTACATCACTAACAAAATGGTGATTAACACAAATTAATTATATCATCTTATGCATGGTATATACACAGGGTAAAACACAATAATTACTTTTACGAGTTACGATACATCACATTACCACATTCTGCACCCAAAGTGCAATCGCTAAACAATAGGGATCATACACTCACCATATTCCCCTAAATAACGACATGAACCATCACATATTACATGAATTATACATATGAGGAAAAAAATGTCTTACTTTACAACATATAGTCAATTGCAATACAACATGGTGATACAAATTATTCGTCACAGTATAATGATGACATCACGATACAATCTAATTCTCTTTACACAAATTTTGTCATATAATACATCAATACACCTATATATCACATAATGACAAAATGCTCTAACACTTCACAATCCATAATAACATTCTTTTGTCACACACAATAAGGTGGTACATCACATGTAAAATCTTCATAGAATCTTGAAAATGAGAGGGATTAATCTCATCACAAGCACATCAACATGATAAAAATATGCACTAAGTGACAAATGCAACATGTGCATTCACAATTTTACAATTACGACATAGTTCACATCATGCTTATATAAAATTATTCTTCCAATATCCACCACTATCATACAACATCATCACAACTCAAATCTACCCCAGAGGTTTGAGAGAATAAACCTCCGCTCTGATACCAAATGTAATGCCCACATTTTACACACACAAAAACAACAGGAAAAATACTGGGATAATTTTTTTTAACTTACATAATGCGGCAAGGGCTTCAAGAAAAGAAAACTCAAAAATGCATACGAAACTTACATAAGTCATCGAATCACATAGACACATGAAAACACCATATATATGTTGATGCCACACTTTCCCCATTGAACGAATACTAGCAATGAACACACCACAAGAAAAGGAATAAAGGATTGGCAAACCCACAACACATCATTTCCTTAATTGCATCTTAGTTTTTTTATTATTGGTAAATATTTTTTTGAAAGGGACTATACCCTTTTATATAAAGAGGGCCTGAAAGTCAGAATAGGAATTAAAAAGCACCACAAAAAGGATCAAGATCTAGATAAGTCATAAGAACCAAAGGTAATCAAAGAGAAGTTACCACAAAAACAACTAACCAATTTGAACACTGCAGAAAAGTAGCTAAAAAACAACTAAAAAATAGCAAAAAACATGAAGGAAGGCAACATCAACAGTGAAGCTCCACATTTACTTCTTGGTAGCTTTGGAAATTTTTGATTTGATAGTTTTCCAAGAGGTAAACAAAGCCAATGTCGTCATGTGAGTAAGCTCTGAAACATCCATCTTTTCAATGGATTGTTTGCTTTATTTTTCTGTGCCCCATAGAGTTGCTAGGATTTCACTAAGAGCAGAGACGTTGCAGACATGCTACTCAAGGAAGTCTCTGATTGCACTAAAAATAGCCATATTATGGTCATGACGTTATTGGCTTTCCCTAGATGGTTTTCCAGGGAGTTTAGTTTCTTATAAATATCCTCAACTTGTTTATTGTCAAGATCAACCTCCTCCTCCTTCTTCCCTTTACCTTTTTTCTTAGCCAAGTTTTTAACTTTGTCTTTCAACATCAGCATATCTTTTTCTAAGGCTTCCAGCCTTTATGTGGAACTCTCGGTGTGTAAATCCTCATACAAGCCAACACTGCTAATATGGAGAAGATTTTGAGCATCCTTCACATCCTGAGGAACCTTCCCCAAAACAGGGGTATCTAGTTTCAGTTTCTTAGAAGACCTAGTTATAGGTCTGGTTGAAGTGGAGGTGAAGGGGGTGGGAGAAGAGGTGGAGGGGATGGTGGTGGGAGCCGAGATGGAAGGTAATGGGGTAGCGGCAGCAATGATGGGGATAGAAGGAAAAGAGATGGGGGTAGCAGTAGCGGTGAAGGGGATAAATGGAGAAGAGATGGGGGAAGAAGCAAGGTTGGGATACTTAAGAATACAGAGTGCATACAACAAGAAGATGAGACCTTGATCCAGAGGGACCGCACGAGTATGTTTTTGAAACTCTAAAATGGAGCATTCAAGAGAATTAAGAATATAGTGTGGGAAACATATTGTGATACTTTTGTGGAAGTGATTGAGGAACACTAGATGCTTAATGGGCACTTTCACATATCTCCCCTCCAAGGAGATGTATCAAACCATCATGAAGGTGACATCGTCAAAAGGTAGAGGGATAGAGCTAACCTTCAAACCCGTCGTGATGAAGATTAGTTCCTCTTTGCCATCAACAAAATTCCTCTCCTCAGCTACTCCATCAATCCTTTTATTTAAAAAGTGGTACCCATCCATCCCAAGGCCTATTGCTTTAGATATAAACTCTTCATTAATCTATATTTTTTTCTCCCCATATTCAAATTTTTGATCCTTCCAATCCATCGCAAATTACACGGAAATGTTTTGGTCGTGATCCTGTATCTTCTCAATAAAATTTGTAATGCCTCCCTGATTGAGAAGATTCCATAGCTCTTTATTATTCTTCTAATCCGGGTGCCTGCTGGGCTCAATCTAGCAAGGGGCTCCTCCAATTTTTACCTTGCTAAAGTGTTTTAAAGTATTTTCTTCAAAACCCCTATTAGGAATGTTATATGAAACTTAGTTTCCAATCTACCTTTCTCTATTTTTAAAATGATCTCTCACGCGATGGGAATGAGGATTAGTATAGTCGTTGCTAACATGAAAGTTCCTAGGAATGCCTGCATGAATGCTGATTTGTACCTAGAAAATCCCACATGCGTGAACTTCTACCTCCGTAGAAACCCACTCCAATTCATCATCATCCTTATTATGGACTTGAATGTCTGGAAAAACCTGTTTGAAAGCTGTTATAAGTAAAATATTGCCCGCATGTGTGAATTTGATCTTCTCAAAAATCCACTTTAAGTCATCATTATCCTTACTATAACCTTGATTGCCCGTAAAGATCTACTTGAGTGTTGTTTTAAACAAGAAATTTTCATCACGTGTGTGAATCATATTCTCAAAGACCTGTCGACACTAAAATTTTCCTCCATAATTTCTATTTCATTAATTAATGTATTAGGAATAGGATGTTGTTAAGTATAATTAGTAGTAGCGTCTGATAGAACATAACGCCGCTACCAGTACGATGCCGCCAATAATGTATAGTATGGTAAAAGTACAATAGGAATGTTGTGGTAAAAAGTAAATATTTATCGTAAGTGGTCTGATAATGTTAAAATATCAAAGTTGGGGTAAGTAGAGAAGTAGGGTCTACATGAATAGTAATTAGAAATATTATATTGGTAATAAGGACAAGGAGTGAGGTCATAAATATTTTGTGTATTTTATTTGTAAAAAGTCTAAAAATGTGGAACCCATGTGAAATGATAAGGTTTATCTTATCTTAAAATATAAGCTTACATGTACAGATAAGAGTTAAGGTATGGAATATGATTCGTCAGAGTGGATTTCTTATCCTACCTTAGAGCTTAGATGGATAAGTTTGGAAGTTCTATAAATAAAGAGGCCACCCCTTCTCATTTAGAATAGAAGGAAGTAGTGAGAAATATTGTATGAGTAAGTGTGTAAAGGAAGCCATCATTTTGAAGGTGTGTTAAAGAAGCCATTAAGAGGTGTAATTGTGAATTTTCTCCCATAGTATTGGTGGAAGGCAAGTGAATTCAGTAACACTTGAAGTACCTCATAGGTGAGATTGTAACAATTTCATGTTAATATTATAATTTACCCTGATATTTTAGATTTATCATCATTCATTCTTATCATAGTCTATGGTATTCTTGTGTTATGTTTTTTGTTGTGTTTCCAGATAACATCCACCAAACTAAAAGTTGTGCATTAGTTAATAATCATAGCACGAGGAGTTCTCGGTGAATAATTATCATACTGCCGGATTGGTGATGACATTTGGGTTCTGTTGCTGGGACCATTCCTCGGTGGATTTTTTAGAGAGATATTCCCACTTAGTTAGAAAACATTTGGAGGGTAACCTTATTTTTACTGTGCATAGTAGTTACCATGGTAAAGTCACTTTTTTCCGTGAATAGTATTTACTGTAGTAACTTCACTTTTTACTGTGAATAGTGTTTACCATAGTAAATTTAGTTTTTACCGCAGTAAGTCAAGTTTTACCATAGTTTACCGTGGTCATTTCTACTTTCTATTATAGTGATTCCAATTATTTGTACACATAAGTCTTGTTGATTGTATTTGTGGGTTGGTATTTCACTGTGGTTACTTTTGAAAATGGGGAAGATTCCTGTTTTTCTAGCCCTATCTAATGAAGATGCTTCCTCTTTCATTCAAGAGTTTAAACGATCTTGTATTTGTAATGGCCTTATAAGAAGGGAACAATGGACTAAATTTTTTCCTACCTTTTTGGATGGTTCAACCCTTAGGTGGTTTGCAACACTAGGTGATAATGTGAAAAACTGATGGGATTTATTAACTGAAAGTTTTCTTCAAGAATTTGGTGAACAACATAAATATGCAGATCTCATGATCGATATCACAAAGCTATCCCAAGGAGAGAAGGAGAAGATAATGGATTATCATGCTCGTGTTCTAGAGCTAAGGAGGAATCTCGATGCCCAGATCCGGAAGGAAGAATTGGCTGATGGGTTGCTGAATGGCATGGATAATCTCCTTTGTAAGCACTTCATTCTTGGGATGAAGCCAGAGATCAGACAACGAGTGAAGTATTACCGCCCAACTACCATTGAACAAGTAAAGGAGATTGTAAGAAGGCAAAAAGAAAGCATGGAAGAGGAGCCCAAATAAATTGTTGCTAAAGTAGAGCCTACAGCACCTTTGGTTCAGAATCCATAACCACTCTCGGTGAGCAAAAATTTTTCTCTTGGTACATCTACTGAGTATGAAAATCTGCTCAACAATATGGGTCAGTTAACTATTAATCTTCTTCAAGGAAAAGACTTTAGTTCTCAGGGAGGAGATAGAGGTCCCAAAAGAAATATTTCTAAAGTTGTATGTTATGGTTGTTATAAAAAGGGTCATTTTAAGTATAATTGTCCAGATAGAGCTTCTACATTTGGTACAAGAGATAATGATAAAGAAAAATCACCTGTGAATTCTTTTGATGTAGTAGATAAGAGCATAAATAATGAAGTAGATGTGTTTGTAACAAAAATAAATAAAGAAAAAGATAATCAAGATGGAAATGATCTTAAGAAGATGAAAGGAGAAACTAGTAAGAAACATAGGAGAAGAAAGTTGGGTGTGTAGGATTTTCTGATTTCACAGGGACAAGGACCATACTCCATCTTAGAAGATCTATCCAAAAGGCCTGCAAATATTACATATGGTCAACTCTTGACTATGTCTTCTGAGAAGAGGTGGGAGCTGCGAAGTGGACTCAATGCTCGATGAAGGAAGGAGGTTGACGTCCTTGTTTTGGAGGCAGAGGCAGATCCCTACACTCCACAAGATGTGGTATTATGTAATGGTATTTCAATTCATGATGTCTTAGTTGATGGAGGTGTTGTAGTTAATGTAATGACTGAGTTTGTAATAAATATGTTGGGTTTAAAAATTTATCGCCCCTCAACACTTATGTTAAGGTCATTAAATAAGGGAAAAACTAAACCAGAAGGTGTAGTTTCAAATGTGGCAATATCTGTTATGGGTGTTGTATGTGTGGTAGAATTTTATGTGATGAAAAATGGTACTGTTACGTACCCAATGTTGCTGGGAAGGCCATGGCTAAGGAGAGTTCGTGTAAGAAACTACTGGAATGAAGGATTCATGACACTTGGATGTGGTAGAGAGAGGGTGAAGATAAATGTGATCTCTCGGCATCATAAGGTAGAACCTGTGGATTTAAGTGATGAAACTGATGATTGGACATCCTCTGACTACTCTAGTACCAGTGAAGTGGACATAGAAGATGAAGAAAGTGAGGTTGATGTTTTGGTCATGGATATCCTTCCAGTCACACTGACTCATAAACCCATAAAATTATCTAAAGAAGAAATTGATGATCGTCTCCAACAAATAAAGATAGGTGATGCTGTGATGGAGAGTGAGAAGGAATCCTACCTCCAGCTCTTTTGAAGGTACGTACACCTATTCACTTTTGATTATAAGGAACTCCGTCAAGTAAGTTTGGTAGAACATTCTATTGAGCTAGTAGATGGTGCTAAGCCCATAAAGTAAATGCCCTATAGAATGAATCCTAATTTTTCCAAGATTGTAAAAGAAGAAATAGATAAGCTACTTAATGCAGGATTCATATTTGTTGTGGAGAATTCAGAATGGGTTTCTCCCACTGTGATCTCAATAACAAAGAATGGGAAGATATGCATTTGTGTTGATTATAGGAAGCTCAATAAGGCAAAAAAGAAGGATCATTACCCTCTTCTATTCTCAGATCAGATCTTGGATGAAGTAGATGGCCAGGAGTGCTATAGTTTTGTTGATGGATATAGCAGATACAACCAAGTTCGTATAGCAGAGAAAGATCAGTTGAAGACCATGTTCACCACTCCTTGGGGAGCATTTTCATATAGAGTTATGCCTTTTTGGTTGTGTAATGCTCCGGCAACGTTCCATAGTTTGATGAATAGGGTGTTCGAACCCTACATTAGGAACTTCATTAGAGTATTTATTGATGATTTTTGCATCTATGGGAGCAAGATGGATCACCTGCACCAGATGGAGACAACATTTTAAAGGTTAGATGAAGCACAAGCCACACTAAACCCTACAAAGTGTGTCTTTGGATGTTCTAAAAGTGTTTTGTTAGGGCATGTTGTATCCAGAGATGGTATTTGTACTGATCCTGATAAAGTTTCAAAAATCAAAGAGTTACCATTTCCTATGAATAGAAGTAAGTTGAGATCATTTTTAGGCCATGTGGGTTACTATAGAAGGTTCATCAAGAATTTCTCAAAGATTGCACAGCCACTAACCCAGTTCTTGAATAATAATGTTATTTATGAACTAGAAAATAAGGCGCATGAAGCTTTTGAACAACTGAAGGAAGCCCTGGTGTCTTCACCTATTCTAAAGAATCAAGATTGGAGCAAGCCATTCATTATGTACACTGATGCCTTAGATGCAGCACTGGAAAGTACTATGAGCCAAAAGGATGAAAATGGGAATGAACATCCAGTTTACTTTAGGAGCAAACAAATGAGAAGTGATGAGGTAAATTATATTGTAACACAAAAAGAGGCTCTAGCTATCATTTTTGCTATATAGAAATTTAGAAATTACTTGCTAGGGCAGAAATTCATAGTTGTAAAAGATCATCAAGCTCTAAAATATATTCTAAATAAGCCTAACCCATTAGGGAGGATATCAAGATGGATAATTTTTCTACAAAAATTTGAATTTGATATTATAGATAGGCCCGAAAAAAACATGTCAATGCAGATGCACTCTCTCGAGCCTATGATAGTTTAGGTTCATCTTGTGATGATGATGATTTCCCAGATGCAGCATTGTTATCCCTTGACACAATCCCTAGTGAATACATAGATATTTGGAATTATCTAAATGAATTCAAGTTTCCTGATGGTGCCAATGCAAAGATTAAGAGGAAGATTACTCAAGCCATTCGTTCATATTCTATTTTGCATGGAGTATTATTTTGAATAGGACCTGATGGATAGTACAAGAGGGTAGTTGGGCGTGATCAAGGGAAGGAGCTGATAGAAAAATTCCACAATGGTACATGTGGAGGAAACTTCTCCGAACAACTTACATCAAGAAGGATCTTGGATACATGTTATCACTGGTCCACTCTTTTTAGAGATTGTTATAATTATTGTAAGACATGTGATATTTTTCAAACACATGGTAACCGTAAGACTTCATCAGCTCCATTATGCCTTATTCTTCCACTTGGTCCCTTTGAAAAGTGGGGAATAGACATTGTAGGTACACCTCCAACTACCCCATGCCAAAATAAGTATATTGTAGTTGCCACAGATTATCTAACCAAGTGGGTTGAAGCTAGGCCATTGAAAACAACTTCCATGGATGAAGTGGCAAGGTTCATATATGAATGCATTATCACTAGATTTGGTTGTCCATTAGAAATTGTAACAGATCAAGAAATCCACTTCATTAATGAGGTGGTAGAATCCCAAGTCAATAAGTTTTCTATTAAGCACATGAAGGCAACAACATACAAGCCAAGCACAAATGGACAGGTGGAAGGAAAAAATTTTGTGTGGTGTCAAATTCTAGCAAAATATGCATCCTTGCAGGTACATAAGTGGGATAAAATGATTCATGCAACATTGTGGGCATATAGGGCAACATCAAAGTCAGCAACATGACACTCCCCATTTCAGTTGGCTTATGGCATTGATCCAGTTCTTCAGGTTGAGTTTGATATTCCCATAGTGAGAGTTATGAAAAATGAAAGGATGGATGAAAGTGATTCAGTAAAAGAAAGGTTAGTACATCTTCATTTGTTAGAGGAAATGAGAGAAATAGCAAAGGATACAAGCTATAAGAAGAAAATGAAGCAGAAAGAATACTTTGATCAAAAGATCCGTTGGTCTCCATTTCATGTGAATAACTTTGTTCTAGTATATGATTCTAGATACAAAAAAAAGAAGACACAAAATATTTCTTCCAAAATGGATGGGGCCCTACAAAACAGTAGCTATGCATGAAGGTTTGGAAAATACTTATGGATTCCAAGATGAATTCCTTGATGTTCCAACTTGGAGGTGAACACTGATTAAGATGGTTAATGATATTAAGTGAGTCTCCTTCTAGTATAAGATTTTGAATATTATGAGTCTGAGCAATTTTAAGGCCCCATAAAGCGACTAATGGTTTAGCAAAATGATTAGTTTGTATTCCCATTTTACCATCATAAGCAACTATCAAACTACCTCTATGATCCCGAATCACTCCTCCCCTAGCTGCAATCACAGGGTTACCCTTAGTGGCTCCATCAAAGTTCAACTTATACCAGTTGAGATCAGGAGGGTGCCAATGTATCAAAGATCTATCAATATTAGTACCGGTATTATTTTGGATACTATCAACTCTAATCTTCCATTGGGACAAGATATGCTCTTCATTTTCTGGATAACTCTTGTTCTTGGGGGGGTTAAATCTAAGAATGTACTCTTTAATAGCATTAGAAATTTTACCAATACTGAGCTTATAATTTTGTTTACTATTTCTAAAGATTATATCATTTCTATCTTTCCATATCCTCCAAATAACATGAGGCATTATCAATTTACAAAGCCTTCTCACAACACAATGTTTGTAGGGCACACTCCATTGGGTCTAGAACTGACTGAAGTCCTTTGGCACCACCCAGGAAGCTTTAAAATTAGAGAGGGAAAAACTCAAAATTTTGGTAGCATATTCACAATGGATAAAAAAATTATTGATATCCTCAGAGTCATTTTTACACATATGACACCTATTAGGCATTATGAAACCTTTTCTTATTAGGTTGTCAGTGGTAATAATTTTGCCCCTAAGAGAAAGCCAAAAGAAAAAGTTAATTTTGGGTGTGAGCTCAGTCATCCAAATCCTACTCTAGTTGAACTCAGTTTGAATATTGTCAAAGAAAGTATTATAACTAGTTTTAACAGAGTAGTCCCCATCAATAGAATTGCTCTAGACCAATTCATCCTTAACGTCCAGTTGACTTAAGGGGATAATGTCCAACTGATCTTGTAGAGAGGAAATAGTTTGGTTCAGATCATCTCTATCCATAGAAAGTTTTTTCCATTTCTTATTATTACCATCTCTTTCAATATAATCCATGATTCTAGTGCCACACTTACTTTCAAGACAGTCTTTGACAACACCAAATCTGTCCATAAGGCTACAATTAAACCAGTTATGATCCTAGAAATTTATATCACAACCATCTCCCACTTTCCATTTACTTCCTTGTTTGATGAAATTTCTGATCTTCACTAAATTATTCCAAAAAATGGAACCATAAGGAAGATGCTCATCTTGAAGAAAAGAAAATTTTGCTTGTTGATTAAGGTATTTATCCTTAATTAATTCTATCCAGGGTTGCTTCTCTGAGAGCATTCTCCAGCCCACTTTCACAATAAGTACCTCATTCATTTTCTGTGTCTTTTATGCCCAGGCCCCTAATTTTTTTGGGAGTGCATACCTTATCCCAAGAAACTAAGTGATATTTAAACTTCTCCTCCACACCCTTTCATAAGAAGTGTTTCTCAATCCTCTCAATTTTTTCTCTGAAGGTAGAAGGGATCTTATAGAGAGACATGATATAGATAGGTAGATTTTGAAGAGTTCTTTTTATGAACAGACACTTACTAGCACTAGACAGAATGGCTCCTTTCTAGCCAGCCATTTTCTTTTGAAATCTCACCAACAGATCATTCCACAGTTTGGTAGAAACTTTTTTAGTGCCAAGAGGGAGTCCTAAGTACATGGCTAGAAGTGAACTTATTTTACAACCCGAAATTTTTGTAATGTTAAGTTATCTTTCCTCAAGAGTGTTGAAGAAGAAAATGGAGCTTTTACCATAATTGATCTCTTTCCCAGAAGCAGATTCTTAAAGTTGCAGAATAGTCTTGATTGCCTTAGCTTCAAGGATGGAAGCCATTAAAATAAGGATAGTATTATCTGTAAATTGCTGATGAGAAGCTGCTTGGCTGATGGAAGTAGGCTTTGAACCTTTTAGAAGACCTTCAATAACTGCTTTACCAATTGTTCTACTAAGATTGTCTACCATAAGAATGAAAAGCAGAGGGGATATGGGATCCCTTTGTCTTAGTGCTTTGCTTCTTGTGAAAAATCCCACCGGCTCACCATTAACCACCACTGAGAATCTGACCGTAGAGATACAAGCCTTAATTATTTTTTTGAATTTTGCGAGAAAACCAAATTTAATCAAAACTTTGTATAGAAAAACCCAAGAGACCTTGTCAAAGGCTTTATTCATATCAAGCTTAACGACCATATTTTCTTTTATATTATTGTCCATAGAGTGTATGGTCTCATGTACCATAATCACTCCATCTTGGATAATCTTAGTTATGATAATTACATCTTAGTTATGATTAAGATTCAAAGAAAATTATTGTGCAAGAATAAATTTCTCCTTTTTGCACCTACAAATTCTTGATTTCATTCCACATATAATTTACAGTTCGACCATTTCTAGTTGACTCTTTATCCTTTACAAAAATTTCCATAACTTAAATAATTATAATGTAGCCAAATTAAGAACAACCAGATAAATTGCAATAAAATGAACTCCAAAAGAAAATAGATCTCCTTCTTCGTTCTCAAATAATGAATTACAATGTTTCCTAAATAGGAAAATAACTCCCAACTCGAGTTACCCAGTAAACTCTAGCTAACTCTGACTAAATCTACTCTAGGTGGCGGAAATTACTATTTTTAGCAGTTTACTAGAACCTACTATTCTTAGTAAGTTCGCATGCTTATTCCTATGGGCACAGAAATTGCCACGCATCTTCTACATCCCTAAATTAGAGGAATTGCCAACTTTATAACTCACAATGCAATTAATAGACTAAAAATAACTAATGCTCAAAAATAGGAAAAAACCAAACTATAACTTAAATCCTAATTTTCTGCCTCAAGATGGCGGATTTAGGGCCCGAAAATGTGTCGAAAACTTGCCCCAACCGGTAGGGCGGGTTGCCGCTGCGTTCGTCTCATCGAAACACGTGGTTTCAAAAAAAAAAAACGGACTCAAACGGACACTCGGAGCTCAAGTTATGACCTTGTCAAGTTCCTGCTAATTCGGGCGCATCATTCTCCCCTGCTTGAAAAAAACGCAGCTCCTGCAAGTTGTCTTCTTCAAACTGCTTCCATTTATCTGCATCCAACTTCTGAATCTCAGACTCTGTGATCCAAGTATTGTCCTCTTGTTCCAGTCCTTTCCAATGTACCAAATATTTGTTGTATTTCCCATGTCGCGTGTCCATTGTTTTCTTATCTAGAATCTGATCCACTTCTTCTTTCTTCTTCACCGGAACCTGCTGCCGCCAATCTACTACTTCATCAGCATCATCCCTGTCTGCACCATCCCCATGAAAAGAATACAAATCTGAAACATTAAACACTGGAGAAATATCAAAAATCCCTGGCAATTCTACCTCATAAGCATTATCGTTTATTTTTTTCATGATTTTGCAGGGTCCAATCTTCTTGTACTTCAGCTTGTTATAGGTTCCTCTTGGAAACCTTTCCTTCCGTAGATATACCATAACCAACTCACCAACTTTAAATACCTTTCTCTGTCTATGAATATCTGCTATTTCCTTATACTTGTCATTACTATTTTGCAGCTTCTTCCGCACTTCTTCCTGCAATCGTTGTATATGTTCGGCAAATGCTTCTGCATCATCACTGACTCTGCCATCAACGGGTAGCTGTACCAAATCTAATACCCCATTTGGATTACTCCCATACACAATTGAAAATGGAGACTTTCCCGTGGATTTGTTTATGGAACTGTTATATGCAAACTCAGCTTGCGGTAATGCTAAGTCCCATTGTTTTGGCTTTTCCCCAACAATGCAACTTAACATGTTTCCCAAACTCCTATTTACCACCTCTGTTTGCCCATCAGTCTGTGGATGATAAGCACTACTGAACTGTAGTTGAGTGCCAAATTTCTTCCATAAAGTCCGCCAGAAGTGACTTAAGAACCTTGTGTCCCTATCTGAAGTAATGGTTTTTGGAACACCATGCAAACGAACAACTTCTATGAAAAACAAATCTGCTACGCCTGTTGCATCGCTTGTTTTCTTGCAAGCAATAAAATGAACCATCTTAGAAAACCTATCAACAACCACAAAAATGGAATCATTACCTCGTTGTGTTTTTGGTAATCCCAAAACAAAGTCCATACTCAAATCTGTCCACGACCCTTTAGGAACAGGCAACGGCATATACAACCCTGTATTTTGTGCATGGCCTTTCGAGACTTGGCAAATTCGACATCTCTCCACATATCTTACCACATCTCTTTTCAGCTTTGGCCAATAGTATTTGTCTGCTACCAAGGCTATCGTCTTATCCTTACCAAAATGTCCAGCCAACCCCCCGCTATGCAACTCTTTCACTATATTTACTCTCATAGACCCAACTGGAATACATAGTTGGCATCCCTTGAATAGGTAGCCATCCTGTAAACTATACTCATCCAGGACATCTCCTACATTGTCTGATAATGGACTAATTAGTCTTTCAACAATATCCTCGAAATTAGAATCAGAAGAATACAAACCCTTTATTGCTTCAAAACCCACCACCTCATTTTCCATAGTGGTAAACAAAGTCACACGCCTACTCAATGCATCTGCAACTTGATTCTGTTTTCCGGATTTATGTTTTAGAGAAAAATTATATCCCTGCAAAAATGATACCCACTTTGCATGCCTACTATTCAACTTCTTTTGGGTATTCACATACTTCAGGGCTATGTGGTCTGTAAATAACACAAACTCCTTAGGCACTAAGTAATGCCTCCAATGCCTTAATGCTTGTACAATTGCATAAAATTCCACATCATAAATAGAATAGTTCTTTCTTACCTCATTTAGTTTCTCACTAAAGAAAGCTACTGGCTTTCCTCCTTGACTTAGAACAGCTCCAATACCCACATGTGAGGCGTCACAATCAACCTCGAACACTTTATCAAAATCTGGTAGTGCCAAAATGGGTGCCTCTGTCACCTTCTTCTTCAAGAATTGAAAACTATCCTCAGCTGCCTTTTTCCACAAAAACTCCCTTCCTTTTGTGCAATCTGTGATAGGTGCTACAATACTGCTGAAATTTTTAATAAATTTTCTGTAAAATGTTGCTAGACCATGGAAGCTCCTTACCTCTGTTATACTCCGTGGAGTAGGCCATTCAATAATTGCCTTTATCTTTTCTGAGTCCATCTGTACCCCACCTGCTGAAATAATAAAGCCCAAGAATACCAAGCTCTCTTGCATAAATGTGCACTTCTTCATATTTGCATAGAGTTTCTCTTTTCTTAACACTTCAAATACCAATCTTAGATGCCTCAAATGTTCTTCTTTATTTTTACTAAAGATCAAGATATCATCAAAATAAACCACAACAAACTTACCATTATACTCCCGTAGCACGGTGTTCATCAATCTCATAAAAGTACTAGGTGCATTGGATAACCCGAATGGCATCACCAACCACTCGTATAATCCATTCCCTGTCTTGAATGTTGTTTTCCACTCATCTCCTTCTCTGATCCGAATCTGATGATAACCACTTCGAAGATCAATCTTGGTGAAATAATTAGATCCAGTAAGCACATCCATCATATCATCAAGGCGAGGTATTGGGAACCGATACTTGATTGTAATTTTATTGATCGCTCTGCTATCCGTGCACATTCTCCATGTTCCATCCTTCTTTGGTGTTAATAAAGCTGGTGTTGCACACGGACTCATGCTCTCCCTTACAACCCCCTTTCGCACGAGCTCTGCCACTTGCCTATTCAACTCTGCATGCAATGTCGGGCTCATCCTATAAGCCGCTTGATTTGGGAGTGAAGACCCTGGAATCAAATCCATGTGGTGTTGAATATCTCTTTTGGGTGGTAATCTATCTGGTAGCTCATCAGGAAAAACATCTGAAAATTCTTCTAGTAATTCAAATGTTTCTATTGGTATTTGAGCACTTACAAGTTCATCCTTATTTGCAACTAGTACATAACAGAAACCGGTTTCCTTTGCCTCCTTCACAAATTCCTTTGCAGAAAGCATATTTTCAGCCTTCCCCTCTTCTTTAAGAGGTATCAAAACTATTTTTGTGCCATCCTTCCAGAAAGTATAAGTATTTTTTCCCCCATCATGAATAACTTTTCTATCAAATTGCCATGGTCTTCCTAGCAGTATATGACATGCATCCATAAGAATAACATCACACCAAATCTCATCCTTATAAGTGTTCCCAATAGAAAACCTTATTAAACATCTCTTATCAACAGTAACTTCATTACCCTTCTTAAACCATGCAATACGATAAGGGTTAGGATTCTTCTCACAATGCAGACCCAATTTATCGACCATCTCATTTGAAACCATGTTCTCACAACTACCACCATCAATAATAACATTACATACCTTTCCTCCTGAAGTGCATCTTGTTCTGAAAATATTTGTACGTAGCCATGCATCCCCCTTGACCTCCTTTCTTGGAGCAATCATTGTCCTCTTGATCATCAGAGTTTCTCCAACATCTGGTGGAATTTCGAGGTCCTATTCATCTTCTACTTGCTCAGCTTCAACAAGATTTACTCTTGGAGCATCTCCTTGCCTTTTGTCATGTGTATAAGTATGTGGGCATTCAAAATCCCGATGTCCTTCTTCACCACATTTGTAACAAACAAATGGTATTCGTGGAGCCTCCCATCCTCTATCGCCAGCATATCCTCTACCCCTAGAAAATCCTCTGCCTCTTTGTTGATTCTGGAAATCTTGTCTCGTATCCTCTTGCTTTTCCCATCCACGAGATGATTCTCCCCTACCTTGGCTGAAACCAGCTCATCCCCGAAAGGAAGATGAGGCCCCCCTATTCATTCCAGGTGATCACCTAAAACTTTGACGATTTTTTTTTTCCTCATCCTTTAAGGCTAATTGATAGGCATCCTCCATGCTTTTAATCCTATGCATACTTATCTCATCTTGAATAGTAAATTTTAATCCATTAACATACCTCGCAGCCATTTGTTCCTCAGTTTCTTCATGCTCTACATGAATGGACAACTTGTAGAACTCATCTGTGTATTCTTGCACTATTTGTAAGTTCTGTCTGAGATTCTGAAACCTCCTGTAAAGGGTTTGTGCATAATCCACAGGTAGAAATTTATCTTTTAGCTTCTTCTCCATTTTACTCCACGTCCTAATTCTTTCTTTCCCCTTTCTTGACCGCTCTTTCTGTAGGTGATCCCACCATAACATAGCATGACCTTTCAATTTTGTGCATGCAAATTTTACCTTCTTTTCTTCTGACATAGCCTTCCACTCAAAAAAATTTCCCATGCTATTCAACCAGTCTATCAACTCCTCTGGTTTTAGACTACCACCATACTTTGAAACATCAACTCTTATCCCATCATTCTTTCCTTCTAATGCTCGAAGCATCCTTTCTTCAAAAGCTAATGGTGGTGCTTGCGTTTCCTCCTCTTCACAAACTTCTTCTTCATCTGTGTCATCTCCACCTTGATTTCCTCTTTGGGTTATCGTTGCAGCAAGCGCAACAACTTGTCTCTGCAGATCTTGCATATTTCTATTCATCTGGGCAATACCACCTCCTCTTCCTCTTCCTCTTCCTGCCATTTTTAAACAAAATACTTCGAACCAGCTCTGATACCAGATAATGTAGCCAAATTAAGAACAACCAGATAAATTGCAATAAAATGAACTCCAAAAGAAAATAGATCTCCTTCTTCGTTCTCAAATAATGAATTACAATGTTTCCTAAATAGGAAAATAACTCCCAACTCGAGTTACCCAGTAAACTCTAGCTAACTCTGACTAAATCTACTCTAGGTGGCGGAAATTACTATTTTTAGCAGTTTACTAGAACCTGCTATTCTTAGTAAGTTCGCATGCTTATTCCTACGGGCACAGAAATTGCCACGCATCTTCTACATCCCTAAATTAGAGGAATTGCCAACTTTATAACTCACAATGCAATTAATAGACTAAAAATAACTAATGCTCAAAAATAGGAAAAAACTAAACTATAACTTAAATCCTAATTTTCGGCCTCAAGATGGCGGATTTAGGGCCTGAAAATGTGTCGAAAACTTGCCCCAACCGGTAGGGCGGGTTGCCGCTGCGTTCGTCTCATTGAAACACGTGGTTTCAAAAAAAAAAACGGACTCAAACGGACACCCGGAGCTCAAGTTATGACCTTGTCAAGTTCCTGCTAATTCGGGCGCATCAAATTATTTGGCATATTTCAAATTACATACAAAGTACTTAATTATCTTGTTCTTATGTTAAGAATATGTTTCTTAAACATTTATTCAATGTTTAAATTTTACCCTTACAACTCAAGTGAATCTGACTTGATGTCAAGAAAGAAATATTAGGATTTAAGGAGGGGATTCAAAATCAAGATACCTTTTTCCCATAAACATTCTTCGATCATGATATATTTATCTCCCAATTAAACATTGCCATAAAAATAAATTGTGTGTGTGTGTGCGTGTATCTTTTGTTTTTCTCAAAGTTTGATCTCACCAAGGGAAATTCATATTCTTTGTAACACATGAAAATGTTTAATTGTGTTATAAGGACTCCAAGAGTGCCATTATTAATAACCTGAAATATCATTTTACTCTTATATCCTTTACTCTTATATCACACTATGGTCTCATTATTAGCATAGTTCTATAAAAAGACAGCTATGATAGTACTTTCCTAACATCTTAAAGAAGTACATGAGTGGAAGCATTATAATATAAAAAGGAACAACAAGTGGTCTATGTTCAAGGTAAGATCCCATGTTTATACATTTCACGATTGTACATGTGAAATTTTCTTTTATTCTTAATGTCAAAATGGGCATAAAAAGGAATTACGGGACGAAGGTGCCAGTTTCCTGGGTTCTCTAAATTCAACAACTTTCAAATCAATTTCATTTGAAAAGAGTTACCATTTTCTACCCAAAAATTAACCTCCTAATCAACAGAGATTTTATTTAATTACAATTGCACCTAAGGATCTATAACTTAACTATATATGAGTTTAAGGTGAGAGAAAATATTTATGTTGAACCACCTTCATGAAAAACTAAGGTATGAAAACATATTTACCCTATAAACCATCCAAAAAAAATCAAGGCACTATATTGTCACTAGCCAAAGTAAGAAAATTAATTGTGAAGAACTAAAGAGATCATTAGCAAGAGTTTAAGTCATAGTACAAATATTGCACTAGGTCCATTTCTGTCATCTAGATTCCATAAGGAATTCATTCGATGATGGAGAAAATTCCTAGATCTAAATTCGTAAGAATTGGTTAATGAAAAGGATACTAACGAGGGATTAGATAAACATAATCTAGACATATTGTCCAGGTCGCTCCTAACCGTCGGGTTCATGATGGTAATGCTAAACATACCTACCATGACGATAACATAAACTAGTGGTCTTATTTACCTAAACTAGGAGCTGTCATCGAGTATAAACTTTTCTATGATTTCAATTTCTTCCACGCTAAGAAGGATCCCACATGAAGAATGATTATCGATGAGTCTTATGTTAGGGTTGACTGTTGTGGTTAGATTTCTTTATTACATTTTTAAGGTAAGAAACACAACACCAATTATTTAATCATCTGTTACAAACTAGAAACTTATTAAAATATATGAAATTCAAATTCATTAGATATATATATATATATATATATATATATATATTACCACATGTAACTATGAATAAAAAATTCACCTATGATTAAATGTGCATGCATTTCCCAAGTTATCCCTAAAACTAGCATCTCATACATATTAACAGATTTATAATACAACAATTCTGTAACATGGGACTACATTGTACATATATAGATTTTACAATGACCTATATAAAATTCAATAATAAACCAATAATTTCACAACGCCATTTTTCCATCTTTCTTGCATCTTACAAAACCACGTGAGCATGAAATCAATGATAAATTGCTGGCATGGCATCCGACCTAATCTAGCATAATTTTAAGGTTTTTCAGTTTTCCCATTTACATATAATTAATTATCATAATTTGAATTCGAAATATAAGGCTTAGAGACATGTATTCATTTCATTTCATTTCACTTCATTTTGTGACCAAGGAGAGAGAAATAGATAGGAAAGAGAGAGAAACACTAGTTTCCCAAAATTCAAATTTCACATAATAAACCACAAGATAGAGTTATAAATAGTTATTTACAAGTTTCAACAAGTTTTCACGGTGGTTAGGTAACCCAACGGGGGTCCTACAACTTTTTTTTTCATTATTATTCTAGATGCAAAAAACGTTCAATTCAGAATCGGAGGCTAAGAACCCACTTGCATTCGTTGTCTTCGAAGAACAAAAACACCACGGTTAAATTTATACATGTCCACCTATATACCAAGAGTTTGTAGGAACTAATGGAATTTAGAACTAGCGAATGGTTCATGATTGGTGGCTACTTTTTTGGGGCCATCAGTCATAATTGGCCTACTTGTAAATGAATAAAACTTAGCTCAAGGGCTCAAAAAACCATGTCAAAAACTGACGTTTGATGGACGAATGTGCAATGAGGATAATCCTACAATTTTCCCTCTATATGGATAATTCACCAGAGTCGACAGGACTGAGAACTAGAAAATGGATTTCAAATGGCGACAAGTGTTCTGGAGCCACTGATCGTAATTGGTCCAATTTTGACCTAGTCAAACTGCAACAAGAGGGCTATAAAATTCCCTAGCCAAACTGTCAAGAAGAGTGTTTTTTCTCAAACTGAAGGTTCTAGGAAATTTTCTAGTAACAATACTAGAGGTTTGTGAAGGCGGACAAACATTTCGTCATCTAGGATTCAAACGGCGAGCCAATACGAAACCCAAAATTTGAATTTAAGAAACTTCCTACAACTATAAATGATGTAATAGGGCTCCTAGAAGGGCATAAAAAATATCACAAATGTTCATTCGGGATCAATCCAAATATTTTTAAGTGGCACCTCACATAACAAGGTAAAATAAGGAAGCTTAACCTACCCTTTGCGGAGTTACGAATGTTACATTGTGAGTCTCTAGAAATCACAAGTTATCTATTTTAACAAGGGAGGATTCAACATATTTATAGGGGCTCAAATTCAACTTGTCAATGAAAACGAGTACTAAAGAAATCTAGTTTCATTACAAATCTTGATAGATCATCCCAAAATGAGGATTTGAGTTTACGCTTGTCTACCAAGGAATATTTAATTGTGCAAGGTACAGTGTGACATCTTTTTGTTTTGAAAACAAGATTATTTAAAACTTTCAATTCTATGATAATGCTATATTTTAAAATTTTATTTCACTCCAAATAAACCACTAAAGAACAACAATTATAGAATACAGGGAGAGATGAACCATCCCTTCTTTAAGAAGAATCACAACATCACATTTGATGGGACCCCACTTTCTTTGCATTTTGCAGAAAAAATCATGAGATTCACATAATCTTCCACACTTTGCTAATGGTTTACCAGAGCATGAGAATCGAAAAAATCAAACAAAATTATTCTAACATTATCCGTCTATGAAATGCAGATATCCTGGAATCCACTCAATCTGTGAATCACAATTCTTTCAGGAATTTTGGTCAACATTTTGCATGTCTTGTTTTGTCTTCATTTTTTGTGTGTGCATATCTAAAAGGAACTTGCAACCAAAACCTTTGAAAAAGTCTCATCTCCATAATGCTTTGGAGGATTCCCAAATCTTATATCAAAACTACTACTATTTTGGCACTAAATGTGTGGATGCAAATAAATGTGGAGTTGATCAACTTGGACAACTCAAGGTTCCATAAGGTAAAATATGCTGATTTAACAACCCATTTTGTGTATGTCTCGTATTCGTTGCAGTCTACAAGCTCACGTTTCTCCAAGGAATTTTGGCTAACAATATACATGCTTTTCGTATGCTTCCACAGGTTGCAGGAAGATCTACTAGGGAACTTACAACTACAAAATCTGAAAAAAATCCCATTTTAGTGCTAACTGGGAGGAAGCTAAGAAAGTAATATCAGATTTACATTAAGCTTTGACGAATATCCATACTCTTTTCCTAGATCTCACGTTTTGGCATAGGCATGAAGGGTGTTGGAAAAGGCTGTGAAGCCCATCTTTCCACGGCCTGTTTACAAACACATGTTGTACGTGTTCTGCCATCAGTACATTCCATGAGGCCATGTTTTAGGAACTATTCAAAATATTCTCATTCCAAATGCGCGCTTCCATTTTTTTATACATATCTACCAGAACACTTGCAACTACAACATCTGAGAAAAGTCACTTTTTTGTGTGGGTTGGGAGGGAGATGAAAAAGTTAATTGATCACGTTAAAGACCTATTTATACGAGGATGAAATAGTGTCACTGGCTTGGAAGGAACCCCATATCTTCTGAAGCGTACCCAAAACGTAATCCTATGATAATATTCCTCATTCCTTCATTCAGCCAAACACTACCACAATGCCATAAGCAATACCATGAACCTCTAATCTCCATCTCACAATATTCAGACATGTTACCAACTAGAGGAGGTTTAATATGTTTTGTATTCACCTGAAACTATCAACTTACCCCTAGATTTACAAAGCAACCTCAGTTTCATGGGTTAATGCATTCCTGCATTATTATACAAGGAAAGGATGACTCATAAAAAGGATACGAGGGGGAAGGTCTATCAGTCTCCATCTCTGCTACACGCAAATCCTCATGGCATTACCAAAAAATATCACGTCTCCAACAAGTTAAACCATCTCCAATCCACTCGCCATAACCATCTCACCAACTCCACTGTCCAACCACCACCAACTTCAATTACATTCCTTTATTTTATTACAATGATTTTATTTTATTGTTTTTACATATATCTACATTTCAATGATTAGTTCATTTTATTTTATGTTTTTTTTTTTTTTGAAAGGTACCAGGCACTACATATGAAATCGTACAATATCTACTTTATATGTGATATAATATTTTAATTTAATATTTATAATTCACATTCATTTTCACAAAAAGAAGTAATTTATAATACCATTGTAACCAATTAATCTTATTATTAATAATTTTTTGTTCATTTATCGATCTATGGAAAATAGTAGTATACATATCTTAGATAAATCTACGTAAAAGAAAACAAGAGGTATCATTCTTGACACATGTATATCAGTACTTATGTTTGACATTCAATATAAGCACCTCAAAAATGATATATTTCCAAAAAAGGTATCATTCTTGATGCATGTATTCCACTTATATTTGAAATTCAATATTACCACCTCAAAAATTATACATTTCCAAGTCATTTACATATATTTATATAAGATATATATACTAATGAAATTATTGTTTCTACAGTCAAATTAAATACTAAATTCTATTTGTTTCTAAATATTATATAATCGACAACTATGATGTTATCCGAACATAAATCCATTTCTCAATAATTATAAAAATGTTTTTATTTCCAATATTCAATAGTCCCAAGTATGTTCCTCAAATAATATTTAAAACCAACATTATTTTCTCTTTATTTTCACATGACGTTTTATATCCACCATAGAATTAGAAAACGTACAAAACAGAAGAATTTTTGCATGCAATAATAAAGAATCCATTACAATTTTCAATTAATAATTGCAATGGGTCTACTCTACGCTAACCCTATGATCAAGACAAAGACCCGGATGGCCATTAAAGTTTAGCAACTTATGTGACCCATAACATTTGTACCATATCTCTAATTGAATTCATTAAAAATACAATAGAAATTTCATAACATGTAGAATATGTTGGAAAGATGTGGAAATTTTTTCAGATAACTTTCACCCCTGAAATCCAAATATAAGGGAATATAAATGTAATTTTTGTAATGTTATCTAAAAATAGAAAATGTGCGAAATTAGCACCTATATAACTCACGAAAGATGAACCACTTTGTCTCCCTCGATACTAGTGGACTTCCTAATTCTTATATCTATGTTTTCATATTTCTAAATATTAGTATATAAATATGTGTACCCCGAAAGCGGAGGGAATAATATTCCTCACAAAGGTAGCTATTGTAATTTATTGTTTTTGAGTAGTATACATCTCTTTTCGGAGATATATTTTTGGTTTTCATTTGGCTCAATTGTTAATCTCTCCTTTAATTCAAAAACTCCCTTTGAGATTTGAATAACCCTACTCCTTATGGATCATCTCAGGTCACTTGTGTTATGGTATCATGAATCGGTGAGTTGCAGTATGGGTTCTTCAATTACTATGCCATTTTGTTCGAAACTCTAGGGACTTGAGGATTTTGAGAGGAAGCTCTAATGGATTCCAAAACACATGTGGATATGGCAAATCCACATATTGGACTCCTTTGATCTGTCTTTGTTAAAAAAAATAACACTGAGATGGGGGTGAATCAATGTTTAATTCAACTTTTTAGAAAACCCCAACTTCAAATAAGTGAACTTAAATGACAATTCAATAAGATCTATCAACATAGCACAGACTCAAGAGATAAGATATTTTAAGTGGGAAACCCAAATAGGGATAAAACCCATTGAACCAGTGCACTAAGTGGAAAAAGGTTACAAAATTTTGTTGAGCTACAACTCCACACTTGAGGCTATAACCTTAGTATCACACAAGATACAACTTAGTGAATGAAGCACCAACTTCCTCAGAGATTTAGCTAGGTGAAACTAGCATTCTGAAATCTCTTACCTATAAGGAAGAAACAACTCCCTCATACACAAAAATCAATATTTATCACACTTTAGCTTGATTCTTTGAAAATCAGATTATGATCCTAGATTTGTACTCAAATTAAGATTCCTTCTTTTACTTGTCTTTTTCAGTCCTCAACAACAAACCAATTTTCTTATTTCTCCACTCTATTTAAAATTTATTCTCACACCCTCAACTATATCTCAAATAATTCCCTCATCCAATCACTTATATCTTTAATTTTCTCACACAAAAAGGTTCTCAAGATCATACTTTGCTTCAAATATATATACTTCATTGTTCCATTCACATTTCAGTATCATACATTCATTGAATTATCTACTTTCATGTACAAGTACAATCACATATTCATTCTAAAATCTCCATTTCAAAGAAATTCAGGGATTGATAAAACAATCTCACATTCGTTCTTTGAATCGCTATATTTTCTTTTGTTAAAACTATCATATTTTCACACACCTTTCAAAGTCTACTAGACTGCATCATTTATAACTTAAACCCTAAATCTTAGTATCCTTTTTTTCAAACCTCTATCTCTTCTAACATTCAAGTTACAAATTATGTCAACCACTTATTACAAAAACCCTTGTAACATCCTATGTTTTTTTTTTTACTTCCTTTTCAAACAACTAAGAAAATTTGTTCTTCGTTACCTTTTATAAGGGTACAAGTTAGTGCAATTTATGAATGATAGAAGAAATATGAATTTCTGTCTTATCTCTTTAATTTTCAAGGTAACTCATTCACTTATATTTTTAATAGCTTTTCATATTCCACAAGAATACAGAAGAATATTACTCTATGATATATGTCAAATTGAATTTTTCATAGACTCTATTATGTTAACATTCAAGTGACAATGTGATTCTCAAAGGATAGTAATGAAATAATCACATTTATACTTATACTTACATTTATGAGAAAATCTGAGGGGACTCTATTATGTTAACATCTTAATCTCATACATATAAGGGAGAAAATTTTAAAACCCCATTTGAGCTTCTTGAATTATAAAATTCAAGAAATAAGACAAAAATATTCAAGTGACAATGTGAGTCTCAAAAGATAGTAATGTGAGTCTCGAAGGGTGCGGAAGGAGCCGAAAGGGCCAAGAACCAACCAGATCACAACAACACGTGTCGCAGGGGAAAGAGTCCAAAGGTCAAAGGGTGAATTTTGAGTGGTTCAGCCCGAGCCAATCAAAAGAGGACACGTGTCCTATGGAACAGGGAATGCAGAGCTCGGGAAGATAACATGAGTTAGAGAATTTGGCAAGAGTTTTGGCCGAAAAGCTAAAAGCCAAGGTCTGCCCCGCGCCCCTGTCGGCCAATCAATGCATGCCACGTGTCCAAGTTTAAGGGGCCCACAAGGAAATTTCAAAAGAAATCCCAAATTTGTCCCCACCGAAAGGCAGAGGAGAGAGAATCACGTGACCAATCAATGCGTGCCACGTGTCATCCAGGTGGCAGAGCGTGGGAAAGATTTCAAAACACATTTTCACCCTGTTTTGTGCCCTAAAACTTTAGACCTCCATAACGTGACTTTCGATCCAGAGCTCGGATTTGCACAGTTCTTTATATCAACGGAAAGCTTGTGAAATTATCTACATGATTCTAGGGTTAATCTTGAGTTTTGGTGCAGTTTGGAGAGAGAAAACTTAGAAACGGATCTGATGCATGTTCATGGGTAGAAATGACATTGCAGCGACCAGATTTAATGCAGAATGGGTCGCATTCTCCTATAATCGGGTCAAAGTGACAGGGTATGGGTTTGTAAGGTCCCCCATGCCATTTTAATGCACCTGCAGTCAAGAAAGAATGGGCTCCCATGCTTTTGTACGTTTTCTGTCCCCTGGGTTCGACCCATGCAATGTAAAAGCCAGATTTGGCTCATTTTAAAGATGATAACAAGTTGTTCATCTTTTCTGCTCTGCCCTCCCTTCTTTTCTTCTCTAGGGTTGAAATGGAGCTCGAACCTCCTCCCTACTCTGTAATGGCATTTTTTCCTTTTACTAATGAAATGATGTTCTGTGCAAACTTCTGGAGCAACAAAACATGTTTTTGTGATGCATCTGTCCATCCTTGCTCGTTTTTGCTTGTTCTCTTCTTGCCTCTCTTCATTGCAGGTATCTGTGCATGTTTGAATGTTCATTGTAGGCTTGGAGCTGTGTTCATGGAGTTTTGGGACATTTTATATGTGAAATCTATCCTTGGGCCTGTGATGCATCTGTATATGCTTCCCATTTCTCACCTCTCTTTGTCCCATGGCATTTTTGATAGAGGTTCAACATTCTCCTTCTCTGGTGTATCACCGTTTTAGTGTAGGCTTTTGTTCTTTTCCTTTCTCTCTCTCTCTGTCTCCTTGGCATGGTTAGATTAGGATTAGATTAGCTCGCCTACACTGGAATAGCTTGTGGCAGGTAGTTTAGGAGCAGGAACCAGCCTTCTCTGGAGATTCCTCTCTCAATTACACAAGTCCCACGCTTGGAGAGAGGTTTCCATGTTGTGCAATCACACTGGATGCCTGAGTGATCAACCTAGAAGCTTGATCTGCATCCAGGGGTGCTGTGATTTCGCATCAACAGTTTTTGGCACGCCCGGTGGGACCTTAGAGGTCTTCCACTTCATCTTTTGCAGGTTGATGTGTTCCTGTGAAGATTTCAGCCTTTGGAGGCACTTGCAAACACATCTGGCGACTCCATCTGGTCAACAACCCATCTCTGAAGTTGCAGACCTTCCTTTCCATTCATTTTCATTCTTTTTCTATCCATTCTTCCTTCCATCTCTTCCATCTTCTTTCATTCTATGAAGTTGTGCAATCATGACTTCATTTCCATCATGGAATTCACATCAACAGCAGCAATATATCACACCTCCAACACGTTTCACAAATCCTCCAGATCAGCATGCATACTCATATGAACAGCAGTGCCAAAGTCAGTTTGGCTATGGAGCTTTCCAAGAGCAAGAGTATGCATATAATGAAGACAATCAGATGCAAGCCGCTGGTCTGTTGGAGAAAATTCAAAAGATGGAGGTAAACATAGTGTAGTCCAAGGCTCAGGAACAGAAGAGAGCATTTGGAATCGGTTGTGGAGCACCCTGTCCATGGGTAGGCCCTTTTCCAAGGCATTACAGCCCTCAGGAGAAGCTTGACTTCATGATTGCAACGCTGCCTTTGCTTGCAAAGTGGATTGAAGAAATAGAGGTGTATGAGAGGAGTATTCAACAACCTTGTCAACGGGTAAGCACACCTTCTCATGCCTTTTCTGTTCCTCTTTCCCAATCTGTTTCATCTCAGCAGTGTCAAGCTTTAAACTCTCCATCTGCTGTCCCAAATGTTGAATCCATCCCTCCATCCCCTAGTCTTCCACCCCACCTCGATTCTTCTTTCCTTTTTCCTTCCAAACAGTCATCCTCTCCACAAGAGCTAAAAGAAATCACCCCTCCTCCAAAGAAACAAGAGTTTCTACCTCCACCACCACAAAAAAATGCCAAATCAATTGAGTTGCAACCTATCCCTCCTCTTGCATTCCCAATTCCATGTGGGGAAGAAGAAATTGAAAAAATCAGTCATCAAGGACAGCAAGAAGAGGAGCCCAACAGAAAAGAAATGACAGACAACTTGAAGGTTTGGGCTGCCAAATTTGGGATGACAAAGATCCCTTTGCTGGTGAAGCCCACAGAAGAGGCTGAGGTTGAAAAAATGGTGGTCAGGACTGATCTTGTTGCAGCGGAAGAAGAAGATCTTGCAGTCCCAACTTGCCCTCTAGAGCAGCAGAATGAAGATTTTGACTTGACAAACTTCATGCTAGAGGAAGAGTTTTATCAAGAGCAAGATTCTCTCCAAGTAGTAGAGGAAGGAGAAGCTGCTCCAAATCCAAAAGAAGAGGAGCACAATCTAGCTGTGGAGGAGAAAAGTGTAGATCCAAAGGGTTTGAGCAAAAACCAGGTTATAGAAGAACCTTCAGTTCTTCTCTCTACTTCATCTCTCTCAAGTTCTGGTGCTGAAGAGGAGTTTGATCTCTCAAAATCAATGTCAGAGAGTGAAGGAAACCATGGTGGTCAGGTTACAGATCAAGAAGACACCATGGAGGAAGTTGAGCATTTGCAGCAGGACAGCAATGAGGCAGTTTATCTGTCAGATTTGGAGGACTGTTTTGATGGAGAAGAGCCGGTTGAGTTTCCACCTTTCTCTCTTTCATCATCCACACTCCAAATACTTGAGTCTGCTGTCATGAAGGAGAGTATTCATTTGCAGCAGCATGCATCTTACACCAGCTTTTTGGAACCAAGATTGAAAGATTTTAATCTTTCATGTTCTTCATTGGAGGAAGAGAAAGGACAAAGGAACTTCACCATTTCTTCCACACCATCCATTCAGGAGGGTCTACAAGAGAACTCCATTCTTGGAGTTGAAAATCACAGCAACGGGCATACTCAATGGATCAGACCTTGCCTAATCAGGTATTTGGCTTCATTAGAGCCAAAGGAGAAGTCACAACCAGTCATGCTTTCTTCTGAGCATGAGGGTGAGCTACAAAGTACCAAGGATCAGTTGTCATACCTCTTCAATCCAAATGTAGAGCAAATAAAAGATGTATTGAATTTTCCTTCAGCTGATACCTTGATTATTTGGGTGGAATACCAGCTTCTTGTTGATTTTCCACTCATCCTAACAGCCATGATCAGCTCCAAATCAATTGCATGGCTGCCACTTTTGAGAAAGGGAAGTTATTTCTCACAACCAATTGCAAGGTTTGTTTAGCTTGCCTTTTCTCCCAGTTACAGTAGAGTAGGTAGGTTTGCTTTCAGTAGAAGAAGTGCTTGTGCACACTCTGCATGTTTCATTTGGAGCATGTATGATTTTTAGTTCTGTACATAGTTTTGGTGATGCTGGTTCTGCTCTTGCACAGTTCGTTTCAGTGGCATTTTGGTGAGAACAACTCCATGTCTGGTGGGTTTCAAGTGGCTCAGAGGGAGGTTTTCAAAGTTCAGATCAGTTGCAGGTTACAACTCAGGACTCCATGCCCAATGGATGCTTCAGGCAACTGGTAACTTCATCTAGCAGGTAGATGACCCCGCTGAGTCGCCAAATTGTTATCCAAAATTCACCCCCCAGGGTAATTTTGATAACATGCATCAAAATATTCAAGTCCCAGGAAAATTGATTGATTCAGGGAAAAAAATCATGTTCTAGGGTCCCCTCAGATTTTTTCTAACTCCCCTGGCCGAAGAAGGAAAGAGCAAGCTCTGAGAAAATGCAAAAAAGTTGCAGAAGACAGGCTCGGGCCAGGAAAAATCATGAAAAATGGCTAAGTCCTAGTCCCCGGGACAGTCGGGACATTTGGGACGAAAAGGCGCGGATCGGCCGAAATGCCTCCAGGCGGCCCGTGAAGCAAAGGGACATCTGGGACAAGAGTACGCGAAGGGCGCGGAAAGCCGGTTCGGCCGAAAGAGGAAGTAAAATTGACTAACTGCTGAGCGGGACAGTATGGGACATCTGGGCCGGAAGTACGCGAAGTACGCGAACCGGCTGGATCGGCCGAAATGAGTACAAACAGTCCGAAAGCAAAAGGGACATCTGGGCCGCGAGGACGCGAACCGGCCGAATCGGGTGAACCGGAGGAATTTGTCCCAAGCAGTTCGGGACATGTGGGACAAATGGATGCGAAGGAGCCGAAACCCAATCAAATGACGCCACGTGTCATCAGCCAAATGAGGGATGAGGAAGCCCATTTCGAGCGGATCGGAAGTTTTGGGCCCAAGCATTTTTGTACATCCGGGACATAAAGATGTGAAGGGCGCGAAGGAGCCGAAAGGGCCGAGAACCAACCAGATCACGACACGTGTCGTAGGGGAAAGAGTCCAAAGGTCAAAGGGTGAATTTTGAGGGGTCAGCCCAAGCCAATAAAAAGAGGACATGTGTCCTATGGAACAGGGAATGCGGAGCTCGGGAAGGAGTTAGAGAATTTGGCAAGAGTTTTGGCCGAAAAGCTAAAAGCCAAGGTCTGCCCCGCGCCCCTGTCGGCCAATCAATGCATGCCACGTGTCCAAGTTTAAGGGGCCCACAAGGAAATTTCAAAAGAAAGCCTGCCGAAAGGTAGAGGAGAGAGAATCACGTGACCAATCAATGTGTGCCACGTGTCATCCAGGTGGCAGAGCGCGGGAAAGATTTCAAAACACGTTTTCGCCTGTTTTGTGCCCTAAAACTTCAGACCTCCATAACTTTCGATCCAGAACTCGGATTTGCACGTTCTTTATATCAACGGAAAGCTTGTGAAATTCTCTACATGATTCTGGGGTTAATATTGAGTTTTGGTGCAGTCTGGAGAGAGAAAACTGAGAAACAGCTCTGACGCGTGTTCATGGCCAGAAGTGACATTCCAGCGACCAGATTTAATGTAGAATGGGTCGCATTCTCCTGTAATCCGGTCAAAGTGACAGGGTATGGGTTTGTAAGTTCCCGCATGCTATTTTAATGCACCTACAGTCAAGAAAGAATGGGCTCCCATGCTTTTGTATGTTTTCTGTCCCCTGGGTTCGACCCATGCAATGTAAAAGCCAGATTTGGCTCATTTTAAAGATGATAACAAGTTGTTCATCTTTTCTACTCTGCCCTCCCTTCTTTTCTTCTCTAGGGTTGAAAATGGAGCTCGAACCTCCTCCCTACTCTGTAATGGCATTTTTTCCTTTTACTAATGAAATGATGTTCTGTGCAAACTTCTGGAGCAACAAAACATGTTTTTGTGATGCATCTGTCCATCCTTGCTCGTTTTTGCTTGTTCTCTTCTTGCCTCTCTTCATTACAGGTATCTGTGCATGTTTGAATGTTCATTGCAGGCTTGGAGCTGTGTTCATGGAGTTTTGGGACATTTTCTATGTGAAATCTATCCTTGGGCCTGTGATGCATCTGTCCATCCTTCCCATTGCTCACCTCTCTTTGTCCCATGGCAGTTTTGATAGAGGTTCAACATTCTCCTTCTCTGGTGTATCACCGTTTTAGTGTAGGATTTTGTTCTTTTCCTTTCTCTCTCTCTCTGTCTCCTTGGCATGGTTAGATTAGGATTAGATTAGCTTGCCTGCACTGGAATAGCTTGTGGCAGGTAGTTTAGGAGTAGGAACCAGCCTTCTCTGGAGATTCCTCTCTCAGTTACACAAGTCCCACGCTTGGAGAGAGGTTTCCATGTTGTGAAATCACACTGGATGCCTGAATGATCAACCTAGAAGCCTAATCTGCATCCAGGGGTGTTGTGATTTCGCATCAACAGTACCTATGGAAGGATTATGACCTATTGTTGAGAAAGATCTCCATTGAAGCATTTAGAACATTCACATGCTAGGAGCATTCACACCAAGAACAATGACAAGGGCAACAATATACAACTTCAAGAAGCATTACCTAAAAATATGTTTTGAGTGTGAGAAATACCATAAATGGAATATGAGGATACACTAGAATTTATTAAAAAATAATTAGATTCCAACTTCACATGTTTGCTCTTATCGATTTGGTGCACAACAGAGGAGAGAGAAAAATGGTTTTACCAATATGCTCATAACTTTTCAACTGCACCTCCTTTTCAAAAAATTATTTTTGCACATAATTTCTATGAAAATTTACTCCAAAATTTCCTTCTTTGATTTATTGGAAGGATTATCTATAAATTTTCTTCACGGATAAGAATCCAGTAGCCTCAAATTGCACTTCTGAAAAGACTTGTTTTACAAAAACTCACATTACTTGCTCAAATGGCGTCATAATGACCTAAAATGTTTCATGAACAACCAAGACACCTTCCTCCATCATCTCCCATAATTGTTTTGAAAATAATGGATCTGAAATTTTCCATCCCATCTCATTTGCATGCAAGAAAACTGCTTGTTGTCAACACTATTTTTGAACAACATGCAAAACTTACTCCTAGGGCTGATCTGAACACAAACTTTTCTTGCACATGTTTTATATACTCTCTCAAAGCCTATACCACACTTTTTATGACCTATACTATACTGTTACACTTCATTAGGCTCCTGAAACCAACTTGAAATGGCACTAAGACTCAACCTTGAAGGCCCTAACTTATAGAAACCATATGAATTCATCTTGAACCTATGAGAAAAACCTAAGAATCCTACTCTTGAATTATTCCTTTTTCATTAATTTCTTTGACATCAATGAAAAAAACCAACAATACAACATGGTGCAAGAAACTCCCCCTTTTTCATTGATGGAAACATACTAAAACTTGATGGAAAACTTAAATATTTGATAATGAAACAAGTTTCCATCACTCTCTCTTCCCCTGTTACATATATGAAAATTATGCACAAGCACACCAAACTAATTATATAGGAAAAATTTAACAAAAATATAATACTCATACCTTACATCCACTCCCCCTAGAAAGATGTTGCTTTCTTGTTTGAAGAAGCCTAAGAATTGCTGCTTTTTTTCTTCCATGCAGCACCTCCAATACTCCTAGTAAAATTTCAAATTCAACCTTCAATCCTTTTCTTTACATGACCACAATTTGGTTCCTAGAATTGGAAAACCAAATCCCCCTGTCTAGAATCAAATTGAATCCTCTTGGAGAAAATTTGGCACAGAATTTGCTCCCCATGTCTTTCTGAGACCTTTTGTGACTTTTAGAGGCTCAAAATAACCCCAATTTATCCCCCAGCTACACAAAACTAACTCTAGGTTATGGTTCAATCATTATATCATACACCTTGTCTTTTCAAGCTTAATTTTATTTTCATTTACATATTCTCTCTGTTAGCATACATTGAATAATTTATATTTTTAGGAGTCTATATTATTTTCTATCACTTTATCTTCTCCTTCTAGGTGTATTCCATTATTCTCTCCTTCTATTCTGAAACCTCTCCATTCTTTTAGGGGAGTCTTGTTCAATTCCTTTCCTATAAATATTGTATGTGAGTTCTATGTTTTAATAGAATAATATGAGATATTGAATCTCTATTCTTTCTCCTCCATTTCTGCCTCACAGTTTGGTATCAGAGCTTCTATGATCTCTGACCTGTGGGTGTTTGAAGGAAGCAAATACATTTTACTTGAAGTTGAGGGATCTACGTGAGGAGGAAGGATAATATCAGAGATCTATTTTTTAATCACTCCTTCCTATACGTGGGGATCTACAATTTTTTAATTGTTCATGCCTGTACGTGGAGACCTGCAGTTTTTGTCTCAGCTTGCTGCGTGGAGAAACATTTGAAGTGGCTTGTAGTTTCTTTTTAGTCTTTGACTCGTGTCACATGCGTGGAGATCTTTTCCTGTGTGTGAAGGCATAAAAATTTGGAGCGGACTGTAGTGTGTGTGGTGAAAGAGAGGAATTAGTGGCCTGCTTCTTTTTTTTGTCTCTAACACATGTAACCTACGTGGAGATCTGTGCCAGAAAAGAGAATATTTTAAAAAAAAACGTGGACATCTTCCAACCAGTTGTGCATGGAGATCTTGTTTTTGCGCAAGATTTCTTGTTGTTTTGTGCGCTAAAAACAAAAACCAGCCACCTGCTATGTGGAGGCATTAAAATTCTTGGAGCAGCCTGCAGTTTTAGACAACCATGGGGAAATATTGATAGTTTGCTACCTGCGCGCATGGAGGAAGAGAGAGTGGACTTTCCCAGAGATTTTCAACCTGTGTGGTGCTGTGTAAAAGAATCCACAACCTGCGTGGTAAGACCAAAATCTATGTGTAACAACAAGAAGAAACTCACTTGCTGCCTGAAGTTTTTTTTACCCTCTACAAGGAAGTTTGATATTGGTAACATGGAGTTTCTTCAACACTACGCCAAATGTCGAGTGTAGACAACTCGATTCAGAGCGTCAATAACATGGTCGCCAAGGCTAAAAGCTAGAATATCAACTCGCTAGCCAGAGAACTCCATGGAGAAGCTCTTGAGAGCTCCAGGTTCTACTTTGTTTTGTTGAACGAGCTTCGAAATTCCAGCAATCTTGCATTCGACAAACTAGTTCGAGAAGGACTTCTTGAATACTTTCTTTTCAACGTCAGCTGCCAAGCAAAGTGAGTACGGGAAGAATTAGAAGCCAGATATGACGTTGATTGTGATGATTAAGAAGAACACCCTATAAAGCATCGCCATCTCATAGCACATGAATATCGTGAGCATCTACGAGCCAACAATTCTCGTCAGTAAGTCATAATTGTAATAATTTTTCAAATAAATAATTTTTTTTAATTATTATTACAATGTCTACTTCGAAGTTACTTATGTCTGATGCTCAGTTGCTCAAAGGGTTTAGTTTTGCAGCCTGGAAGACAAAAATGAAGACAATCCTTCAGTTTGAAGGATTATGGGGAATTGTCACAGGGTCTGTGCCTGCTCCCAAAGCCCCCGATGAACTAATAAAATATGACATGGCTAGTGCTAAATCCTTGATGCTGATAATGCTCAGTATCAGTGATGATGTGCAACCACATGTTTGGAATGTGGAGAAACCCAAGGAGGCCTGGGACAAGTTGGAAACCATTTACGAAGCCAAAAATCAGACGAAGATAGTTCATCTTCAGTCAAAGCTGCATACCCTCTCTATGGGTTCTGATGAGAAAGTGGAGGAATTATTGCATCGCGTGGCTGAGCTGAGATCAGAGTTATTAGCACTCAGTGAAATGGTGGACAATAAACTTCTTGTCACAATCACCTTCAGAGCACTCCCTTCTCAATTCTGAGTGTTCGTTACAACACTGAATGTGTCTAAATAAATAGTGACATTCGAAGATCTTGTGAATTTTCTATAGCAGGAAGAGGCCATCACTTCATCGCATGAGGAGTCTCAGGACAAAGCCTTGTTCTCAAAGCCTTACCATGGCCAGAAGAATCGGAAAGGTCCCCTAGAGAAGCCAAATCCAATGCAACCCAAATAGAAAGATCAAAAGTCAAAGAGATTGTGTCACATTTGCTGAACCAATACTCACGAAACTGATCACTGTTGGCACAACAACTTGAAATAAGGGCCTTCAAGCCATACAAGCACATCCAGGTGCGAATATTTTCAAAATTCCAAACGACGTCCCTGCTAGAGAAAGCATAAGGGACATCTTGCAGCCCAACAAGAAGATGATGAATTTGATGAGGAGACATCAAAAGGAGCCCACTATAGTAAGAATCTTGTACTTGTCTCTCAAACTTCTCAGCCCACGAAGAAAGTCTAGTTGATAGACTCTGGTGGAAGTAAGCATATGTTAGGTGATAAGAAGCTGTTTGATTCACTACACGAAGAGCCAACTGGAGATCAAGTTCAGATAGCAGATGACAAAGAGTACATTGCAGAAGGAATAGGGAATGTCACCATTCCTCTAGGGCCATGAAAATGTACATTTACAAAGGTACTATATGTTCCTGTCTTGACTAGCAACCTCTTGTCAGTCACTCAGCTCTTGAATCATCACCTTAAGCTAGAATTTATTGTTCAAAATGGCATTAAATCATGCTTTATCTCCCGACAAGGTATGGTTCTTGCTAAATCTTTTGTAAAAGATAATTTATTTGCTTTAGATATTGTTTCATCTTCTACAGTAGCTTTATCTGCTTCAACAATAGAATCAACTGCCTTATGGAATTCTAGATATGGACACTTGTCGGTCAGTTCATTACACCAGATGAGTTCAAAAGCAATGGTCTGTGGACTACCCAAATTGTCCAGTTCCTTGCCTATTTTCCCTGGCTGTCTTATATGAAAACAACACAGAGATCCATTTCAAGCGAGCACCTTCCATGCCAAAAAGTTTCTGGAGGTAGTTCATACCAATCTAAACGGCCCATTGCCTGCTTTATTTTTAGGATACAAATACTTCCAGTTTTTTGTGGACGACCACTCTCGCAAGATGTGGGTATATTTCCTAAAGAAGAAAAGTGAGGCTGTTCAACACTTGTAGAACTTCTATCATCGTGTTGTCAAAGAGTCCAGACAACCACTTCTTCTACTCCACTTAGATCGAGGGGGGGAATTCACATCAAAGAAGTTCTTGGCCTTCCTGAACCATCATGACATTAAGCAGCACCTGACTGCTCCCTACACACCCCAGCAAAATGGCATTGTTGAGCGTCGCAATCGTATGGTGATGGAGATGGCTCGCTGCATGCTATCAATTGCAAAGATATGCGAATGCTATTAGGTTGAAGCAGTAAAAATGGCTGTATATCTTCTCAACAGGGCACCGACAAAGATTCTACTGAACAAGATGCCAGAAGAGGTATGGAGTGGTAAAAAACCATCAATTTCTCATTTGCGAGTATTTGGTCGCATAGCATACATGCATGTCCCAGCTCAGAAGAGAAATAAGGTAGAGCCAAAAACACTCCTGTGTATCCTTCTTGGATACATTACTACCTCAAAGGCGTATCATCTCATGGATCCTGAGACAAAGAAAATATACGAGATTCGGGATGTGGTTTGTGACAATTCATCCTTTGACTAAATAGTATCAACAGAAGATCCACTTCCAAACACATCTCACCGATTAGTCTCTGAATCAGATGATGAGCCAGAGGAGACTACTCAGAGAAAAGAAATGCTGCCAGGAGAACTATTTGTTGACCTTGGAGAACTGGAGAATGTGACTCCACATCAATCCTCATGGAAACGACACAGTTCTTCTCAAAAGTAGCCAAGTTCTCGTCCGAAGTGGGTACAAAGCACTGTAAAAGACTCACATTTGCAATAACTCCAAGATACATCATCTGGAGTCAAAAAAAGGATTCAAACAAGAAATGAGGTAAACTTTGCACTCATGCGTTCATTGATGAATAGCTCCAAGCCAGATAATGTTCGCGAAGCACTCAGTCAAAAAAAGTGGAAGGAAGCTATGGATATAGAATATGACTCGTTCATGAAAAATCAGACATGGGAACTTGTCGATCTGCCTACAGGAAAGAAACCCATAGGCTGCAAATGGGTTTTCAAGACAAAATATAAGACAGATGGATCCATTGACAAACATAAAGCATGACTTGTAGCCAAAGGATATGCTCATAAAGAAGGCATCGACTATGAAGAAACCTTTGCACCCACTGTGAAGATGAAGACCATCATAGTAGTTTGCACACTTGCAGCACAGAAAGGATGGAGACTTTAGCAGATGGACGTCAAGAGTGCTTTTCTAAATGGTGATTTGAAAGAAGAAGTATACATGACCCAAGCTGAAGGATTTGTTCATGAAAAGTAGCCTAAGAAGGTATGTCATCTCATCAAATCTCTTTACGGACTGAAACAAGCTCCCAGGGCATGGTATATCAAGATCAATGATCACCTTTTGTAGCATGGGTTCACTCATAGCCCCTCAGATTCAAATTTTTATATAAAGAAGGTAGGAAAAGAAATTGTCATTCTAGTTGTTTATGTAGATGATCTTTTGATCACTGGTAGTTCAGAAGATCAGGTTGATATTGTAAAGAATGATCTCAAAATTACCTTCGACATGATAGATTTGGGGCTACTACATTACTATCTTGGCTTGGAAATATGGCAAAAGGAGCATCACATTTTTGTCTCCCAGATAAAGTACACCAAGACACTCCTGGAAAAGTATAGAATGTGTGATTGTAAACCTATATCCACTCCCATGGAAAAAGGCTTACAACTTTCAAGATTCTGGGACTCACCTCAAGTAGATGCTACTCTCTACAGGAAATTTGTTGGAGGGCTCATCTATTTGACATATACTAGACCAAATCTTTGCTATGCTGTCAGCTATCTTTCCAAGTTCATGCAGGAGCCAAAGAAATGTCACTAGAATGCAGCAAAGCATGTTTTGAGATATGTTCAAGGAACAACTAAATATGGTCTAGAATATAAGAAGAATGATCAATTCTTATTATAGGGACATGTCGACTTGGACCACGCTAGATCTGTTGATGATAGGAAGTCAACTACATGATACATATTTCATCTCGGATCTGGACCTATCTTGTGGATAATAAAGAAGCAGAATGTTGTTTCTATCTCATCCATAGAGGCAGAATATCATGCCGCATGAGGAGCTGTGTGCAAAGTGATATGGATACGTCACATTTTGGATGACCTGGGAATTCCTGAAAAAAGTCACATGTTCTCTATTACGACAATCAGAGTGTGTTGAAGCTTGTGCATAATCCATTCTTTCATGAACGAACAAAGCATACTGAAATTGACTACCATTTCATTCAAGAGCACGTCTTGAACCATCAAATTCAGCTCCATTACTATCCTACTGAAGCACAAGTTGCTGACATTCTCACTAAATCCCTTGGAAAAGTGAAATTTGAATCTTTCAGGGGTCACATTGGCAAGAATAATGTAATAAGGGGGTGAATGTTAGCATACGTTGAATAATTTATATTTTTAGGAGTCTATATTCTTTTCTATCCCTTTATCTTCTCCTTCTAGGTGTATTCCATTATTCTCTCCTTATATTTTGTAACCTCTCCATTATTTTAGGGGAGTCTTGTTCAATTCCTTTCCTATAAATATTGTACGTGAGTTCTATGTTTTAATAGAATAATATGAGATATTAAATCTCTATTCTTTCTCCTCCATTTTTGCCTCACACTCTCAGAAAGTGATACTTTACAAGTATGTGTTTTATCTATGAATGCAACACTGGGTTCTTTGAAACACTGATAGAACTTGTAGTATTATAATACATAGGATTTGGCTCTTCATATTCCACTTTCTAGTGTTCAAGAGTCTACTTCATCAACATGACTTGGGTACAAAAAATGGCAGCTACTACATATTCTGCCTCACAAGTGGAAAGATCTATAAGAGACTATTTATTAGTTATAAAAGAGACAAGACACTTACCAATTTGCATCTGTAAAGTCTTTAATCTTAAATTCATCACTTCTTGGATACCAAAGACCATGTTCTAAGGTCCCCATAAGATATATAAATATTCTCTTTACTACCAATAGTTGAATTTCCCTTAGGCCTTCCTGAAATCTTCCTACAAAGATAAGATCCTATATAATGTCAAGTCTAGATGTAGTCTAATAAAAAAAAATTCCTATCATGGAGCTGTATAAAGTCCAATTTACATTGGGTGATTCATCTTTCTTACTGATTTGGCATCCCACACTCATTGGTGTAATAAGTGTCTTGCAATCATACATCTTAAACCTCTTTAGCATATCCTTGATATAATTTTCTTGTGAGATGAATATTCCTTCCTTATTCTAAAGAATTGGAAGTCCTAAGAAAAGTGAAATCTCTCCTAACATAGACATTTCAAATTTCATTTTCATAATCTCTGAAAAACCATGTGACATACCTTCATCATTGCTTCCAAAAATGATATCATAAACATATATAACCATAATAAACAAGTCCTATTGCTCCTCCTTAATGTATAAGTTACTATCTGTCACTCCTTTTTTGAATCCTTAATCAGTTAAGTAACTATCCATCCTTCTATACTATTCTTTGGGTTCATGCTTCAACCCATAAATTTCCTTCTTCATCCTGTATACATAATATAAATCATTAGTGAGAGTATAGTCATGTGGTTTTTCTATGTATACTTCTTCATTCAACCTCCCATTAAGAAAAACCAACTTTACTTCCATTTTGTATACTTTGAATCCTTTATGAGTTTCATATGCTAAAAAGAGTCCAATGGCTTCCATTATAGCAATAAAAGAAAAAATTTCATTAAAGTCCACTCCCTCTATTTGTGCATATCCTTTACAAACCATCCTTGATTTATTTCTTATTACCTCTTCTTTTTCATTCAGTTTATTCCTAAAAAATCCACTTATTTCAAATGATAGTTTTATCTTTTAGCCTAGGTACCAGATCTCAAGTTTAATTTTTCTCTATTTGGTCAAACTTTTCATTCATTGGTTTTATCCAGTGTTGGTATTTACTTGTCTCCATTACAATATTTGGTTCAATTTTTGATAAAATGTCCATATCTTCTTAATTTTGAATGTTTCTTAGTCTTCATTTTGTTTTAAATCCTTCTTCTTTATTTCCAAATATTTGGCTTGAATGATGGTCTCTTTTAAATTTCCTAGAACATTTTATTATGTCTGGTATCTCTTATTATTCACTTTCTTCTTTATGCTCAAATTCTTATATTTGTTCTTCATTATGATTTTCAGCAGCTTGTGAATCTTCATTAGACTGAATTTTTATCTTCATTAGACATGATTCATCAAGTGCAACATGCGTGCTTTCAATTATTGTTTTTTGGCTCTTGTTAGAACATTTGTAAGTTGAACTAATGGTTGAATATCCTAAAAAAATACCTTCATCACATTTGGAGTCAAATTTACCTAGATTTTATTCATCTCTCTTTATGTAAAATTTGCTTCATAAAACTTTGAAATGCTTTACATTTTTAGGTCTACCCCTCCATAAGTCATATGTTGTCTTTTTTTATTTCCTATTATTTGAGCCATGTTTATTATATACACTGTAGTGCCCACTTCTTCTTTCCAATAATCATTAGGTAATTTGGCCTCATTTAACATGGTCCTTTTCACTTATTGCATTGTTATATTCTTTCCTTCAAACACCCCATTCTGTTAAGGTGATCTTACAGCTGATAACTATCTATTTATACCATGAGTCTCATAAAATTCCTCTAACTCATTTGACAAAAACACTCCTCCTCTATCAGACCTTAAACTCTTTATCTTTCCATTCTTTTCACTTTCAATAAGATATTTCAAGGCTTTGAATCTCTTCAATGTGTATGATTTTTCCTTCAAGAAAGAAACCCATGTAATCCTGATAAATTCATCAATCAATAAGATGAAGTAGTTATTTCCTTGTATTCTTTTAACTGTAGTTTGTCCCACGAGGTCTGTATAAATAAATTCTAAAGGCTATGTGGTGAAGTACTCTTTACTTTTAAAACTTTTTTTTTGTTTCCCATGGAGGCATGCTTTACACAATTTATTATCTGGTTTATTGATCTTGGGGATATAATTATAACACACTTCATATAATTGATTTTAATAAGATTATCAAAATTTAAATGACCCACTCTTCTATGACAGATCAAGCTCTCGTCCACTTGGCTTGAGAAACATTTTTATTTATTCACTTCCTTCAGCACATACATATTATTCTTAGTTCTTTTTGCTTTTCCTACCACTTTATGTGTTTCTCCTTTTCTTATGTCACATCCTTTATTAGGAAATAGAATAGTGTAGCCTTTCTTGGAAAATTGACTACCACTAAGAAGATTATGTTTTTGGCTTTCAACATAAAAAAACATTTTCCATTATGTTTTTTCCATTTTCAATACTTAATTTACCTTTTCCAATAAATCTTACTAATGTGTTATCCCCAAACCTCACTGTGTCAGCTCCATTTTACTCTAAGGAACTGAAATTGTGCTTATTCCCTGTCATGTGCATAGAGCATCCACTATCAATATACCATTCTACATATTCACTATGTGAATAAAAAGTTATCTATGCAATTAAGCATTGGTCCTTAGTACCTGTAGGACCTGTTTTAACCTGTAGACATTCATGTTCTATTGTGGAGGTATTTGATAACAAAACATCCCAATATGCCCATACTTTTGACAATTATATCAAATCAGTTAGTCCTTGATTCTTTCATAATAAGAATTCATATGCCTACCATAACTTTTGGAATACATTCTACACTTTGCAGCCTTATGACCAAATCCATTACATGTATAACAATATCTGTTAAAAGATTAAGCATACCTCATGGCATAGTGTCTTCTTGGATATTGCTTCTTCTTGAAATAAAAAATCTTGGCTTTAGGAGGCTATTCATTTGTCTTGGATATATTATTGCTTGCTGATTTTTCAGCTTCCTTCTTCTTTTCATATCCCTAACCCACATTATTACTTGCACATTTTTCCTTCCTCAAAAGATCACTCAAAATAGTAGTGTGTTTCTCAAACTTATGATAAATTTTTAGCTTTGTAGAGGTTTTTTATAACTATGTTTTTTAGTTTTTCCATCTCATTTTTGATATTTAAATCATCTTCTTATTTGGCCTTTAAATCATCTCCAATTATTTTCACGTGTGCTTCATATTCACTGATAATTTCTTCATGATCTTTGGCTTCCTTTTTCTGATTTTCTTCAAAAGACCAGATTTTTTTGTCATATTCTTTAAACATGATTTTAAACTTTTGGTTTCATTTATTTTGATGCTTTACTTCATCTAGAATACTTATTAATTCATCCTCAAGGTTTACTTCTCCTTCTTCTTCATCTGAACTTTCATACTGAGTTTGAAATTTTCCTTTAGAGCGGCTTCAATAAATTATCTCAATGGCCATAAATAAGGTCTCAGATAGCATGCCTTCATCATCACTCTTTTAGCTACTAGAGTCACTAGATTGTGAAGATCTTGAACATTCTTGTGTGTATAATTATTTATTTATTTAAAAATACTTTTTTTCCATCCTTGCTTCTTAATTGTTTTCTTCTGTCTATTAGAGGACTCTTCATATCTTGTGTTTATTTGGACATTTAGAAGCAAAGTGATCAACATGTCCACAAATAAATTATTTGAAAGGTAGCTTACCTTTATATTTTCCTTACAAACATTGCTTCTTTTTTATCATTGTCTATGTTCATGTCAGAATCAGTTGCTTTTTTCTTCTCTTTCAATTCATTATATGCTTTAAATGGTTCCTCCTTATTTAATGGCCTTAAATCACTAATTCTCATCTCATATGCAGTCAGTATGCCATGAAGATCATCCATTTTTAGTGTAGTCATTTTTTTAGCTTCTTTTATGTTGATACTTTGGCATCAAAATTTTAAATTAAGGACCTAAGGACATTCTGCACTATCACACTCTCTTCTATTTTCTCTCCCAAAATTCTGATCTCATTTATGAGTTCATCAACTCTCTGTAAGTATGAGGAGATGCTTTCACTTTATTTTATCTTCATGATTTCAAATTGTGCTCTATATGTTTGTAGATTAGCTATTTTCACCTTGCTATCTCCTTCATAGATTGTCTTCAACTTATCCCACATATATCTGGATGTAGTACACTTCATAATTTTCAAAAAATCAGCCTCATTTAATCCACAAATAATTGCATTCATAGCCATATAATTATTTTCAGCAGCTCTCTTTCCTGCTTGGTCAATAGGAGGTGTTACTGGAATGGTATAACCACTATCAACTGCATCGTAGAAATCAAACCCAAGAGACATTAGGTAAGTCTTCATCTTGACATTCCAGAAGGCATAATTTCACCCATTAAACATAGGTTCTTTAGAAGTAGGGAAGCCACTTTTTTGGTTGCTTTCCATATTTTAATTCACTGGATATCCCTTCATCTATTCGACTAACTTTACTAGGGATTGATTTGATACCAATTGTTTAATCAAATTTTTTTAGAAAATCACAAATTCAAAAAAGTAAACAAAAATTAAAATTCAAGAAGATCAATCAACACATAAAAAAATAAAGAGACAAGAGATTTTAAGTAGGAAACCCAATTAGGGAGAAAACCCATTGAAATAGTACACTAAGTGGTAAAAGGTTATAAAATTCTGTTGAGATACAACCTCAGTATCACACAAGTTACAACTTGGTGAAGGAAACACCAACTCCCAAAAAGATTTAGCTAGCTGAAACTAGCCTTTTGCAATCTCATACCTGCAAATAAGAAACAAATCCTTGATACACACAAATCAAAATTGATCACACTTCAGTTTGATTCTCTGAAGATAAGATTATGATCCTATATTTTTAGTTAAATTCAACTACCTTGTTTTACTTGTCTTGGTCACTCCTGAACAACAAACCAATCTTCTTCTTTCTCTACTTTTTTAAGCTTTATTCTGGTACCCTGAACTATATCTTAAATCATGCCCAGATCCAATCACTTGTATGTTTATTTTTCTGACTCACAAAGTTTCTCAAGATCATAGTTTTCTTCAAATAAGTATTCTCTGTCACATTCACATTTAAGTCTCATACATTCCTTAAATTCATTATTTTACACTAAATTCTTTATTTTCATGTACAATTAAAATCATATATTCATTATAACATCTCCCTTTCAAATAATTTTAGTCACTGATCACACAGTCTCACATTCATTATTTGAATCAATGTATTTTACCTTGCTAACAATACCATATTTTCATAGACCTTTCAATATCTACTAGACTACATATTTTCTAACTTAAACTCTGAATCTTAATATTATTTTTTTCACACCTCTATTTTCTCTTAAATTCGAGTTACAAATTATTTCAACCACCTATTAATAAAAAATCTTGTTACATCCTATGTGTCTTTTTGAGTTCCTTTTCAAAGAATCAAGAAAGCTTCATTCTTTGTTACCTTTTGTAAGAATGAAAGTCTTTGGAATTTAGGAATGAGATAAGAATTATGTCTTTCTATCTTCTCTTTCAAACTTTCAAGGCATCTCATTCACTTATATTTGTTTTTAGCCTTTCATATGCCACAAGAATACACAAGAAGGTTACTCTATGAGATATTTCAAAGTGATTGCTTCATAAACTATATTTTGCTAACAATCAAGTGACAGTGTGAGTCTTAGAGGCCAGTAATGAAAGAAGCACATTCATACTTATTTTGAGCTTTGTAGTTCCTTCAAAAACCCTTTTCATCTTGAATGACAAACCATTTAAGACTTGAAGAGACCAATACTTAAGACCAAAGGAATACATTATATTTCTCAGTTTAGAAACATTGTCACATACATTTAGAGTACCGAGGTACTGAAAAATAATTATCTTAAGCTCTTTCATAACAGGTAGAAAAATTTAAAAACCCATATGAACTTCTTCAAGTCTGAACTTTGAGAAATTCAAACAAAATCTTCAAAAACCTATGAGAAAGAAAAAAACCCATATTTGTTACGTGAGTATGAAAATACCAGAATTATAAGATACAAATCTCATTTACCACTCTATATTTTGACCCAAAATCTTGGGTAAGTGCAGGAAGTTGATGGACAAATATAGGGTCATCCGTGGACATCATATTGCAAATAACAACATAATATCAACTTGTAGGGATTATTAGCAATACATACACTCAAAATTAGACAAAATTATATTAATATGAATCATAGCATCCGGAATCTAGTTTCTAAAATACTATTTTTTGTAAAAAATGGACAAGATTAACTATATTAAACACTCAAAATTCAATGACTTAGTATTTTATTTTTAAAAACGCCGATAAGATTATAGTCCGTTTGCCCACAATTTGGATGACCAAAAATTGATATATATATTTTTCCTTTGGATTTTATTTTGTATTTTTTTGAGTAATATTTTATTTTTTATGATTTTTTCCGTGAAATTCGTATGAAAACATAAAGAAAACAGAGCACTTTCCGTTTTCCCACCATAACTTCATCAAAAAATATTGAAATCAAATAAAATTTTTTTTTTCAACATGTATATAATTTCACCACAGTTGGGATGGTATAAGTTTTATCACATTTTGATAAGTGAAACAAATTTTTCAGTCTTAAACGTAGACATAAACATTCACAGGAAAAAGTGTCTTAAAGACCTACTATTAGTAAAAAATTATAAAATGATATTTATCCTCTTCTATTTACTTTAAAATCAGTATTTCTACAAAGCTAATAGTCTCCCCTACGTAATGGTACCATTTTTATGACATATTTTTTACTTTTCGGCATGGTTCAAGTCCGCGGAAGACTAAATTTGATGTTTTGCTGTTTTTAATGTAAAATTCAGGATTTGATGTCCACTTAATTGTCCCCCAACTTGGTGCACTTACCGTCTTGTAAAATATTTTCATACTTCACATATAGATCTAAATTTTGAATATTCTTCGATTTTCATTGGATGAAACATTCAAATTGATCCAATACCTCTGCTTTGAAACTGTAGAATAGGGTATTTGAATAGTAACTTACTGAATAGATCTAACAAGTTCATTTATACAAAAAAAATTATGAAATTGGAGTGTGAGGGATTATGAGATTTCTTAAGAAATCTTTCCACCTTTTCAAAGAATTGAGGTTTAGAGAATTGAAGATATTTTCATAACCTGAATCATTGTTTGTATGAAAATATTGAAAAACTTGACTGTAAAAGTGACATAGAGCAAGAGATCTTGAAGAAAAATAAATTAACTTCTCTAACCAAGTTGATGCATAAAATGTAGACCCTGAAAATATTCAAGTTTAACTAGTTCAATTCTCACAAGAAATTATTAAGGTCTTGCTTTGGCATGGCCTTCATTTAGGATAGTGAAAACATTCATTTTACAACCCTAAGTCTAGGTAGACTAGACCTTCAAGCTTATAATTTCAAAAAAAAATGAATTCAAACTCATAAAATTGTCCATTATTTTATATTTGAAGATATATCCATGTTATCAACCTGATCAAAACATTGAATTTGAAGATGTGTCTCTTAGGATAGTTCTTTTGAAATGACTTGGCCAAATGCCCTTCAAAACAATAAGTGGCAGCAAGATTTATATGTTTGAATACACCAAAAATGCTTGAAGATTATCAACCACATTTCCATACACCTGTGGAATAAGTCTAAGCTACTATTAAGAAATATCTCCATTGAAGGAGTTAGAACATTCACATGCGAGGAACATTCACACCAAGAATAGTGATAAGCGCAACAATATGCACCTTTAAGAAGCAATACCTATAAATAACTTTTGAGCATGAGGAACACCATGAATTGACTACGAGGATACACCCAAAGTGATCAAACAAGACTTAGATTCCAACTTCACCTTTTGGCTCTTATCAACTTGGTGCATAACCCAGGAGAGAAAAAAATAATTCCACCAAAATGCTCATAAATATTCAACTGCACCTCCTTTTGATAAAAAAAAATTTCCACATGATTTCTATGAGAATTTAATCTAAAAATTACCTATATTATTTATTCTAAGGATTATATATAATATTATTGAAGGCTAAGAAGCTAGGAGCCTCAAAATGCACTTTTCAAAAGACCTGTTTTACAAATACTCAACTAGCTTGCTCAAATGACCCCACAATGACCTAAAATGTTGTGTGAAACACTAGGACACATTAATCCATCATCTCCCATAAATATTTTGAAATGTATAGGTATAAAATTATCCATCCCATCTCATTTGCATGAAATAACAATGTTTATTCTCAACACCATTTCTGACCAACATACAAAATTGAATCCTCAGGCTGATCTGAACCTAAATTTTTCTCACACATGTTGTATATAATCTCTAAAAGAGTTTACCATGATTTTTATGACTTGTACAATACTTTTACACTTCATTAGACTTCTTAAACCACCCTAAAATGGCACTAACTCTCAACCTCCAAGGCCCTGGTTTCTTGAAACCACATGAATTAATCTCAAACCTCTAAAAAACACTCGAGAATCCTTATCTTGCATTATCCATTTTCCATAAATGCCTTTAACATCAGTGAAAACAACCAACAATACAATAGGGTGTAACACTCTTCCTTCTCCATGAGCTAACAATGGGGTTACTTCCCCTATTCACTCCTTTGGTGGTGGGGGTTTTCTTGTAAGGAAGGTTTATGGATTTTCCAGTGATGGAAACATTTTTCATAAAATTTATGGTGGTATAATAATTTCATATGTGCCTTGGTTAATCTCCCTCTTAAGCAGTGGCCCTTTTGAAGGAGATGATGATTTGCTTCAGATTCTGGTCCATACATTAAGTGGGTTATCCCTATCCATCCAGATCCATCACGTTACATAGAGAAAAGATACCAGAACACCTCTTTCGCATACGATAAACTACCAGGGAGACATTTTCAACTTATTTTTTGTAGGAAAATCTATGAAGGATGAATACCTAATCATATCTTATGGGATTGGAAAAGATTCCATGATTTTCATGACTAGAACTTTATGGGAAGGAGATAAAGAAAAATATAATTCTTCCTTTAAATATGGACTTTGTAAAAATGCAACTGCTTTGAAATTTCCTATAGCTCCTCTTTCCCCTACCTACATTGTAGAGCAAGTTGTAGAATCCCCTACTTTATAGCTCAATGATGAATACTATTTGGATTTTACAAAATTCAACATTAAAGGCTATTATCTGTAGATTTAATGGTTCTTGGCCACGAAATAATGCTATGATTATAGTATAATTTTATGATTATAGTATAATTTATTTCCACTTCAAAATATTAGGTACAATGGCACTTCATTCAAAGAAATCTAAATACTCGCACAAAGAATCAAAATCCTACGAGGTGCATCCTTCTTACATTTTAGACAAGATGATACCCTGCATGTTCATACTTAACCAATACCATGATATAAATTTGATTGAAGAACATAGTATCAACCAGATTACATGTATTAATTAGAAAAAAACATAATAAGGAAACAAACCATATTAGAACCAAGATCAATTACATGATAAAGTCCCCATTCTAAGAAATATATAGTATTAGAATCCATCCACAATAGTCCATTAATAATATAGCTCATTATATTAGAGTATCATCACTGATTTATGTGCATTATATAAAATCTGTGGGAATCATAAACATTGAAGGAATACCAAAATAATAAAAATAGTTAGCACATATAGAGGTGGAGGATTTCCCTTCACCACCTCTATACCCTAAAAATAGGCCTGCATGCTTTAAGGAGCCATGCATACAAATAAAACCATATAATAAGTATACAATATTTTCCTAAAAATAGAATAATCCTATATTTAAGACTTTACCTTAATCCTAATGTTATATTTCCTTTATCTCCAAACATAGCCTTTTCTTAGCCTCTAATTATTCTTTCATTTTTCCTTTGTGTGCTTAACACTCAACCCATTTTTCCTATTTTTAGCCTATGTTTATGTAAAATTGGCTAAGTCACGTGTTTATATCTTCTCAACGCATGCACCTTTAATCTTCTCGTGCATACACTTTTTTGCTCCCATTTTCGAACCTCATCTCTTCACGTGATTTTTTTATTACTTTGAAAAAATTTCAGGCCCAACATTACCCCACACTAACTATATTTTTTTCCTTGAAAATGGTGCTTCCAGCTTATTTCTCCAAAGAATGACAAGAATAAATAATAAAAAGGAATAAAGAATGGTTATGGAATAATGAAATAATATAAGGAATAAAATAATAACTTTTGTACATAGTCAATATTTGGTAACCAAAGCTTTGGATAATCTTGATTAATATCTAACTCCACTTCTTTCCATTCCCCAAGTTCTTTCTTGTATTTATCAGGCACATCACCCAACACTTCATTCATTTTTTCCAAGGTCATAGCTTCACCCTTTTGAAGTACTCGAGAGCTCTCTCGAATCGACCAAGCAGCGATAGATAGTGGTCGTAAGACATATGGGAACAAATGGGAAATTAACCACTCCCAATCAAAAAACACCACGGCCTATCCTAATACAGGGAATGCTAATCAAGGACCTAAGATCCTTAACAAGAACCACGGAGTTACAGTTACAACAGATGGAGTAACTGACCAAGTTAAAAGGGAAAATGTTTGTAAACATTTCACCACCTGTTAATAATCAATGAAATAACAATTTTACTCCAACAATCAACGTGGTGGATTTTTAATCCCATCCACCACAACAAACAACAACAACAACAAAAACAAAACAAATCCAAACACAAAGGTCCAAATCAAAACCCAACTGGATATCAGAGTCAAAACCAAAGGCAACAACCTCAAAATTTTAACTAACAACAACCACAACCTTATCAGAATTTTGGGCCACAACAAATTTTAAATCAACAGCCCTCGAAATTATAATCAATTTTATATTGTGGCTTCCACAAGATTCAAGGCCACGATACTAGGACTTGTGTGATGATACAATAAATTCATGCATTTAGAAGATCAAAAAAAAAAAACAACTTTTATAGATATTTTTTTAGCAAATTCTGTAGTACCCACATGCCAAACACTTATACAGGGGGCAGTTTTCCCCTCAAAATGCCCCCTCAAGATCTTAATGATCCACTCCCAAACCATTCTAACAATAACAGGCTAGATCCTAATGGAACAAACAAGGGTGTCATAACAGGAAACAATGATCATGAAGCTTCAACTTCATTAAATCCACCAGTCGCACCCCAACTAGGAACTCGACCCCAAACTAAGATAGTTGGTTTGGTAGAGTTAGACACCATGCTACCTATAGAAACCATAGCAAGAACATGTGATTATTCTTCTCAACCAACTCCAAGTTATCCATTGGAACCAGACAACAGTCAACAAATGTTGGTAAAAACCCATAGGGCCTATGATTAATTAATTTGACTTAAAAACCTTCTCTCACATCTCCTTTTTGGATTTGTTAAAAAACTCTCCCACCCACAGGGCTGCCCTCTTAGAAGCATTAGGCCTTGGTTTAATCAACAACATCACTCCTCCCTGAAAACAAAAGTAAACCATGTAGACTTTTTTGACGTTTATCCTCCAGGGCAGCCAGATAGGGATACTGAATTTATATTTGATATAAGAAAAATGCCAACAGATGCTGAAATTGCATGAAGAGGTGACCCAAATTTACATTTTACAAGTATGGGTTTACAATAATTATGTTTAAATGTGCAATGGTTGATGATGGGGCAGCAGTTAACATAGTCCCCTTTTCTTTTCTTCAAAAGTTAGGATGGATGGAGAGACAAACTGTTTCCACAACATGAAATACGCTAAGAGGTTATGATAGCCTCAAGGCCACTTCAATTGGAACCATAGTTTTTTTACCAGTCACTTTAGGACCCAAGACGGTCCTCACGATTTTTATATTATAGATCGGGAAACCAACTATAATATGATCCTTGGTCGGCCATGGATACACCGCATGAAGGCAATCCCTTCCACGTTATTCCAGAAATAAGAGATTTTCTACACTTAGGGAAAATATTTGTGGCACAAGGTGACCCAAAAAACCCTTCGATATACACCTAGCTGATTTGAAGAAAAGACCAGGTGTTCACTCCGAGTTTGAAACTCAAAACAAATCAACTCATCAAACCAATTAATTCAAAACCAAAAGAAAAGTTGATACCCCCCCACAGAGTTGAATTAAAAGAATTAGAAATTACAAATCCAGCCGACATTCCAACACTCAAAAATGAGACCAATGTTATAAAAACAGTGTCACTAGGGACTACCACAAAAATTTTCGAGTTGTTGAAAGAGACTTACCTCTCCTACCATTTGATTCTATGGGTATGGGGACACACCCTGGGAATTGCTTCTCTTCCATCAGATGAAAGTTTTTATGGTAGAAGTAACCGAAGCAAAAAGAAATAGATACGACAATATCCCAACATCCATTTTTCCAAAAAAGTATTGGACTCTCCACTTCGATGGAGCTAGATGTCACTTTGGAGCTGGGGGGGGGGAGTGATCTTTACTTCACCTGAGGGAAAGATCCTACCTTTCACCTTTAAATTAAACTTTGAATGTACAAAATGGGGCTGAGTACGAAAGCTCTCCTCCTTGGCCTCATCCTAGCCAAAAGAATGGGTGTCGACAACATTAGAGTGCTAGGAGACTCGCAACTAGTTGCAAACCAAGTCTCTGAGGTATATGAAACTAGAGCTGAAACATTTAAAAACTATAAAAACAGTAGTATTAGATCTAAGCAAGGGATTTAACTTCATATCAATTGAAGCAATCCCCAGAGAGAAGAACCTTCTCACAGACTCAATAGCAACCTCAGCTTCCCGTTTCACACCCAAACCAAAAACAGTGAGTTGGAAGATACAAATTTCATGGTATCACTTCGTACCGAACCATTAGTGCGTAAAATACCAACAAACTCACTCCTGACTCATGAGAGAAGATGAGGATGATTTTCTATATCATGGATCACTTTGATGATGATAGAGTCACTCTCGAATATCTCTAAAACACCTATGCGGAGGAGCTACACCTTGCTCACCGTATAGTTGATCTTTCCCTAATACCACATTCCTCTTCCTATTTTGGAAATCCCATGGTAGAGTCTCCTCCACAGAAGGATCTCGATATCTACGAGATAGAAAATGGAGAAAGCTTGGAACTACCTCCAGCCCCACCTGAATTTGAAGAAGGTAACACTTCTTTAATAGAAGAAACCATTGACATAAACACATTGGAATGGAGGAAGAACCAAAAATTTTGAAGTTGGGATCCTCGTTAACTCAGAGGAGAGATAGAAATACACACCCAAATCCTCAAAGAACATCAAAAGGCTTTTTTGCATTTAACTATAAAGAAAATGACGGGCATGCACCACATGTCGCGGTACATAATCTTGTCACTAAACCAGATGCAAAACCAATTAAACAAGAAGTCAAGACCAATGAAGCCAAAAGTGGCTCTCATGGTAAAAGAGGAAGTAATAAAACTTCTCCAAGTGGGATTCATCAAGCCCATTGACTATTCACAATGGGTATCTAATATCGTCCCTTCAAAAAAAAAAGAATGGGAAGATATGCATTTGCATAGATAGATTTTTGGGATATTAACAAAGCTTGTCCCAAGGATGACTTCCCATTACCATCCATTGACGTTATCGTTGATGCAACAAGCTGGATTTGAACTGTTGTCCCTCATGGATGGGTTCTCAGGGTATAATCAGATTAAAAAAATATCTGAACAGGATCAAGCCAAAAAACTACATTCATAACTCCCTGGGGAACTTATTGCTACGTTGTCATGCCATTTGGTCTTAAGAAGAACTGCCGGCGCTACATATCAGCGGGCAATGACATATATATTCCATGATCTTATCCATAAAATTGTGGAATCCTATGTGGATGACTTGTTGGCCAAGGCCAAGAAATGTTGTGATCATCCAGAAGTGCTCTATATCATCCTCTCACGATTAATTGAATATATGGCGTCACATTAAACCCAGAGAAGTGTGTGTTTGGTGTGACAGGAAAAAACTTCTGGGCTTATTATATCTTCATGAGGGATTGATGTTGATCCAAAAAAATATGGGTTGTTCGAAAATGATCCCACCATCGGATGAGTCTGGAATCAGGTCATTTCTTGGGAAAACTCAGTGCAATCATCCCGAAGGTTCATCCCAAATTTAAGTTTTTCCATTCATCCAATCAACAATCTATTAAAGAAATATTATAGCATTGATTGGACTGAAGAATGCAACGAGGCCTTTTAGTTAAAGTTAACTTCTTCTTTTGTCTCCACCCATGCTAATGCCTCCCAAACAGACCACCCTTTGATCCTATACTCGAGAGCCACTCATGTCTCGCTAGCCTGCATGCTGGCTCAAGAAGACAATGATAAATGGGAACGTGTGGTCTATTTCATTAGCGAACGTTGCTTGATTATGAAACACACGTTACACAGGAGAGAGAGAGAATGCCTTGCCATAGTTTTGCAAAAAAACGTTTAAGACATTACATGTTAAACAAGAAACAAGGGTCATTGTAAAGACAGATCATTTACGAACATTTCTCACGCAAGGGTCTTTATCTAAAAAGGTTGGACGTTTCATAACCTTAATGGGTGAATTTTGTTAACATTCGTAAAAAAAAAAATCGTTAAGGGACAGGGAAAATCATTGCAGATTGGTTAGCTGACAATCCACTAGATGGAGGCAATCTGGTAAATCTGGACTTTCCTGATGAGTGTGTATATACTTCATCGAAAAAACCCCCCCCCCCCATCTCTACATGTCCCTGGTATACTGATATCATCAATTTTATCATAGACCACACATACCCAGAAGGTGCCACATCACAAAAAAGAAGGGGTGGTTACGCATTATTACCGCTAAATATGTTGTTTTAGAATAGGTACTCTATCGTAAAGCCTTCGATGATATGCTTCTAAGATGCGTTGACATAGAAGAATCCAAGAAGATTATTCATGAATCCCACTATGGGATAAGTGGAGACCACTTTGGTGGTCATGCCACCACTCAAAAAAATACATGGGGATGGCCCTCTTTTTTTGGCCCACTCTCGAAGCATGATGCAGTGGAATTTGTACGTAAGTGCCACAAATGCCAAATTCTCTCTCATGAGATTCACATGCCAGCACAATCCCTGCAACCAATAGCGACCCCATGTGGCCCTTCTCGTGTGGGGTGGACTTGATAGGGAAATTCTCTCCCTCATCAACCGATGGCCATAATTTTTTATAATTACAGCCATGGAAATATTTTACCAAATGGGTGGAGGCCATGCCTCTCACCAGGTACCAGGTTCGGTAATTGCCAAATTCATTCTAAACCAAATCATTTGTAGGTATGGTGTCCCACAAGTCATTATCTCAGATAATGGCACGTCCTTTAAAAATGATGAAGTCCTGTGAGTTATGTAGCAAATTCAAAAATAAACCATCACACGCCCTCTTTTACTACCCTCAAGCCAATGGGCAAGCCGAAGCAACAAACAAAAAATTAAAAGCTATTCTCCTCAAAATGGTCAAGGAGAGAACAAGTGAGATTGGCATTTAAAACTATATCCGGCCTTGTGGGCCCATCGAACCAATAAAAGAACACCAACAGAGAGAAACCCCTTTCTCATTGGTATTGGGGCAGAAGCAGTTTTCTCCCACTTGAGGTTGAAATACCCAGTCTCTCCGCATCTCATTACAAGGGATTTTGGATGAAGAAGCTTATAGGGAGGCACGCCTCTCTCAAAAGCCTTGATGAGGCCAGGCTAAATGCCAAAACAAGGCACAGAGCCTATGACCTGATGTGGATGTGTGCCGGCAGTAAAAAAAAAAAAGTCTATGAGTGAGAAATATATGAGGGAGATCTAGTTCTAAGACTAGACAGCCGGATCGATAAGAAAACGGTGAAGGAAGGAAGTTCCGGCCCAAGTGGTTGGGCCCATACCGAGTCATGAAAGGACTACGGAAAAATGTGTGTATCTTTGTGCACACTAGAAGGTGAGGAATTCAATGAAAAAATCTTCATTCCTTGCATCTTAAAAAATTTTTACACATAAAACATCAAAATCACCACTTGTACATATTATAGCTACCTACATTGCATTAGTCATTTTAGTTTGTTTCATTTTTTGTCCACTCATTTCGTAAAAATGGTAGTCCAGGAACTTACTCTTAAGCAATCTATTACAAATTTCTGAAAATATTGGCAAAAAAAGCATTCATTCAAATCACATCTCTTCAAACATCATCAAGTATTTTCAAATCTTCTCATCAAGTTTGACAGACAAGTATTGAAAAAACCATACCAAGGCCTGCATACTTGGTTTTTTTCTCTTTCTTTCTACTAGGTGAAGTTATCCTTACCTATGGTCTGTTCTAGAAGCTTCTTGGTGTCACATCTATCTCTCTTAAATCTCTTTGAAAGAAAGGATATCCCAAAGTCATAAATTAGAAATGTCAAAATCAAAAAAAATCAAAAGCACCAAGCAAAACAAAATATTTTTTATTTTACACACTTCTTTGCCCCATCAACCTTCGTGTGATAAGCCCACATCTCTTACTACTGGTGGTGTGAGGTTGGAAAAAGGAAAGAAGTGCCCCCTTCTCCTATATCTTGCCTTTGGTGACAAACCCATGCTTCTTACTAGTGGCATGGGGGGGGGGGGGGGTCCATTCACACAAATTAACAAATCTTGGTATGCTAAAAACACAAATCAAATTATATTAAAGAAAAAAAATATCCAAATTCCAAAGAGATCAAATCCTCAAAACCAGATTTTGTCAACCAGGTTGCCATTTATGAATCTAAGTCTAGATAAACTAGAAAGTAAGTGGCCTTCTAAGGTGGTAGTAGTTCTGAGTAGGGTAGGTGTGTAGGTCTGGTTTTTTTTGGTTTCTGTTACTGTTTGTCTCTCTCTCATCATTCCATTCAGTCAAACTCATACAACTTGTGCCCTTCCTAACTCTTGGTGTTGAGCCCTCGCATCTTACTAGTTGCGTGGATTTTTGGGGGGCAAGTTTCATCTCTTTATCACTATACATTCATCATTTTTTTGCCAACATAAGAAGAAATTACAAACATTCCCAAAAAGAGTTCAAAAGTTAGTACTACCATATGTTATATCATCATCATCAGCATCAACAAAAAAAAAACATACAAAGTAAAACATTTTTTCTAATTATTTGTTATCATTTGTCATCCATTGCATACATTCTGAAAAAAACATGAAAAAAAAATACTCTAAAAAAAAACATCTAAGTACACAAGTGGAAACAAGTCACAAAATTCTAGGCACCAAAGAGTCTAGATCCAAAAATATATATATATATATATATATATATATATATATATATATATATATCAAGTTTCATATACAATGCCATCATGCACTAGGCATGGTCAAAAACGCTCAATGAGCCCAAAAAGTAAAAAAACACTCATATAAATAAAAAAAAACTAAAAATGGCCTCTCAATCCCTATGGGATCCCTCAGAGGGTGCACGACCACGTCTAGGACTCCGGCTATGCCGGCACTCTGCTCCAAATGCACTGAGGGCTCATGGTCATGACCAGTAGTAGCTAGCTGTCTCACTATGAGAATGACTCCTCCTCATCAAGCGCTCCCGTCCTATATCCAGCTACACCTCAGAGAGAGAGAAGTCATGATCTTCGCCGCATGCCAGACAGAGCAAAAAAAAACATCAGTATGCCTACCAGCTGCTGAAGGCTCCCCCACATCCACAGAGAAGCTCACAGAGTCTTCTCAGAGGGGAGCAAGCAAGGTATCAGTGCATACTCGGTGAATCAAGTCTCTCACTCACTCATCAGCAGTCGCTGCAAAAAAAAAAAAAAAAAGTTAGAAAAAAATCAAAAAAAAAAAAAAAAAAGTAAACAAAAAAAAAAAAAAAACTAAGACAATTCTAAAAAAAAAAAGTCAAGAGAAGAGACAACTCACTCGGATCTCCAGGCCTCCAAGAAGGATCTCTAGGATCCGCCTGCCACTGACCTGCCACTGACTGGTGTCCCTCTCCCACATCTGGGGCAAATGTGATGGCCTGCAATGGACTCACCATCTCCCCCTAAGTCCTGAGAGAGAAACTCCTCTGAGAGTCAGAGTCACCCTCTCTGCGCTCCGCTCCCCTCTCGGCCCGTAGGATCTCCTGAGCCATCATGCCACGGGATCACTATCACTATCATCCCCCCCACCTCTCTCATCTGATCCTCCTCCTCCTCTCTCCTCCTCTGTCTCTCCCCCAGTGAACTCCTCAGACGGAGTCCACGTCAATGGGCTCATCACTGCTATGGGGGACTGGGGGCAACGGTGGCAATCCAAAGTAAAGGTGCCTGAGGAGCACCGGCTCTCCCTCGAGCACGTACCACCCTCCTGGCCGCAATGGGAAACCAGGAGTAACAATAGTCCAACCCCCGGCCTCTAGGACCTCCCCGAGCCTCAGATAGATCTATCTATACACTGGCCCCCTGGAGGAAGCATGTCATATAGGGGAGGCGAAAACTGCTGTGGTGGTGCTACTCATTAGAGAGGATCAGATGGTTATTTTGGTTGTGGAGTTATGAGACATTTTTAAAGAGACTACCCTCAGAATCCTAACAAGGGTAAGACATAGATCTAGAGCTAATTATTGGTGACATGGGATGCAGCCATAGGATTTATGTAGTGGTTGACGACTACCATGCCGAGCATCAGAGTATAGTCATTGAGACTACAGGTAGCACTGGGGGTATTCCTACCTCTATATTGTTTGATTCTGGTTCTTTTGTTTCTTTCATTGCACCATATTTAATAGAGAGATGCAGGCTGGTAGCAGTTAGGTAGGGTTGTAGTTAGGATGTTGAGATGGCTTATGGAGCCAAGATCTCTGTAGACTCCTTAGTTAAGGAGTGTGTGGTAGATTTTGGACCTTTCACCACTACCTCAGATCTCCACATCCTTCCCTTGGGCTCATATGGAGTCATCTTGGGGATGGATTGGTTATCTGCACACAGGGCCAGGATGGATTGTTACCACAAGATTATATCTTGTGCAAATGTTTTGGGAGTTGAGTCAGTGATTTTAGGGGTCAGGAGACCCATTTCTATTTGTACCATCTCTCGTATACACCTTAAGAGGTTTATGTGATGGGGTTGTCATATGTATGCTGTTACAATTAGTAACATATCAGAGGATAGGTATAGTGGACCATCGCTAGATGATCATCCCATTTTAAGAGAGTTTATAGATGTCTTTTTAGGGGAGCTACTAGGGTTACCACCCCTACGTGGGATTGATTTTCATATAGATATAGTTTCGGGAGCAGAGCCTATCCCATGAGCACCTTATCAGATGACCACCCCAGAGCTTTATGAGCTCAAGTTGTAGCTTGAGGGCATTTTCGAGAAAGGCCTTATCCATCCTAGTGTTTCCCCTTGGCGTGCACTAGTGATTTTTGTGAAGAAAAAGGATGGATCCTTACGGTTATTTATTGATTACGACCAGCTGAATAAGGTAATGATAAAGAATCGTTATCCACTTTCACGTATTGATGACTTATTTTATCAGATGAAGGGAGCCACAATTTTCTCTAAGATTGATCTTAAGTCAAGTTACCATTAGTTGAGGATTACGGAGGCGGATATTCATAAGACTGCTTTTCGTATGAGATATGGGCACTATGAGTTCACAATGGTGCCTTTTCGTTTGACTAATTCCCCCGTAGTATTTATGAGTTTGATGAATGGGGTATTCAAGACCTTAGATAGCTTCGTGCTCATATTCCTTGAGGACATTTTTATTTACTCATGTACACATGAGCAGCACAAGGGGCACCTTCACCAGGTTCTTGAGTGTTTTTGGGAACAACAACTTTTCAGGAACTTGGAGAAGTGTGTAGTCTTTCAGATGGAGGTGCAGTATTTGGGTCACATCATTTCTAGGGAATGTTTCATGGTCGATCATTCCAAGATTAGAGCCATTATGGATTAGCTAGAACCCACTACTGTGACAAAGGTGCGTAGCTTCATGGGATTAGCAGGGTACTAGTGGATATTTGTTCAGGACTACTCTCAGATTGAAAACCTCATCACTTCCCTTCAGAGGAAAGCGAAGAAGTTTGCTTGGTCAGAAAAATGTGAGTAGGACTTCAGTACAATGAAGTAATTTCTCACTACAACACCTATTTTTATAGTGTTGGATCCATAGGGTGAGTTTTTCATTCGCATGGATGCTTCGTTAGAAGGGTTTAGAGGTGTGTTGATGTAGGAGGGTAGAGTAGTGGCTTTTGAGTCTCAAAAAATCAAGGATTATGAGATCAACTATAGAACTCATGATCTTGAGCTTGTAGTAGTTTTGCACACCTTGTTTCAATGGAGACACTTTCTTCTTGGTAGGAGATTCACATTTAGGACAGATCACCTGAGTCTTCGTCACCTCTTCACATAGCCCAATCTTAACGCTCATCAGTGGCATTGGATGGAGTTGCTTTGTGAGTATGATATAGAGATAGAGAATGTGAAAGGGAAGGAGAATGTGGTGGCATATGCTCTTAACTGATGGATACATGTGGCTATAGCCACCTTAGTGAGCACAAATTTACGGAGTAGGATTCTTGAGAAGCTTCCTCTTGAAAACTTCTACATTGCAGTTCGAGTAGAGATGAAGTCTCAGAGACCCCTCGAGGGGAATTTTGATGGTTTTTATTTAGAGGAAGATGGTATTCTCAGCCACAGAGGCTAGATTTATGTTCTCAGAGATGGAAACTTGAGGCAGGACATCTTAGAAGAGGCACATCGTGCACCTTATTCAGCCCATCTCAGGCTGAAGAAGATTTATGCCACCTTGAGATAGTTGTATCATTAGAGAGGAATTCATAGAGATATGGCCTAATTCATGTCACAGATATGCACTCAGAGTACCATGCAGAGATAAGGTAGGAGCATCAACATCCCATGGTATGCTCGGGATTTTTCCTGGAAAGCTAATACCCGTGCCTGGAAGTGAGACAAGAGAAGGTGCAATGGTAGGGTCCAAGGTCTAGGTAGCAAGAAAACAAACATGTGCAAGAGATAGCAGCCCTCATGAATGGAAATAAGCATCATGGCATAAGACGATTGCATACCATGCGACGGGAAAGATTGGCTCACTGGGTTGATTGTGAGAATTCATGGGCTGACTTGTTTAGAGAGAGTAGTATGTCAATGGAGAAGACATGGAGGAAATGACCTTAGGTTACACATAGAGTGAGAATGATGAGGAGATCATTGAGTGACATAAGAGCACATGCTAAGAGGTGAGGACGTGTGTTCCATTTTGTGACTAAGAGTGGATAGCATGCCCTTGGGAAGGAGATCAGATTGTATAAGAGGGAGAAACATAACATCCAAATTACATGAAGAGGATAGGGGTGAGCAATGGATAAATATTGCACATTAAAGAGGATATGCTGATGCTGCAAAGTGATCGATCAATAGTCTACATGGGAAGAGCACAGTGTACTGAGGTGGAGTTTAGTTACAACCATAGTTTCCACGAGTTTCGAAGGAATGGCTCGCTTTTTTAGGCTTTGTATGGTAGAGAGTGCATGACACCTCTTAGCTAGGACAATGTGATTATGAGGACAGGGAAGTCTCGTGACGAGGTATGCAGTTGTAGGAGAGCATCGAGCATGTTAGGTTGTTTAAAGGCAATTATAGATTACATGAAGCACATGACAGAAAGAAGAAGTGGCGTGGATCAGCATAGGCACTGACCAAAGTTTTGATGTGGGCATGAAGGTGTTCCTTACATCTCAGGATCACATAAGCAGCACTATGCATTATTCTACAGGGGTCTAAGTTAGCTTCTCTAGATTCTTTGGTCACTTCTGAGATCTTGGAATGTATCGGCCCTTTGGCCTACTTTCAAGTGTTGCCACCTAGCTTGTCATGTGTAATGACATGATAAGTTTCATGATTCATTTCTTAGGAGATATATTACAGATCCCTTATCATGTGATAGATTAGACCTCATTACAGGTAGAATTTAAGATCATGTGGAAAAAGGTGATGGTGGACCCTTACGATTTGCATTAAAGATCATAGGACCCTGGGCCTTCGATGCAGTGGGAAAAATATGGTTATATTGTAGCTACGATGGGACGATGCTACATTATTGCGGAGTTAAGTTTCAACATTTGTTCTAGTTGACTATCCAGGAGGAATTTGAGTCTAAGGGGAGGGGGATGTAGTGCCCATCTCTCCTTTGACACATTTTTGATACTCATACACTTGATATTGTTGATTACAATTGTATGGACATTATTATGGTTTTCGGTTTACAATGATATTATATTTTGGACCATGGATTATTGTTGATCTTTGATTTAGTTATGATGCATGATGATTATTTGAGACACTTCATTATGTAAGTGATGTGTATGTATGTGTAAGAGTTGTGTAAGTTAGATTTTGGAGTATGAAACACTCCACCTCCTTGGAAATCCGAATTTTTTCCTTAAAGTCTAATTTTGGAGTCTTGTGGGACAAGTTATGCTTGTCAACATACCTGGATTAAAATATTACATACTCAACCTTACCATAATGTTTTCCAGGGTTGGATTTATACCTATGCGCAAGTGCATCTCTTGGATATGACTAGATCCAATTTTGAACTCCACCCATTACCCTAGATTGAATTGACACTTCAAGGCACTTATGGGCTGTTTGCTTTATGATAGTGCATGAAGCCCTCCATTATCATGTTATTCACCATCAACTCTATATACTGCATTGAAGATTCCTAAAATCATGGAATTTTGTGTTGGACATTGAGGACGTATGATGTGGGATCCTACATGGATCCACCGCATTCTCTTCATCTTGCAACTTATATAAAGCAACGTCAGTTGATCCATTACAAAATTGTTTTGGGACCACCAAAAAATTCATAGATTCTTTTTGGGCAATTCATATAGAACTTCACAGAATTATGATGGCTCATGACACATGTGGAAAAAAAAATACAAAACACTTGCATCTACTGTAATTGGTTTTTGGTTAATAAAGGACTGTTTTTTGTGATTACCGAATGATCCTGCATCATAAACCCAAGGTATGAAAAAGTGCCAACATGGAGAGGTCACACAATTTGGTTGAGTGGTTGAACCACACTTTCAAACATTAGATGAAATGTACTTGTTATCGCCTGACATGTTTTAGCAAGTATTTGGATTATCATTGGGTAGACTATCCTAGGAATGGTGTAGGATAAGGTTATGGGAAACCAACATGCGGGGGGACTATAAAAGCATTCTCTTATCTTCAATACCCCCTATCTCCATCTTATTTAGGGAGTTGGGACTTCGGTTTCTATCTTGGACATGGGGTGTCTCTTTCCTTTTCCATACTTTCATGGGGGGCATAAGGAATATTTTCTCACTGATTTGTACAGAAATAAATTTACTTTCGGGGTGTTCATAAGGATCTATGTTACATCCTCCTATATTAATGTTCAGTCTATTATAGGTGGATACCCAACTCCCATTAGGAGGCATAAATAGCTTCCCCCATAATTATTTGCTCCTTTTGTTTGCTTGATGGAGCCTTAGTCTTGTTTGTATGTTTTAATGTAGTTGCAAACTACATTCTATTTTTAATTGTGTTTAAAATTTGAAAATGTTCCATGTGTGTTGTGGAATCCTTGTTGCCATGGGTTGAATCACATCTTTTATTGATTTATGGTTGGGGATCTGGGTCCAATGAAGAAGGATGGCTGCTCCTCTTCATTGGATGTCTTGGTTGGGTGGAGAGCGTTGCCTTTCCCCTGCCTTTATTGTGATCCAAAATTTGAAATTAATGTTGTTGTTCTAGAGTAGAGGAGAAAGAAAGTTTGATAGTTCCATGTGAAATGAAATCTCATTGTAACATTTCCCACTTTAAAGTGGATTATCTGTATATTATTTGTAATGGAAAGATACTTTGTATTGAGCTATGGTAGTTGTAAATTCTAAATGTGAAAGATATATATACTCTGTTCTATTCATTTGAAAGAAAGAAATTGAAATCCATTATTGGCATTCAAGGAATTGAGAGTTGTGAAGTTGTATTTGAAATCAATAAAGGATTGCAATACGTTTCTTCATTTTCGTTGTTGCATTGAAATATGATCTTTAAATGTTATTGAAATCTCTGTTTGAAATAAAGGAATACGCATGAAGGAATTATATTACTTTATTCATTTGAAAATATGAAAAAATTGGAAACCAGACTTTTCTATTTACCCATTAAGTGGTTTTTTGAATCAACTAAATGGAATGACTAGGATTAGAATGAACTTCCATACTTGAATGATGGAAAATTTAGATAGACCCTTTTTAATCTGACCTCTGTTTTAAAATTTAAAGTTCAAAAATACTTCTCTAAAATGTAAAGTTCAAGCCTAAAAACAATAATGAACATTGGAACATTAAAATATAGCATGCTATGATATTAATGAAGTTAACTGGGCTAAGACACTTAAGGAAAAATCCTTCAAAACATTGCAAAATTGGCCTAAACCTCTTACAGCTGTTTTACTGTCAAGAGATGTAAAATTTTAATTTGCAACTCAATTAAACCAATTGAATCTTGAAAAATTCCTTAAATACATCTAAGAACATTTCCCCGTGTTTGTTTGACATGTTGAAAGTGAATGAATGACAAAATTGAACAAAATTTATAAGTTAAAATTTACCAATCTTGTCTGTTAGAACGTGCAGGATGTTTTCATGAATTTGACCCTTTAAAATTCATCAAAATCAAAAATTAATGTTTCATGTGAAAAGAGGGAATCGAGATATTTCTAGAAAGTCCTTGTTTTCCCAAAACTGAGCTCTCTATCTAAAGTTATGGCCCTTTGAAGTTTCTACTTCAATTTGGCCTTAAAAAAATTCTCTAACGATTAAAAATTTAAATTTTAAATTTGGAAAAAATTGCCTAAAGTTCCCTGTGACCCCGCCATCCTGCATCCAATCAGGTATTACCATGTGGCATGGTGGAGGGGTGTAACTTTTCTAACATAACCTTTTTACGAAAGTAGTTTTGGAATTTTTTGTTAAATTTCCCCGTAGCCCCGCCAACCCGCAGCCAATCGGGTGCTACCACATGGCTCGGTGGAGGTGTGGGAGGATTTTGGAACTTAAAATTTTAATTCTAATGCTGGAAAAATTTCTTAAATTTTTCTGCAGCCCCACATGTTATGTTTGTGGAGCCTGTTTTCATGTTAGAGTGTGGTACACCTTCTATGTGTTACACTCGAGTATTTTTACGGTGTTCCCGCTCACCGGTGAGTGGGTCAAGGGGGTTTGTGGGCGAAGCCCCCAAAATAAATTTTCATGGGTGGTTTATTAACCCATGGGTAATGGGTAACCATTATGAAATGTTTTTGGGCCCATGGTTTTTCGGTACCAATTGTTTTGATACCCACGGTTTTTTGCCCATGGTTTTGATACCCACATTTTTGTATCAAACTGCTTAAGCAATTGTCTATTTATATGGTCTTATGCATATGATAGATATACAAGTAAATGTATTACATATGTGTTTTGAATTCGGGTGTGAATTCTATAGAGTTTGTTTAGCATAGCTCCAAACGGATCTAGGTAGTGTATTGAGAGAGTCGAGGCTTTTAATAAAATATGAGCAAGTGATTCTTGGTGGATGTAGCCCAAATTGGGTGAACCACGTTAAATCTTGTCTCTCTATGTTTTTTTTTATTTTTTCTGCACTTTTATTTGAGATCTGTAATATTTTCTGCATATTAGTTTCTACTGTTACGATTCTGTAAGGGATTATTCCACATATTTTATCTCTTATTCCCTAACAATTTGTATCAGATCCTAGTTTGGTTTGCTGAAGTGTTGAATCGTAGGGAAAGTAATATATTGAGTGGGAGCTATGGCAGATGATGGAATATCTAGGGTTGATAAATTCAATGGGTAGAATTTCAGTCTTTGGAAGATGCAGATGGAAGATTACCTTTATCAGAAGGATTTTTATACTCTGTTGTCTTAGAAGGTGAACAAACCCTCGAGTATGAAAAATGTGGAATGGGATTTGTTGGATCAGAAGGCACTTGGAATGATCCGGCTATGTCTTGCATCTTCGGTATTATTTAATGTTTCAAAGGAAAAGACTACAAAAGAACTGATGGATGCATTAGGGAAGTTGTATGAAAAACCCTCTGCCTCTAATAAGATATTTTTAATGAAAAAATTTGCTTAATATGAAGATTTCTGAGAATAGTTCAGTAGCAGATCATTTAAATGATTTCAATATGGTTGTGAATATGCTAGCTTCAGTTACAATAGAATTTGATGAAGAAGTTAGGGCTTTATTAATTCTGTGCTCTTTACCTGAAAGTTGGAATAACCTGGTAATGGTGGTAAGCAACTCGGTTCTAGCTAACTCGAAGTTGAAGTTTAAGGATGTTGTAGGGGTGATTGTAAGCGAGGAAATGCAAAGAAAAAGCTTCAGGAAATCTTCTACTTCAGGGAATTCTTTGACAGTTGAAACTAGAGGGAGACAGAAGAATAGAGGAAACCGTGGAAAATCGAAAGATTGGGCAAGGTCAAAATCCAAGAGCAAGATTGTATGTTGGAACTGTGGAAAGTTTGGGCATGCAAAGAAGGATTGTTGGGAGCTTCCGAAAAAGAAGAAACAATAAGAAGAAAACAATGAGGAAAATGTGGCATCGGGTAATGTATGCCAGGATGCTTTGATTCTTTCTTTACATAATATTACTGAATCTTGGGTTTTAGATTCAGGGGCTTCTTTTCATGCTACTCCACATAGGCATTATTTTGTTGATTATGTTGAAGGGGATTTTGGGCATAGTTTTCTTAGTGATGATGAGCCTTGCAGTATAGTTGGAAAAGGTTTTGTTCAAGTTAAGATGTAGAATGGGAATACATGGCTATTGAAGGATGTTAGACATGTGCCTACATTAAGGAGAAATTTTATATTGGCGGGGGCAATTAGAAAGTGATGGTTGTACTGTGATATTTACAGCTAACTCTTGGAAGGTTACCAAGGGTGCTCTTGTGGTGGTAAAAGGTAAGAAGGTTGGAACCTTGTATTTATCCACTGATAGTACTAATGATTGTAATCTTGTGACTTCAGATGTAGATACAACATTATGGCACTATAGGCTGGATGATATGAGCCATAAGGGCATGGACATCATAAAGAAGAATTTTCCTGGATAAATAGAAATATGTTTGGAGTTTTGTGAGGATTGCATATATGGGAAAAATAAGCGAGTAAGGTTTCTCAAGGTTGGACCTACAAAGAAAGAGAGTAAGTTAGCGCTGGTGCATTTTGATGTGTAGGGGCCAGCTCAGGTATCATCTCTTGGGAGTTCAAGTTATTATGTTACTTTTATTGATGATGTAATAAGGAAAGTTTGGGTTTATTGAATTAGAAACAAATTTGATGTATTTGACACTTTTGTGAAATGGAAAGCCTTGGTAGAGAATGAAACATGTCTTAAGCTAAAATGTCTCAGGTAAGATAATAGAGAGGAGTATTGCAGCAATGAATTTAATGATTACTATTCTAAGAATGGAATCTGTAGGAAAAAGATGGTTCCAGGAACTCCATAACAGAATGGGGTATCAGAAAGGATGAACAAAACAATAATGGAACGTGCTAGGAGCATGAGGTTACATGTAGGATTGCCTCTTTTTTTTTGGGTAGAAGCGATGAGCATAGCTGTGTACTTGATAAACAGGGGACCCTCAAGTGCCTTGGATGGAGGCATACCTAAGGAAGATTGGTATGGTAGGAAAATTGATTATACATTTCTTAGAGTCTTTGGATGTGAGGTGTTTGTTCATATAGACAAGGATGATAGGACCAAGCTAGAGGCTAAATTAGAAAAATTTACTTTCATTGGTTATGGTGGTGATGAATTTGGATTTAAATGTTGGAGTATTAAGGACAAGAAAATCATTCGGTCTAGGGATGTGGTCTTTAATGAGAAAGTCATGTATAAGCAACAGTTTCATGAAAAAAAGGAACAATCCAAGAAATAATATGCAGTGGTAAAGGATCTTCTAGATGGGACAGTGACCCATGAATCAGTTTAGGAACCAACTCAACAGGAACCTCAAACTCTTACAGTGAGGAGGTCTTCTAGGGTAAGAAAAGAACCTGAACATTTTTTTCCTTCTCTTTATTATTTATTACTTACTGATAGTGGAGAGCCAGAGAGATTTGATGAAGAAATGCAGGTAGATGCTAATAAGAAGTGGGACCAAGCCATGGATGAGGAGCATAAGTCTCTCATGGAGAACATGACTTAGGATTTGGTGAAGCTACATGAAGGCAAAAGAGCATTGCAGAACAAGTGGGTGTACAGAGTTAAAGATGAATAAGGAGGAAAGAAAAGATATAAGGCCCGGTTGGTGGTCAAGTGGTTTGCACAGAAACAAGGTATAGATTTTGATGAGATATTTTCTCCTGTAGTAAAAATGACTTCTATTAGAACTTTTCTTGGAATAGTGGCAACATAACACTTGGACTTAGAATAGTTAGATGTAAAGACTACATTTCTCCATGGTGATTTGGAGGAGGAGCTATATATGCAACACCTAGAAGGATATGAAGTCAAAGGTAAAGAGGAGATGGTGTGCAAAATGGAGAAGAGCTTATATGGCTTGAAACAAGCTCCACGTCAATGGTATAAGAAGTTTTATAGCTTCATGATGGAGCAAGGTTATATTAGATCTCATTTTTACCATTGCGTGCATACAAAGAAATTTTAGGATGGAAGTTATATTATCATGTGTTTGTATGTTGATGACATGTTGGTTGTAGGTAAAAACATGCAGAAAATAAAGTACTCAAGAAAAAACTAAGTTAATCCTTTGATATGAAGGATTTGGGGGTATTAAGAAAAATCGTTAGTATGAGGATAACTCGGGATAGGAAGGAACAAAAGCTGACTTTATCTCAGGAAGAGTACATTAAGAAGGTATTGGATAGGCTTAACATGCAGGATGCTAAATCAGTTGGGACTCCTTTGGCAGGCCATTTTAAGTTATCAAAGGATCAGTGTCCTACGACAAAGCAAGAGAGAAACCTGATGTCCAAGGTACCTTACTTATCAGCGGTTGGTAGTTTGATGTATGTTATGGTGTGCACTAGGCCTGATATTGCCCATGTAGTAGGAGATGTGAGTAAATTTGTGAGTGATCTAGGTAAAGAGCATTGGCAAGCAGTAAAGTGGATCCTTTGGTATTTGAGAGGGACCATGGGGACAGTTTTGTGCTACAATGGATTAGACACCACTTTACTTGGTTACGTAAATTCAGACATGGCTAGAGATGTTGACAGCAAGAGGAGCACGACAGGTTATATTTACAATGTAGGTGGGATAGTAGTGAGATGGATTTCACAACTACAGAAGTTGACAACTTTATCAACCACGAAGGCTGAGTATGTTGCTGCCATGGAGGCAAGAAAAGAGATGATTTGGTTACAAAAATTGCTTGAGAAGTTGGGGCATAAGTGAAGGAATGTAAGTTGCATAGTGATAGTCAGAGTACTATACACCTAGCTAAGAACTTTACTTTTCACTCTAGGACGAAGCATATACAGTTGAGATATTACTTCATCGGGACATTTTTGGAAGAAGATAAGTTGAAGTTGGAGAAGATTCATACCATTCAGAATCCTACAGACATGATGACCAAGGTGGTCACTAGGGATAAACTAAATCTATGTTTAGCTTTGGTTAGCCTTTGTGGATGATAGTGAAGGGTTGAGAAGCTTGCTTAGTTGAAATCAGTCTCTAAGTGGGAGATTGTTATGTTTGTAGAGCCTATTTTCATTTTAGAGTGTGGTACACCTTCTATGTGTTACACTCGGGTATTTTTACCGTGGTCCTGCTCGCCGGTGAGCGGGTCAAAGGGGTTCGGGGGCAAAGCCCCTGAAGAAAATTTTCATGGGTGGTTTATTAACCCATGGGTAATGGGTAACCATTATGGGTTGTTTTGGGCCCATGGTTTTTTGGTACCCATTATTTTGATACCCACAGTTTTTTGCCCATGGTGTTGATACCCATGGTTTTGTATCAAAATGCTTAAGAAAATATCTATTTATATCGTCTTATGCATATGATAGATATACAAACAAATGTATTGTAGATGTGTTTTGAATTCGAGTGTGAATTCTGTAGATTTTGTTGAGCATAGCTCCAAACGGATCTGGGTATTGTATTGAGAGAGTGGAGGTTTGTAATAAAATCTCAGCAAGTAATTCTTGGTGGACGTAGCCCAAATTGGGTGAACCATGTTAAATATTGTCTCTCTGTGTTACGTTATTTATTTTGCACTTTTATTTGAGATCTGTAATATTTTCTACATATTAGTTTCTACTATTTTGATTCTGTATGGGATTATTCCACATATTTTATCTCTTATTCCCTAACACCACATCCCCGCCTTTGCTTTGGAAAAATTGATTTTGCAGACGCACGTGCAACTAAACGTTTTTACCCTTTTGGGCAACATTTCTTAACTTTCCCCACCACCATGCTGCCCACGATCAATGGAATTCTAACACGTAGAAGCCATTGGAATCGGTGGAAGCGCGTAATGTTTTAATACTTCAAACCTTTTACCCTTAAAATCTTAAATTCAAAAATATCTCGGACGGCCCAACCTCCCACCAGAGCTCTCTCAAGCTGACATGTGTCCTCTTCAGGCCTATGGGTACGCGGAGGCAAATCACTATATTTCCCTAAAGAGGGAAAAAGTTCTAAAATTGTCCCCACTTCACTGACCCGCGCAAGGGAAAATTTTCTCCACTAGGCCCGTAGGCTCGCCCTTGGGAAAATTTTCCTCCCAAGGTCCTTCGGTCCATAAATTGAGTTTCATAAGGATTTCAGAGGACTTCTTTATATCATTACAAAGGTGAAGAAACTTCATATCCATTGGGAGTGATTTAGAATTTTTTTTTAATGTGCTAAGTATGAGAAAAATCAAGTTGAAACTTTAAGCCTGTTAGAGAATGGGTATGGTGAGAATATTTTCCCTCTGAACCTAATTGAGGCTTCTAACCCTAAATTTTTGACCTTGTGACCTCTTATAACTATTAATAAAAGGAAAATATACTGTAGTAGATTTTAATTGTTCCAGAACCTGTTAGGGACAAATGTTGCCTTGTAACATTGTTGTAGATTATTTTAATAAACAAATTTATTCCATAATTTTCCTAATTAATCCTAGGTTGTTCTTGGGTCACAAGTGCGTTTTTTTAATGGGCATTACAATATATTTTGGTCCCAAGTAGTATTTTGGGACCCTAGAATATATCTATGATGAATATTATGTCGGTGTTGTGATGAGAAACCGAGTAGAATTTTCTACCATTATATGACTATCTTCCTATGATGATTTTGTATTGTGCTTAACTATATTGTATCTTTGAGCTATGGTTAGGGTGATTTGATCACCAACCATCACGATAAAGGATTTTCTATGTGATGTGCAAAATGAAAAATTAAAATTTAAAATATAAAAAATAAAAGTGTTGACTCATATTAAAGTAAAAGGAAGTAAAATACAATAAGATAAAATTCTCATAGGTGTAGACATATTTTTTTATTTTTTCTTTCGAGAAATTTTGTTGAGAAAAATTGAAAATAATAATGTTAGTACTTTGAAAGTATTGATCTTGGGCACATGATTGGAAACACTAAAAACATATTAAAAAAATAAATTAACAAAATAAAACCTTAAAAAAATTAGGGATTAGTAGCTAAACAAGACTAATAGTATAAATATGTTCCCCAACATCTTGGGGTTCAAGGATATGTGGCCATATTTTAGGAGTCACTGTTAGAGGAGGTAATTGTTTTCTAAGGAAGACATATTGGAGTAATGTAAGGATCTCAAAATGTCTGGTGTTGTAGAGGCATGTCAAAAAAAATTAGAGGAATCTACAAATTTGAATATTAACAAAATAACAAATTTAGTCACAATAGATTATGATGATTCATGAATAAATACGAAAGTCAAAATCATGATACTGGTGTCTTGAGATAAAAAGGATTCTAATTAGATGGTGGTGAGTTAAAAAATATACAATCTAAGAGGATACCTAAACAAGGATAAATGTGTCTTCAATCTCAAAAAGTGGGGTGATATTGGTAGTATATATTAAGATTCTCTACTTCTTATTTACGGATTTTTTTGTTCTCATCCACTTTCATTTTTATGTATCAATATAAGAAATGCTTGGTGGTTGGATGGTACAGTTACCTGGTTTGGTGGCCTGAAATCTATTGGGATAGTTTTTATTTTGCATTATATGTTTCTTGTGAGATCTCAATGAATATATTACATATTGTAATGCCCTTTGGAGCCTTTCTAAATTTTACCAATAAAAAAATATCGCAAGGATAACATTAAATAGATAACAAAAAACATGACTAATCTCTAACGATCGTAAAACATTAATTATAGTAAAAAAGATGAAAATTAGGGATAATGAAATTATGGATTAAATTTTCTTGGATGATGTACTTAATCAAGACAATCCCACAATTCAATATCAAGTTTCTTTTTTAATGCATCAAATTCTTCAACAATTAATGATATAATAGGGTTGTTCAAAATTATTGGTAGGAATAGTCTAAAATATACATCTCACTGATAAGGTTCAATTCTCAGCAAGATGAAAAACCACTCAAGAATGTGTTTCCATAGTTGATCTGCACCATGAATGGTTGTATGTGATTAAAAAATGATTTATAAATTAATAATGATTGGTGATTAGGGTTTGTAGAACAATCTCATAATTGAGAATTTGTAATCAAAGATATTTTAGGAGAGCTTATGAGAAGCTAGTAAGGGATTTATTGAAGATCTTATGGAGAATAGATTATGTAGAGATCAAAGTGTGATCTCAATGGAGAGCTTGTAATGTGATAATGTGGATGATATTGTAATATGAGAATGTCTCAGAGCTCGTTGAATATACAACAAAAGAGTTATTTGAAAACCTCATTAAATAGCTCATAGAGAGCTAGTTAAAAGCTTGTGAAGATATTACAGATAATTTACTGAAGAGCTCTTGAGGAGATTATAGAAATTTTAGACAAGAGGTTATGAGGATTTCGTGGAATATTTATTGACGATTTCGTGAGGATGTAGTGATAGAGCTTGTGAAGAGATCTTAGGGGAGAGATCGTGTAGATGTTATGAAAAAGAGGTAATATAGAGATTAAGAGGGTAGGTGATTTAGTGAATATCTCATGCATGAGTTGTGTAACGCCTGCTAAAACAACCCACTTGAGACCCAAGGACAACCTAGGATTAGTATGAAAATTATGGAATAATTTTTTTTATTAAAAGAATCTATAACTGTGTTACAAGACAACAGTTGTCACTGACAGGTTCTGAAACAATTCTAATATACTACAATATAATTTTATTTTACTAATAATAAATAGAGGTCATAAGGTCCAAAATTTTGGGTTATAAGTTCAATTAGGTTGAGAGGGAAAGTTCCTCACCATACCCACACTCTAACAGGCTTAAAGTTTCAACTTGATTTTTCTCATACTAAACACATTCAAAATTTTCCTAAATCACACCCATTGGATAGGAAATTTTCTCAAATTTCCAGTGATATAAAGAAGTCCTCCTAACTCCTCATATTTTTCAAGTTATGGTGCCGGTAGGGCCTTGGGGTGTAAATTTTCCCCAGGAGCGGGCCTGCGGGCCCAGGGAAGACACTTTTCCCAAAGGGCCAGGTTGGCGGGCCTGCTGGGAGACATTGGGAAAAAAAAATTTACTATTTCCATGGGGGAAAAAATCACATTTACACACGCTCTCCCACAAGTTCGCAAAGGACACGTGGCATTTCCCTAAGGTAGTGCAGGGAAAAACGAGGAAAGGCGGGGTGGCGGAAGACTTTATAAAATTTTCCTGTGTGGGGTGAAAAGTCATCTTTGCACCCATACTCCTACGAGACTGCAAAGGACACGTGGTGTCTCCTAAGCTAATTTGGGGAAGGTGGGGTTCTGGGGAGAAAAAAAACTTAACGCCCTGAAGGGCTAACAGGGTAAAGAGACCTGCGCCTCCGCCAATCAGTTTCGTGATGCCACGTGCCTAGCCCTAAATTGGCTTCATTCCGGCAAGAACAACGGAGAAAGCTTGGAATAATTTTCTGAAAATGTTCCCAGACACAAAGGAAAAAAATGAACATTGTTCCAACACTGTCGATGCCTCGTGATGCCATGTGGCATCACCTGATTTGTTGCGGACTGGCGGAAAAAACTTGGAAAATTTTCCCAAATTTTTTTGAAAGCGCTAAGTTAAAAAGGGGATCCATCCCACTGTTGAAACCTCATGGTGCCATGTGGAAGCCTCTGATTGGATTTGGGCTAGTGGGGTGCTAGAGAAAAATTTCAAAAGTTTTCCAAAAATTTTCCCAAGTCCCAAAGGAAAAATTCATGCCGCGGGCCTGCCAAGAAAAGTTTTCCCAAAATTTTCAACACCAAGGAAGAAAATTTCAGAAGGCCATAAATTTTGATAGAGAGATTGGTTTTGGGAAAACAAGGACTTTCTAGAAATATATCAACATCATTTTTGTACGAAGATCAATAGTGTTTGGTTTTGATAAAGTTTAAGGGATCAATTTTAATAAAATGGACTATAGGCTTATATAGTTCAATCTGGTAAATTTTAACTTGTGAATTTTATTCAATTAGATCTTCTTCCTTTCTCAACATGTCAAGTAGACATGGGGGATTGTTCTTAGATGAATTTAGGATAGATTGTAAGGGTTAATTTTTTTGATTGATTTAAATTTGAGCATTTCCGTTTATTGACAGAAAAATGACTACAAAACGGTTTGAGCCCGATTTTGCTAATTTTTGAAATATTTCCTTAAGTGTTTTAGTCAATTTGAACTCATTTAGGGCCTAATACTTCAATTCAATAATTTTATTTGTCATTTTATTGTTGCAGGTTCAAACTATGCATTTTTGGTTTAAATAATTACCAGTTTGAAATTTCCAATAACAGGGATCAAATTTTAATGGGTCTATTGCCATTTTATTCTTCTAAGTATTAAAATTCATTCCAATTCTAACCTACACATTTGTTTAATTCAAACAAACCATCTAAGACCAGAATGCAATACTGATTTCAAATTTTACACATTTCCACAAGACAAAATACTATATTTTTCTCACACGCATTTCTTCCTTTCAAACAGAGATTCCAATACATTGAAAGTATCAGATTCAACACTATAATGCAATTTGATAAAAAAAAACTTTTATTTATTGATTTCCAAAGGCAATTTTACAACGTCTTTCTTTTATTCCTTCCAAAAATCATATATTGACATAGGGAAGAATAATAAAAATTCTTTTCACATGTTACACATTTCCACTTTCAAAACAAGGACTTCCTAGTGCATGATAAACACAAATTTCTAATTTAAGAATATCATATGAATAAGGTAAACACTTCCAATAATTCCAATGAAACTCATACAGCCTCCTTTCCATTTACTTTCAAAATACAGTATACAAAACAATATCACTCTTTCACATTCTTTCCAAAACAACATACATAGTATAACTCTTTTACATTTCAAATTTCCACTTGCAGTCAAAACAACATATTTGCATTAAAAACTTTTACAAGTTCATCCACTTCAAGTGGGAAAGGTTACAATGATATTTTATTTCATAAGGGACTGTCAAACTATCTTTTCTTAGCTCCAGAATAGCAACATGCATTCTTCTATTTCTTCCAATTTTGATCACAACAAAGGTAGGGGAAAGGCAATGATCTCCACCCAATGAATAAATCTAATGAAAGGAGAAGCCATCCTTCTTCATTGGCCCCCAAGACCCAACCAAAATGCAATAATAAATATATTTCAAATCATGGCAACAATAGGCTTCCACATCACAAAGAAATCTTTCAACAAGCACATTTCAAATTAAAAACACAGTCCAAAACAAAATAACAATTTTGCAACCACATGAAAGACATCACACAAAACTCAGGCTTCACCATGCAAGCCCAAAGGAACAAGGAACTATGGGGGAAGCTACTAATGCCTCGTAATGGGAATTGGTTTTCCACCTGTAACAGACTGCCAATATAAAACATCTCTCATATATCCTTATGCCCCCCAAAAATTTCCTTATGCCCCCCCCCCCAAGAGTAAGAAATGCAAGCTATTTATTTTCCATGGTGGATCCCAATCCAAAAGTCCCTCCACAATAAAACTAATTCCAGTGGCATTTCCTTTTTCTCCCCCCCCCAATGATTCCCCATAGCCTTTTCCTACACCATTCCTAGGCAATCTACCCAACCAGCTAACAAACACACAAAACATTCACCATTCACACAAACATAAAATTAAATAAAATAATATATGAAGAGCTAAGCTCCTACCTCTCCATGGTAGATTATGTTCCAATACAACAAGCTTTCAATTTCAAAATACAATCCCAAAATCAGCAATTCCCAAGCATGAAATGATCTCCAATCTCCTCCAAAATCAGCAAGAGCTCTAAACAGCAAAATTTCACCCAAAAGGAAGTATGCAAAATGTTCTACAACCCAAAACAAAGCAAGGAGTTCTAATTTTATAGAAGAGGGAAGAGAAGAGGATGAGGTGGATCCATGTAGGTTGCCACGTCACACATTCTCAACTTAAACAAAAAAGTCAAATTTATTCTCCAATTCACAACGAAGAGGTGGGTGAATAATATGATAATAAACTTACACATTCAATAAATTCCACACCCCATAAGGACTGAATTTAATAAAATTTAAGAAGAGTGCAATTAAAAGCCTACAATTTGTCTTCCCAAAATGCATTATAAAATTCTAAATTTAACCCTCCAACCATAGGCAAGGTTGGTATGTAAATTTAAGAGTTATGGGACAAGTCTAACTTGTCCCACAAGCCTCCAAAATCAGCCTCCAAGGACAAATTCGGATTTCCAAGGAGGTGGAGTGTTTCATACTCCAAAATATGACTTATACAACTCTTACACATACTTACACATTTTTGGTCGTCAAATAGGACTTTTAAGAAGAGCAACAGTCAGGGGACAAGAAGTCCCTCCTCTTTAATGGGAGAGGTTCCCTTATTCAGAGACGAACTTATTTACAAATGTACACAAGACATGATTTTATGGTTGAACTTGGATATTACGAAAGTGTTTTCTATAAGGATCATCAGTTACAAAAGGACTGAGGAAAGGGAATACGAGGATGAGCAGAAAAGCAACATGCAGAATTATAGATAACAGAATAATTCTTTATGTATACAAAGTTGTAGTGAATTTAAAACAAGATCATTTGCATTGGATGAATAAGATGAAATTTAAAGACACAAAGTTCTGTAAATAACCTTCTTCAGATTCATTAATCAAGGACACAAAGTTCCTTCTTCGTTATACAAGATCACCATACTCACAATATTTAAAAATATGCAATCAGTGAGACTAACAAACTAGAGACAAATGATCTTCACAAAATTAAATGAAAACACAGAGATAACAGAGATTAGATAGACAATGAATGGAAGGCCCTTCTGTATTGATTTCTTTGTGATCTATTTACACTTTCAGAAAATATGCCAAGTTCTTCCTCCTCTAGAATAGCGTAAAGAAGGCCATTATATAGCTTACAATTCAGTTACTCTTCGTAACCATTTCCTTTAAATAAAGAATAGTTAAGGACCGCCAATCGCAGTACCTCAACTTATTACAAAGAAAACGGCAAAAGAAAGGGAAGAAGAGAAAAGAAAGGGGAAGAAGACAGGTGGCCGGTCACTGAGAGGGACCCACTGACTTCAGATTCACTGCCTGAATCTCTTCAATGACTCAGCTATATCTCTGCCATGAGGGACTGATGTGTTGGCTGTAGACTGAGTCCAAAATCCCAGACACTTCTCCATCTCTTTATCAAACTCGACATGAGTATGATAATCTTTATTTGCTTCTTCAATGGCAGATTGAAGAGAGTAGATCTCCTTCATTTTTTCTTTGGAGATGGAGCTTTCCTTGAATAAATTATCTTTTAAAAAAGCTCTAAACTGAGCTTTGATTTCTTGCAAGGAAAGGGAAACACCAGAATTTTCATCTTGAAGATGACAGTGTATATCTTTGAAAGCTGAGACAACTAATGTCTTGAAAGCTTCGCCCTTCTGCCAACTGTTCTTCAGTTCTCCCAAAGCCTCCTCCAGGACTTTGATCTTCATATTGATAATATCAGAGCCGCAACCTAAATTCGGGGAGGAATTACAGAGAAAAGGGATACACGCGCAGGGAATTAGATTGCAAGGGTTTGAGAAAAAGATAGCAAGGAAGCAGTGTGAGAAATGCAAAAGGAGGCTGCCCGTTATATAGCTGTTTGGAGAGAGAAAGGTGATCAATGCGCATTAAATTCATATCTATCAGTTTAAAAAGCAACATACTCGGGGTGAGCGGGAAAAACTAAGTATGAGTGGCACCTGGTTTGCTTGGGACACGTGAGACGCAAACGCACGAAACACGCGGCTCGGCTAATTCAGGCGAAGCAGGGAGAAGACGCACAAATGATCTTTGGGACAAATGGGACGAAAAAGTGTGAAATATGCGATTCGGGTGTTTCGGCCAAAAATGGAACAAAGGGCCCGTTTGAACTTGGGACATTCGGAACAAAAAGTTCCAGAGTACACGACTCGGTCGGTTCGGACAAAAATGTTACAATAGGTCCGGAGAAGACTGGGACATTTGGGACGAAAGTGCGCAAAGTACGCGGTTCGGGCAAATTGGCCGAAAATGAAACAACTTGCACAATTTGACTTGGGACATTAGGGAAATGAAAGTGTGAAGTACGCGGTTCAGGTGTTTCAGCCGAAAATTGAATAGCTTGCACGATTAAGTTTGAGACACTTGGGAAGAAAAGTTCCGACGGGCCCGAAAATGGGACAACTTCGGAGAAATCGGCCGATCGGGGAACAGGACGCACTTTTGAACTTGGGACACGCGGGAAAAAAATGTCCGACAGGCCTGAAATACATACAAAATGACCCAAAACTGTGGATTTTCAATTTCATGACTTTTAAAACTTGCAAGACAACAGAGAAAACACTCAAAACTCAAAATTTTGAAAATGACTTTCTTAAAAACAGGGAAATTTTGAGTGAACAATAGCTGGCTCCTTCTGGGGATGACTTGGCATGAATTCAAGGAATGAGACAAGGCAAGAACTTAGAAAAACTCAGGGGAAGTAGACCAGTACCTTATTCATTTGGAAATAGAGTCAACAAGAAAACCAATACAAAGGGAAACACACCAAAACCGAAAAGGAGAAAAACAAAACGCTGTACAGAATATATAAGAGACTCCCAAGTCACCTATGACTTGAACAACTTGAGATACTTCCCACTATAAGGAAGTGGGAGAGGAGAACCATCCATGTAATCAAGATAAAAGGAATGCTTACCAGCAAAGTGTCTAATCTTGAAAGGTCCGAGCCAAAGGGAATCAAACTTTCCATGGCTTCCACGAGGTTCATGTCTTTTGTCCCATAACAACACTGTGTCTCCAACTTGGAAATCTCTGAACCTAGCTTTCTTATCAAACAGGACCTTTACCTTCTGCTGGTGAACAGATATCCTATCAGCAACCACCAATCTGTCCTCATTCAGTTTGTGCAGGTACATAATTCTCTTATCCAAAGCATCTCTGAAACTAGTATATTCAATGGCCTTCATCAGGTACAAGGCCAGCAGTTCCACTGTTACTGGTAGTTGAGCTTCTACTCCATATACCACTTGAAAAGGGGACATTCCAATGGCTCTTTTAGGTGTGATCCTGTCTGCCCAAAGAGCATCATAGAGCTTCTTGTGCCAGTTTCGTTGAGACTCATTGACCAACTTCCTTATAATAGTCACCAGATTTTTGTTAGTGGATTCTGCTTGCACATTTCCCTGGGGGTAATAATCTGAAGAATGAGCCAGGGAGATGCCATACCCGTAGCAGAAATCTATTATATCAGTTGAAGAGAAATTTGAAGCATTATCTGTCACAATTTTTTAGGTACACCATACCTTACCAAGATGTTCTCTTTTATGAAGCTACACACCACTTCAAAAGTAGTACTCTTTACTGGAATAGGCTCTACCCATTTGGTGAAATAGTCAGTGGCAGTTAGCACATGAGTGTGACCAGAACTAGAAGCAGGATTAAGTGTTCCAATGAATTCCAAACCCCACTGCTGAAAAGGTTCTTCAATTACAACTGGCTTAAGAGGCAAAGAGGCCAGTTTGGGTCTTCCCATGAAGGTCTGACAAGCCTCACATTTGTCAACCCACTTGGATGCATCTTTAAACAAAGAAGGCCAGTAAGATCCTCCACGGAGTATCTTATGAGCTGTAACCGTTGATGAATAGTGCCCTCCACATGCCTGATCATGAAAAGCTGAGAGCAACTTTCTCTGTTGTTCCTTGTCCACACACTTCAAAAATCTCCCATCTAACCCACGCTTGAACAAGGCATTTTCCCACAATACATATTGCGATGACCTCAATTTAACAGTCCTCTTTTCTTTGGCAGTTAAATGAGAGGGGCATTCCCCATAGGTGAGAAAATGGGCGATGTCATCATACCATTCATCAACTGAGCTAAGGAATAGAATGGTAGGAAGGTCAACTTTCTCCTCCAGCAACTCATGTTTGGCTCCTTCAGCAATGAGCTCACAAAGGCCTTTTCCACGAACCAGCTTGGTCGGTTTGATGTCAATGTCATACTCTTGGACCTTAGCAACCCAGTTCCCTCTCTTGGATCCAAATTCTTGTTGTGTGAGAATCGACTTGACAGTTGTATCTGGGACCAATACCATGGAATGAGAGTTGAGGATGTAAAAGCGAAACTGCTTGACAGCTTTAACCACTGCAAAAGCATGTTTCTCCATCATGGTGTATTTCAACTCGTGATCTTTCATAATATAGCTCATGAATGCAATTGGGAGCTCATGCTCGTTAGAGTCTTCTTGAGTCAAAACAACAGCTAAGGTATTATCGGTGGCATAGCAATAGATAATAAAATCTTTGCTGAAATCAGGACAAGCTAAAACAGGAGTTTAGCGATAGCTTTCTTGATACCTTCAAAGGATTCCTTTCCTTCAGAAGACCAACCGAATTTTTGCTTCCCTTTCATCATCTGAGAAATATTCAAAGTTAACTCTGCAAAATCAGGGATGAACCTTCTTAAAAAATTGATCTTACCAAAGAAAAAGTGCACGCCCTTTTTACTTGTTGGGAGAGGGATTTCCTGGATAGCTTGTACTCGTTCAGGATCAATCTTAATACCATCTTTGGAAATGATGTGCCCTAATAACTTTCCCTCTATGACACAAAAGACAGATTTTTTAGGGTTCAGAGAGATCCCATGCTCTCTGCATCTCAGGAGAACTTTTTCCAGGTGGTCGAAATGATCTGCCCTTGTTTTAAAAAACACGGTCAATTCATCAAGGTATATGACAATACACTTCCCTTTCAAACTTCTAAAAGCCAGGTCCATAGCTCTTTGAAAAGTGGCGCTAGCATTAATGAGCCCAAAAAGCATCCTCTTGTAAGCAAAGGTACCCCAAGGAGTAGTGAAAGTTGTCTTGTGTTTATCTGCAGTATCAACCTCTACCTGATTGTATCCTGAGAATCCATCAAGCATGGATAACATTTCAGACCCTGTTAATGCTTGCAAGACCTGATCCATCATGGGTAAAGGGTAATTATCCTTCAAGGAAGCCTGATTCAGATTCCTGAAATCTACACAGATGCGGATCTCACCATTTTTCTTCTTAACAGGCACAATATTTGTAATCCATGTTGAATGGTGAATGGGAAAAATGATTTTAGCCTTCAACAACTTCTGAATTTCCTGAAAGATGGTGTCAACTATTTTGGGATTATACTGCCTCTGTTTCTGCTTAAAAGGTTTAATTCCTGGTTTGAGAGGAATAGAATGCTGCATCTCTTTTGGCTTGAAGGCTTTTAGATCCTTATAAGAATAAGTAAGAACATCCTTATACCTCCTTAGAAGATCAATTGCTTTTCTTCTTTCATCTGTTGTGCAACATTTTCCAATATTCACTAGCCTAGGATCAGCAGAACTCCCAATATTGATTTTGTCATGCTCAGCTGATTGTTGAGGTCCAGTAGAAGCTCTAGACTTCACATACCTATCATGTTTATCAAATAGTTCCTCTAAGCTTACCAATCCTTTAGGAATCTTATTCCCCTTGAGTTTAATGCACCTTTCCTGATCTGTTTCTTCCCCTTGGGCGACTGCTTTGTCAAAGGGCACACTCTCACGAGGTAGGTTGTCACTTCCCTCAAAATACAGTTGTTTGAAATTACCCCTGAGTTCCAGGAAGGAAAGCAAATGTTGATCATCATTGAAAACCTGCCAGTTATTGGTATTATCAGGTACACTGGGTCGATGGATAATCTCAATGGTGAACTTGTCTTGAGAGAAATCAGGATGAGGAATCAGTAGTGACCCTGAGACAGCTAGTGAATCAGCCCTGCTGTTCTTTTCCCTAGGTATTTCTTCAATAGAGAAAGCATCAAGGAATTCAATGGAATCCCAAACCTGATTCCGGTAATGTTTCAGATTTCCATTTTTTACCTGAAAGAGGTTTCTGACCTGCTTTACAATTAACTCTGCATCACCACGAGCCAGAAGATTCTTTACACCTTGTTCTTTGGCCACTTGCAATCTGAGAATGTGAGCTTCATACTCTGCTGTATTATTAGTATTCTCGAACTGTAACTTGAATGAAAAGGGGTGTAGGCTTCCTTCAGGTGACACCAGTAGGACACCAGCTCCAGAACCGGTTGAGGAACAACTTCCATCAAATTCTAAAATCCAAACACCATTAGGATCTTTAGGAGATACTTTGGGGAGTTGAATTTCATCAGGAGACATAATCATGTAGTTACCATGCCCCATATCCTCGTAGAGTATTTGTGCTTTAGGGTCATCCATTTTTTGCACAATATACTTAGACTGCTTCTCAAGTAGCAACTTATTCATTTTTCCATTAACAGGTACAAGGGCATGTGACCAATCCATTTGAATTTCTCCACCCACATCTTTACAGAAGTTCCTACTTAGCAACATTCCATATGAAGGAGGAATGTCTGCTACTAGGATGGTAGCCAAAACTTTCTTCTCAGGCAAAGCAGCAAAAGCCACTTGTGCATCTTTAATTCTTCCAACCAGAGGCACTTCCTTACTCTCCATAGAGTAGCAAGATCCATAAGTACGAGTGAGAGTCAAGCCTAAAGCATGAGCTACTTTAGCAGGCATCACATTATCTGAGGCTCCGGAATCTATGACACAATTACTGAGCCTATGACCAGCTATAAGAAGTGTTACATAAAAAGGCTTGATTTTTTCATCAGGCGAGGTGACAGCGGCTACCAGACTAGGTTGTGGTGCAGAAGGAGGAGTGGGAAAAACGCCTTTAGAGGTGGTCTTAGAGTGGGAATTAACAAAGTGGATCATTTTAGCAAAAGCTTTGGGATGTGTTTGATAATACTCAGCTTCTTAGATTTGGACCTTGGTCTTTTTTAGGTGATCAACAATATCAAAGGATCCAGAAGTGGACGGGCCATCATCATTCGGTACTCTAGGCTTATCAACTTTAGGAGAGAAGGAAGAAGCAACTTTAGTAGCAGGATTAATAGGACTCACCTTTGGTGTAGATGAGGTAGGGATAGGAGACCCTTTTTTTGCAATCACGGGAATAGTTTTCGACTACCCCTTAGATTTCTTGATGGGCTGTGTCACTTTCTCCCTCTGACTTGTCTTCTCTCGAGTCATGACAGCGAATGATTCGCTATTCATGTCTGCTACTACTTCATCATAATCATCTCCATCATCGACACCTTCCGTGGTGAAGAAATTTACTCAAGATCCCTCAAGTTCGTCTGCTTCATCATCAACTTCTTCCGCAAACTCCTCGCAAGATTCATTATCTCCATCATCATCTGGTTCTTCCACTTCACAGGTCGCATTGACAGGGACTTTAACAAGAGGTCCTTCAAGTGCTAATATTGTTTGAGAAGCAGGAAAATGATTTCTGGGCTGAAAATTCCTCCTTGGAACGTCTGCATAAGGAGCGTGCTGAGCCAATTGTTTCTTTATAGCAATAAGATCATTCGCAAGTTTCTGAACTAATGGATCAGTATTAGGTCCAGGGGTGGAAGAGGAAGAAACAGCAGACTTAGATCTGGAAGGGTCTCTTCTCAACTTCCCTGACATGATCAAGTCATCCTCGATACTACCAAGAGGGTTTGATCCTCGACCAATGTTGCGAGATTAGCCCTTCTTAGTGCATAACTAACTTTGGGCGATTGAGCATTTAGGAAGAAATTTTTTTGAATTTGATCAACAGGTCGGGTAAGCATCGGAATTTTATTGATCAATTTGTTGAATCGGGCCACAAATTCTCTCATGGGCTCTTGTGAATCTTTCTTTATCTGAGAGATTTGGGCTAGCAAGGCATGTACATCTTCTGCCGGCTTGAAACGGTTTTCGAACTGAGTTCTCATGGTGTCCCAGTCGGTGATAGCGCCAGTCGAAAGGTGGTAGAACCAATCAGCAGCATTATCTTGTAACGTCTCAACGAACAGCCTTATGGAGATGTCTTCATGTTCGACTCCCAGAACTCCACATGCAACAATGAAGGCTGCGATGTGTTCATCAGGTTGAACTTTTCCATCGCCTTTTAATTTAGGGAAGTTCTTCCAATTACCCCTGGGTAACTCATGCAAAGGCTGAGTAAGGGCCAGGGGCCCGACACGATGACCCCATGGTAATAGTGCCGCCATTCTTGGAAATATGGCTTGGAGAGGAACTCTAAAACCAGAAAGGATCAAAGCTCAAAGATTGGGACTAGCAGGCTCTGAAGGAATAACACCTGTAGGATTTCTGTATTGAACAGGTGGAGTGCTTGTCGAACGGGTCCTTCTGTTTGTTGTTGAAGGGAAAGGAAAACCCTGTTGCTCCAAAAGCTGAAACTGAGAATCTTCAATACCAAGGGCCCTTCTCCCTCGAGTGAAATGTGGAGTCGCCAGATCAAAGGATGATCAAAAATTGCAGAACTGGAATGCAATTATTTTTTCCCCAGCGGAGTCGCCAAAAACTGTTGGTCGTCAAATAGGACTTTTAAGAAGAGCAACAGTCAGGGGATAAGAAGTCCCTCCTCTTTAATGGGAGAGGTTCCCTTATTCAGAGACGAACTTATTTACAAATGTACACAAGACATGATTTTATGGTTGAACTTGGATATTACGAAAGTGTTTTCTATAAGGATCATCAGTTACAAAAGGACTGAGGAAAGGGAATACGAGGATGAGCAGAAAAGCAACATGCAGAATTATAGATAACAGAATAATTCTTTATGTATACGAAGTTGTAGTGAATTTAAAACAAGATCATTTGCATTGGATGAATAAGATGAAATTTAAAGACACAAAGTTATGTAAATAACCTTCTTCAGATTCATTAATCAAGGACACAAAGTTCCTTCTTGGTTATACAAGATCACCATACTCACAATATTTGAAAATATGCAATCAGTGAGACTAACAAACTAGAGAAAAATGATCTTCACAAAATTAAATGAAAACACAGAGATAACAGAGATTAGATAGACAATGAATGGAACGCCCTTCTGTATTGATTTCTTTGTGATCTATTTACACTTTCAGAAAATATGCCAAGTTCTTCCTCCTCTAGAATAGCGTAAAGAAGGCCATTATATAGCTTACAATTCAGTTACTCTTCGTAACCATTTCCTTTAACTAAAGAATATTTAAGGACCACCAATCGCAGTACCTCAACTTATTACAAAGAAAACGGCAAAAGAAAGGGAAGAAGAGAAAAGAAAGGGGAAGAAGACAGGTGGCCGGTCACTGAGAGGGACCCACTGACTTCAGATTCACTGCCTGAATCTCTTCAATGACTCAGCTATATCTCTGCCACGAGGGACTGATGTGTTGGCTGTAGACTGAGTCCAAAATCCCAGACACTTCTCCATCTCTTTATCAAACTCGACATGAGTATGATAATCTTTATTTGCTTCTTCAATGGCAGATTGAAGAGAGTAGATCTCCTTCATTTTTTCTTTGGAGATGGAGCTTTCCTTGAATAAATTATCTTTTACAAAAGCTAGGAACTGAGCTTTGATTTCTTGCAAGGAAAGGGAAACACCAGAATTTTCATCCTGAAGATGACGGTGTATATCTTTGAAAGCTGAGACAACTAATGTCTTGAAAGCTTCTCCCTTCTGCCAACTATTCTTTAGTTCTCCCAAATCCTCCTCCAGGACTTTGATCTTCATATTGATAATATCAGATCCGCAACCTAAATTCGGGGAGGAATTACAGAGAAAAGGGATACACGCGCAGGGAATTAGATTGCAAGGGTTCGAGCAAAAGATAGCAAGGAAGCAGTGTGAGAAATGCAAAAGGAGGCTGCCCAATATATAGCCGTTTGGAGAGAGAAAGGTGATCAATGCGCATTAAATTCATATCTATCAGTTTGAAAAGCAACATACTTGGGGTGAGCGGGAAAATCTAAGTATGAGTGGAACCTGGTTCACTTGGGACACGTGAGACACGAATGCGCGAAACACGCGTCTCGGTTGATTCGGGTGAAGCAAGGAGAAGACGCACAAATGCTCTTTGGGACAAATGGGACGAAAAAGTGCGAAGTACGCGGTTCGGGTGTTTCGGCTGAAAATGGAACAAAGGGCCCATTTGAACTTGGGACATTCGGGACAAAATTTTTCAGAGTACGCGACTCGGCCGGTTTGGGTGAAAATGTTACAATAGGTCCGGAGAAGACTGGGACATTTGGGACGAAAGTGCGCGAAGTACGCGGTTCAGGAGAATCGGCCGAAAATGAAACAACTTACACAATTTGACTTGGGACATTAGGGACACAAAAGTGCGAAGTACGCGGTTCGGGTGTTTCGGCCGAAAATTGAACAACTTGCACGATTAAGTTTGGGACACTTGGGACGAAAAGTTCCGACGGGCCCGAAAATGGGACAACTTCGGGGAAATCGGCCGATCGTGGAACAAGATGCACTTTTGAACTTGGGACACGCAGGACAAAAATGTCCGACAGGCCCGAAATACATACAAAATGACCCAAAAATGCGTATTTTCAATTTCATGACTTTTAACACTTGCAAGTCAACAGAGAAAACACTCAAAACTCAAAATTTTGAAAATGACTTTCTTAAAAACAGGGAAATTTTGAGTGAACAACACACATCACTTACACATTCTTACACATTACTTACACATCACTTACCACATTTAATACAAGATCCAACAACTTCTATAATTACTTTCTTATATCCTAAATTTAGTTATTTTATTTATTTTACAATATGATTACTCACATTAATTCTCCATAGTTAAAAGAATAATGAATGGTGTAAATGCATCACAAAATAAACACATGAAAACAATAATAAAAAGGGACCACATTAATAAAATACACATACCTCTTGGTCACATTCAAAGGTAATACCCCCCATGGGAATCCCTAACAAAACAACACACACACAAAACATGTTGCCATGGTGACCTTGTTGAATTCATCTAAAATTCCAATGTGGTTGGTCTCCAATCCCCCGAGGTTTGTTGTGATAGTTTAACCTAAAAAACACAAATACCTCCTTTGGCCTCATGGCAATATCAAAACATCCAAATGAATATAATATAATTTCAAAATCATCAATATATATATGAATCAAAACAACATCCAGACAATCAACAATATCACTTACAATCTCATCAGCAACTATATAATCATCAATTTTAAATTCAATTTTCTCAGTCTACTCAATATATCCATATATCCCATGTCCTAACAACATCCATATATATATATATATAACCATGTCCAACAACATGCCAACATCTATATAAAATGTCTCTAATAATCATCATGCATCATATATGAATCAGAGTCAACAATAATCCTTGATCTGGCATCTAACACCATACTAAATCAAAACTATAATAATGTCCATAATATAGTCAGCAGTATCATGATTGATATCAAAGGTGTTGAAGGGAATTGGGCACTATAAGTTGTTTATTTGAAGAGCTCTAAAAAGTAGGCAAGATTATGGAGATCATACAAAGGTAATAGAGTTCACAAGGGAATTACTTGTTTGAAGAGCTCTATTAAGTATGTGAGCTCATGGAGATCTCAATAAATTAAGTGATACCATGGAGAACACAAAAAACTTGCAGTTGGAGTGAGAATTGAACATAGGATTTCAACGTCTAGAGAAGAAAAATTGCAACATATTAGCTGATGGGATAAGCTACTTATAAGAATGGAAGATAAAATTTCAACTTGAATCATCATTGTTTCTCTGCAGATGATTATTTTTTTATTTTTAATCAAAAAAAGTCGAGTGTTGGCTGAGGACGTATGGTTACAAAGTCAACTAAAATCTATTATCACTGTGAATATCTTCTTCCAACCATACAAATTTTTAAAAAAACAAGAAATGAGTAAATCACTTCCATTTCAATAATATTTATGCGTATTTATTTATTTTGTCGACTCGTCTACATCATCGTGAATATATTATTGCAATATGATGAAACAAACAAAAACTCAAAAACGAGTAGATCGATTTCATTTGAATAGTCTTCACGTGTATCTGGGCTTAGAATGTTATAAAATGACAAAAACTAATATTTTTGAGACATGCATTCATCAATTAGTTTTATTACCCTTCAGAGTAAATTGCCTTATTCTTTTTTGTATAATTCAACTGAAGTCCCTCAATGTTTTCTTAAAATTTGTTCATGGAACATATTTCTGAATAAAATTTCACATCTTTTAATTAATATAACAATGGTGGTATTTTAAAAGTGAAGCTTTGAAAGTTTGGTTTGTATTTTTTGTTTTCTTTATTATTTATTTTTTGACTAGGTAAAAATGCTTTGATTCTGAAGGGATCAAAAATCTTCTACATCAAGAGAAGTTAAGTAACTAGTGACTACAAAAGGGAACTAGGATAAAAATTTGAAAAGAAATAAAACCAAGCCATAATTAACTACATCAAAATCCATGACAAAGGAACTTGACCTAAAACAATGATAGAGGTAAACATAAAGACCCCATGCTAAAAGCTACACAAATGCAACTACACGTCACACAAAAAGAACTCACAAATGGTTTGTTTCTTAGGTAGGACCATTTTCCAACCTTCCTCAACAACCATGGAGTCCACCAACCCCATAAATTCTCCATCATGAACCTCAGCTTCAACTATCCCTAGGTCCACCACCAACCTACCCTCCATGACATCTCCCAACCATTGGTTATCCAACAATTTTTTTCCACCTAACATTAAACAATTCACTTCTTTCATGACGTAGTCAGGATTTGAAATTGATATGTCACCAGAAACGAAATTAATGCAAGAAATTGAATTTTCTCACCCATTGGTCTTGCCCTTCCCATTAGTTTTGAAATGGTCACCTACACTAAACTTCACCACCACCATGGTGGTGCTAACAATCACCATGCAAAAAATATTTAGTGCCCAAGTATGGGAAGCTAAAGGGAGAGCCGAGGGGGCTGAAGGGGTCAAATATGAAAGACCCTAAAGAGTCACCTTTTATATTTTGAATGTTGTTTTCTCAATTTTATTTACTATCTGAATTGTTAATGTGATGGATGAGTGTGTCAAGTGTCATTGATAGTTAATATATAAATTCATTATACTAGGTAGAATATACATTTATACTTCTAAGAGTTGTAAAAAAATTATATGGTTGTTTACAAAGTTCTACCTAGATCTCCAAAATAATGAAATCCCGAATTCCAAAATTCAGACTTCAGGGTTTTGGACTTTGTTGATTCTTTTTTGCCTCACTTTTTCTCTAAAATGACTTGTGCCCAAAGTCTTAAAATTTCAGGCTTGGGCCTCCATTCTTTACTCTCGAGCTTTGATATTCTTCGACATTCCCTTAGCCATTTATTTGCATACCTTGCATTTCTAATTACTAATCCCACCTACAATTGGACTTTCCAATCCCGAAGCGTAAGCTTACATGAATGAATGAATCCCTCCATCTTCTCAGTGTGGAAGGTTATGTTTTTTCAATTTTTCCTAATGGGGAAAATTGGATAACATTAAATTCAAATACAATCTTGAGCTCTAATAAAGTATCAAATTGCAGTACTTGGGTTTTTTATAGTGTGGACACAAAATCATGCACTTTAGACATTATTTAATCCTGGTCTCATATAACTATTTAGAGGGTTTTTGAGTGAAGAAATAACTAATTGACCCGCATTTAACCCCCATACTTTTGGTCATATTTATTTATATTACTTCATCATTCCCAACCTCTAGAAAATATGTGGCTAGTATTCTCCATCACTTTCTCGTTATTTTAGCCTAGGTTGGAGCACCTATATTACTACTGGGGCACCCGTGGGTGCCCTTGTCCAACCAGGGGTGCCCCGGTGCTTTTTAAAATTTCCTACCACTTTTTGGTGTCTTTCTAGTTGTTTTATGTATTTACCTTTTTAGTGTTTAATTACGAAATTACTACAAAAAAACCCTATAAATATAAAGCTATGAGACCATAATGTGGGACCTAGCATCATTCACTACTATCACTCATCTAGAGTTGCATCCATCTATTGCATTATAGATTATTTGTATCCATATAGATCCATCAAAAAGGCACAAGGCTAGGACATTTACATCACACACTTCATACGGGGAGGGACTCTATTATATTTCCTACTCACACTCTATTACATTTTCTACACATAGTTATTTGCAGCTACTTTACAAAGTGTGACTGGCACAAAAGCAAGCTAGGGCATGTTCACACACACTTGTACATAGAACTACGTCAAGTCTAAGATGTAGTGCAACACTTAGTTAGTAATTCCACCATGGTGGTAAGTGGGGATAATCTGACCCCTTCATATGCATTTTTATTTTTTTAGGGTTTGGTGTTTTTTTAGGGGTCTTACAGGTCGTTCTTCCATTTTGGATTATTGGCGACATCAAGAACAGGAAAAAAATCTAAGGTGACATGCAACGAAGGTTTTTTATCATCTCCTAGCCCTTTGAAGATCAGTTTCAGAGCTTTTACATAGACCATGGTGCCCAATTTGTAAATCAGAACGCCCCATGCACCTTAGTCCTCTTCCAAGCACTCCATTCTATAGGAACAATCCAGATCCACCCTTTTTGGATCTCTTGTAAAGTGATTCCTACTTCTTTATGTTCAATTCACAGCTATGACATAGTCTCGTCACTTCATCAAATAAGATGATTCACTTCCTCACTCTTTCTTACACATTAGGGTTTATATTAGTTAATTTCTTATTTCATTTACATACTACATTAGTAAATTTACTTGTGTTTATATGTCCTCCTAGAATAGATTAACTACCCCCTTTACTCCGAATTTTAGTTAATCATTTTGGTGAAACCAACGTCTTCTCATGGCTAAGGATACTTCTTGTATCCCTCTAATAGTACTACAGTTTGACATATTTTTTCATGCCTTTGTTGACACTCCAGCTGATTTTTTTAGTTATCAGCCTTGCCCTTTGCTTATACATTTTCCATGTTTTGACATAGATCCAACAACTATAGATGACTCTATTGTCTCTTATATGTCTACTATCGATCCTAATAATTTAGCACAAGTCCTAGATGAGATCAAACAGATGCAAGATCCTCAAGACGATCACATAGCTATATCTCCTACTGAACCTCAAGATGTTTATCATTCACATTCACCAATCTATCCTCATGAATTACATATGGATGATTATCTTTATTTAATATTCTCTCCTACACCTCCATATAATAATTTTGGGCCAAAACCTATTGATGTTTCACATATCTCAGAAGCTACTATTTGTATGATTGATGTTGTTCCTTTCACTTCCCCACCACCTCCCTCTATTATGAATTCTATGGTACTTTATATGAGGTCCACTGCAGAGCACTAAATTGCTTCACCTACTCCTCCATCATGTGTACCTCATCCACTATCACTGCCTCCCTTCACATGCATAGTTACTATAAATGATAATTACTAGGAGCATACACCGCTTGACACTTCCTACAAAGCAATTGTCTATTCACATGACAGTCTTTTTTGACTTGATTTTTCCTTCAAGGATATTCATTCTCCCATATACAATCTGAATTTGTATCACGGATATGTTATTCTCACTACTGCATATGGACTTTGTGTTTTCAAAAAAACATTCACCTTGCATGTTATCATACTTCTCATGCACTTACCCTCAACCTATCTTGGCTAGACTATATTAGAGGCACACTTAAACTTGGTCATATTGATATCATGTTTCCTATGCAATTTTGTACTATGTGCATTTGCAATAGCTCCTTTCTTTATCATTCACACAATTTCACTATCTGGTATGCTCATTGATGTCCATTGTCTCCCTTCACTATTGAATAAGATGCCATGGGTATGTATAGTTTGCGTGTTCAATAATATTTGAATGACCAACCGAAGACTATTTCTTATCATGTTTCCCATTTTATTTCATATGATTTTGATGATGAAAATTATGATCTCCTTAATGATTTGGCATGATCATATTACACATGCACTTGGGGGCATAACATTTCACACACTCCCCCTATGCTTGCATATTTTAATAAGTTCTACATCACACTGTTAGCATTCATACATGTACCACATCTTACCACTACCACATATTGCATAGTCATACATATGTTATAACATCAACCATTACATGATGAAACACTCTTATGCGTTGGTTCACACTTTTCTGTTGAGGGAATACTACAATAAACCACACTCGTTGTACTATATGTCTCACACACCCAATCTACTCACACATTGTGCGTCATATACCATACATTCTATAATTTAGTTTACAATATTTTGACATTTTGACCATATACATCATACTAATATTCTAATATTATTCTAAACACATCTAAAATTACATAATACTCATGTCACATATTTCCGCATCTCACATTTTATGTCATACACTTTGTATTCCATCACACATATTCTAAAAACTATACTAGTCTTTGTTACATAGGATTCTAACATATTTTCATCTTACATGCTACATTACTAGTCCACTCACACATGTTACGCACTTTACATTACATTTTACACATTTTACATATCTCACATTACATTCAACATATAACATATTTACACGTTTTATCCATCAGATGGTCATATTATCATTATTACATATATTACATCATCTTCTACGTACTACACTCATTACCCTATGATGCATTTTAGTTCCTCGATCCATACTCAAATTTCTAGGGTTTACAAATAAAATGGACCTTATCAATCACTACACACATTTATCATTGGACCTTTCTTCAAAAGATATTCCTCACATAGTGACATATGCTATAGGATAAATTATCAGTCACTCTATTCATTTTATAGTGGTATACACTTTAGGCTACATCACCACTTCCATTCTCTCATCTTGTAGTGGTATAAACTTTAGGTTACATCACCACTCTTACCATACATCTTAAAGTGATATACACTTATGACTAAATCATCACTTGTTTGATCCTCTTGTCATGATGTATGTTTAGGATATAAGGTTACGTACATCATTGTTAGGTTCCATGTCATCAATACAAATACATGTTCATCATAGCATGCTAGACGCAACACACACTTCAACCATTTTTTGATGATGTAATATCCTTTACGGTTCATTATTGACTAGTAAGGGGGAAAATAAAATGAACCTCACTACATAAAATTCCATCCACTTAGGCAGCATATGGAATCTATCATTCCATCTTGTATTCTATTCCATCCATCCATAACATATCTTGGGGGAATTTACACTTACTTGCTAGCTTTTTACATGATCACTTTACTACACATGCTTGATTGATATCTTATATGTCATTATCCTTACCATAAAAACATGTGTGTTCACACCTTTATCCAACTATGATCGTAGATATAGATATCTTACACACAACATGGATGCTCGTTTTCTACCCTTCCAACACTAATCAATGGGGGCATCCACATTGGTCTATCATAGGTTATATTTTTTCATTTTACCTAGCACTTCACATTTACTTGGTTATAGATGAATTTGACATATTGGCTATTTCTCTAACACGCTAATGGGTGTCTCATGTGCAACACTTGGTTTGTTGGATTACATGTTATTGTGACTTCTTCTTTGTTTGACTCTACTTATCTTCCATTGTTTTTTCTTGTATATAAACCTTTCCATACATTTGGTATCCACACTTGTTTGTTTTTTGCAGCCATAATGGTGTTACATGTATTGTAAAATAGTGAGTGATGTCCCATGTTTGTAACTATAGGATAGAAAATCAACATGTGACCTTCCTCGTACCTAACCTCCCAAGGTTATGTTGAGATAGCCATTGTGGAATGGAAATGAAAATGGAAGTGATGGTGATGGTCAACCTAATTGAGAAACCTTATTTCTTTGACACGCAATAATGGAATATGTGAATCTAAGATAAAGAATGATCTCCTAACTTGAAGGGGTGTGATGGTATGATCTGATATGATAGCTACTCAGAGACTCCAATCGATGTCCTATTGTATCGAAATTCTATTAATTGGTTGTGGAACACGTGGAAAGTAACCTGTAGGTGCCTCATACAGATTTATAGACAAGGTCATGGAAGTACAAACAAGAGATGTAGTGGAGATGTAGGGACTATGGGTGATTTTTTGGTATTTTCCAGAAAGTCTTAGCCTAATCAGCTACAATGTTCAACAATGAAAGATATGTAATAATATCTGGTGGAAGTGGTGAAGATATGAATACTAATGTACATAAGCTAGTGTCAATATCTAACCGATTAGCAGGACCATTGGGTTGTGGGACCTATGGATCACAACCAAAGACTCATTGAGGCTAAGGCCCTCATATGTTCATGCATGCAATCAAACAATATTTCCAGGAGTATTCCAAATGTCATAGGCTTGATTGGCAGTGATGTTCAATGTAGTTAACGGCTCTATTTTCTCAGCATATGTTGTAGGTGTGTGTAATACTCTTAAACATAAGCTTGTGTCAATATTAGTTATTAACTCTGGCCCATTTGGTTGTCGGACCAGGGGATCACAACCATATATTTTTTCCTATTGTTGACCGTTGATGTTCATGCAAGATTAATTGATTTGCTTATGGGAAATAAACTATCTATAAAGGGAAATCTAACCTATGTTTTTGTTTTTTTCTCAATATATCTAGACAAAGCAATAAAACGAGCTAATATATGGAAAGCAAATGTTTTTGTTCTTTTCGTACTTTTCAAACAATGCATTTGATCTAATAAACAAATTAATACAAACAATTAGTTGGATGTAGCTAACTATCTATGTAGATGTGTGAATCTAAATCTAAGATCTATTCTAACTAAATCAAAATCTTTCCAACCCTACCTCAGAAGTGAAGAACAAATCATAACTCAAACAAAGCTATTGTCCCCCACAACTTCCCTGGAAATGTTGAAGAGATAACTTCCTATTGATTTGATCTACTAGCTCAATTATCTAACTAATTGAAATGAATTTTTTCTCTACTCTATCTGATATGTAATTGAGAAAATAAACAAAGCAAATAGGTACACAATTCCAACCTAGAAGAGTAAGAGCTTTGGCAAATCCAATAGTACCAGTATCTCTCCCCTCAATTCTTTCATTTATATCTCTGAGTGTTCATGTGAGTCCAAGGGATTGGGAATGCAAATAATAGCAACAAGAGGATGGCGTTTGAGCAATGACTGCTTGGAAGCAATTTGGACGCATGAAAGTAGAAGAGAGGTAACGCAAGATATATGATCTTGGCTATACAATTCCTAGCAATACTATGGAAATAAAAAAAAACAAGATACACCAAATTATCTGACAAGAATTTTTCTTGAATACAAGTATGGAATATATAGGAATGGATGCTAGGAAGTTACTTCATGCACAAGGCAAGAAGAGTTAGTTCCAAGTCATTAAATCTTATTTAAAATAAAAGGAACAAGGAAAACCAAGCAAAAAATCTATTTTTAGAAAATTCGGCTCACGAATATGCTCAAAAATAAAACTTAAGAGAATCATCGCATGTAAAATCATCCATGAATATTCTGGAAAAAGTGGACAGAACCTCCACCCTGCGCAGGGCAGTGGTTCTAGCACTAAAAGCCAAAACAAGCACAAAAAGAAGCGGGGAGATGAAAGAAAGCATGCAAAGGTTAATTAAGGCTAATTAGGATACAAATATACATTGAAAATGGGATTTGTAGCTTGAACACCTTATTGAAATAAATTTGAATCATCAATGAGGATTCTTATAACTCTTTTCTTGACAATGCAGCACATGCAATTTTGGATGCGTACAGTAACCCACTTTGTGCTACTTTTCTTATCTTCTTACATAATTGCTATATATTGTTTGGTATCTTTTACATTGTTTCCATAGTTTACACATTATCTTCTACATGCATGTTTTTTCATACTAACACTTGTTTCTAACTAGCCACCCTTTTTTTTGCATGTCTTTGTTTCCACTAAGTTTTTTCCCTTACCATTACAGGGAAGAGTTTAAAATTACATGTGGTAGGTCCTCTTTTGGGACCACATTCTCCTATTAGTGACGCTTCATGCAACCCAAAAGATTATGGGAATCATGTGGTGTTTTCTACACACTAAAAATATACTACACACAATTTTGGTTTAGTTATAAATAGTGAGCGAGTTTAAAACATTCTAAGAACTCCATACACAACGAATTTTATAGGAAATGGTGTCCTTAGCATTCTGGGGAGAAGTTATAGGATTGGTGGTTTCAATGGGTGTGCCTCCCTACACTACTTCAGTGAGTGGCATTGGATCACCCAAAAAACTAGGAAGTATAGAGATCTCTTCACACACATGTAGGAAGCAGTTAGAGCTTGGAGGATATAACAAAATTCCTCTCTACAATTCTTCATACTATAACGTCAGATCGTCTGAAAACCTTGATAGTACAGGATATCCATATACACTCTTTTTCTCGACATGGATTAGGTGCACATGTTCATTGAGAATATTTTATTTTCATATTTTACACTTACATGATTTTACATACATGTGTCATTTAGATAGCGTTGTTATAGATATGTACATATATATTTGAATATTTAATAGTTTTATCCTTGGTCCGGTCATATGGTAAATAAAAAATCAAATTGGAGGCAACAAAAACAACACTGATGATATAAAAATCACCACTTTGTAGTGAGATACCTTGCATACTAGCCATGTAGGTACACTAAACATGACAACATCAGCACACCCATTTCACCCTAGTTTCAAACCTCCATCATATTTTTTTTCATTCCACACTTTTTATAGTCCTTCACCACGCCTTCCTCATCACTCTGCACCAAAAAAAGGTACACATCTCTATCTACTTTATGTTATCATGGTTTCTTCTCACCAACATAAAGTGGGGGAAAATGTAGACACAAAATCATGCACTTTTGACATTATTTAATCCTAGCGTCATACTACTATTTAGAGTGTTTTTGAGTGAAGAAACTACTAATTACCCCCATCAATTTCACCTATCTTTCTTTATTTTAATTCATCATTCCCAACCTCCAAAAAATATTTGCCAAGTCCTTTCCATCACTTTCACATTATTTAACCTAGATTGGACCACCTAGATTAGTAATGGGGTGCTCGTTGGTGACCTAGTCCCACCAAGGGAGCCTCGATCCTTTTTGAAATTTCCCATCACTTTTTGGGCTCTTTCTATCTGTATGAGGTCTTTATAATTTTATTGGTTATCTATTTCAGGGTTAATTACAAATTAGAAGAAGATAAACCTATAAATATAAGGTTATGAGACCATAATGAGGTACCTAAGATCATTCAATTCTATCACTCATCTAGAGTTACATCCATCTATTATATTGGAGATCATTTACATCCACATATCTCCATACAAAGGCATGAGACTAGGATGTATGTATCACACTCTTTATAGGGTGAGGGTATCTATTCGATTTAATGGACACATTATATTGCATTTTATACACATACTTATTTCTTGCCAAAAAATAAGCCCGCCATTGTGGTAGCTGAGGACAGTCCGATTTTATTCACATGCATTTTTTATTTTTTTAGGGTTTGATGCTTTTTTGGGGGTCCTTACAGGTCTTTCTTCATTTTTTTATTATTGGTGACATGTAGTACAGGACAACGAATCTAATGTGACACACAAATAAGGTTCCAAATTATCTCCTGACCCTATGAAGATAAGTTTCATAGCTGTTGCATAGACCAGGGTGCCCTATTTGCATATCAGAGCGCCCTAGGAGCCCTAATCCTCTTCCAAGTGCTCCACTACAAAGGAATAGTCAAGATTCACCCTTTACATAGCTCTTACATAGTTGTTCATGCTACCTTATTTTCTTTTCACACATATTCATACACAGTCCCATCACTTCGTAAAATCGGATGAGTCACTTCCTCACTCTCTCTTGCACATTATGGGTTCTATTAGTTAATTGGTTATTTCATTTATATATTTACTTGATCCATTTATATGTCTTCCTAGATTAGATTAAATACCCCCATTTCTCTCTATTTTAGTTAATCATATAGTTTTCAATAATAGAAGTAATATCTAGATAAGTGAATTAAATTTCTAGAGTGATAATATAGATTGTGTTTTATTAGTAGGGTAAAATAGTATTGCATTGGTAGCGACTAGTTATGAATTAATGGAATTGGGAGAAATTATGTATAATTTATGTGATTCAATTAATAATCAAGCATTGAAGGTAGCAATGAGGATACCACGGTAAAAATGGAGGAATAAAATGATGAATACCCTAGTCAAGAAGAACATGAGGAGTAATCCTGAAAATAAAAACACAAGGAGGATTCATTGTATGAACCAGAGGAGCCATATCCTATTTAAATAATTACTGAGATATTTTTGAAAGAAGTGATTTCTAAATCGATATACCTCGTTTCTTTTAAAATTCGATATGAGGATGTTGAATTATATCAAAAGGAACGCTCGATATTTTTTTAGGAAAAACCATGATTCTGTAAATACAAAGAAGAACTCAAATGGAAAACATGAAATCTAAGTCATTTGTGGCTAAAATTTTATCCCCTGTGGAAAACTTGGAGGTGGTTTTAGGTAATACCACCAAGAATGTTAAAATGAAGTAACCTCTTAGATTTCTTGCACCCATTTTGATCTAGACTCCCTTAGGGTTCTAGCCTAATGGGAGGGAAAGAATTATTGGGATTATATTAAATCATCATCTGGGGGTGAGTTGATGATGATTCTAAAGATTGGTGGAACATAGTGTAGTTGATATGGGAAAAATGTAAGCATTCAATCCCATACTGTGACAAAATCACAATGAGCATAGTCAAAAGCAAGTGGATCTAGCCACCTTAGATTATCATCTATTGTTGCTCCTATTCAGGATCGTTTTTCTTATATGGGTTTTTTGAATCTTCTATTTTTGTGTCCAGGCTTTAGGTTCAGGTTATGCTAATATTGTATTTACATTGTGTTGTCTTCCCACTATTTTGGGTTCCATGTTGACTATTCTTTCAGCTAGTATTTTTTATGCCTCTTGTTTTGTAATGGTTTATCTAGGATTTTTGCCTGTTTTGTAACTAGGTAGGGCCCCGAAAAAACTACCTTAACCCTTAATTAAAAAAATTATAATAAATAATTTTAAGATTACAAAGATATAATGTGAAAATAGGATCATGTAATCCAAATAGAGCTGAAATATAGTTGAGTCACATTTGTTAGTACATAAATGAGGGAAACACCAATCTAAAAATTATGAGGGACAAGAAAATAAGATGATGAAGACAAAGAAAGATATTGGTCGTATAGGATGCTGACATTAATTATGAAGTAAATGTTTGTTGTAATTGGTAACAATAGTCCCACGAGGAAATTTACTATAAACAGTAAGTTAGAAAAGTAACTTTATTTGTATTTTAATTTAATGAGATTTTATTTGAATAAGACATAATTCCATGTATGTGATATTATTTACACTTAATATTTTACCAAGTGGTAGATGTCATTGAGCTCCAAATAGCCGATGAGTTAGGTTTTTTAAAATCATGATTTTAGAAAAATAATTTAGTGATAGATTGAGTTTTGTTTCAAATTTTCAAGTTTGATGAATTTAAACGTAATATAGTATATAGAATCCATTGGTTTGCTTTCATATAAAATGGATGAACTATACAATTTGGTATGGTATTGACAATGTTCGATTTAGTTATGACCTGAGTTTTATGGTTTAAACTCATATTGAGAAAAATGAAGAATAACTATGTTTTGTGATTCGCTTGGAATGTTTTAATATTAATTAATAATCGAGGATAATTTATTTATAGAAAATGAATTAGTACTTCTTGTGTTTTAATGACCAGTGATTGCAATGAGATGTTCATGCAATAAATTTTCATGGAAGATGAAACATGGACAAATTTATCACATTGGTCTTTTGTGATGAGGGTTAGGAAACCTTAGATAGGGTTCCATCATGCCTTGTGGTCAAATTAGGGGAGGTGCAAAAAAACATGGATTTTACTATAGCATTATGTGAGTGATGGAATATAGATACATGTACATTTTTTATCTCCAGAAAGGAGATGACTAATACATTTGAGGATGTCTATTGAATACTAATACTACATATAGTACAAGGTTTATACACCAAATATTATCAACCCTAATGAAATTACATTGTAATAAAAAATATAACCTTTTATCTTATGTTCCTAACAATTCAATTATTTATTAAATTATTTTATACTTAACACTAACCATATGCAATCATATTTTAATTTAATTTTGAGGTCTTCCATAATCATAATAGCCACTTTCAAAGGAGTAATTCTACCAATAATGAAAAAAATAGAATATATAGTAATTCATATACTTTATATTAGTGTACGTGAGAGATATTATCATTAGATCACTTTACCTCCAACCATAAACCACAAATGATATCCCTTGGTTCTGTTGAATTGGATAATGTCCATACTATTCAAAAAGATGTTTAGAAACAAATGTACATATTAGAACAATTAAATAAATAGGAAAGTGTATAATATAAGCTACCACTATTGGATCCATTTATCCAAATAATCTTGGATATCCACTATTTTATAGGTTTCCATAAATTATATAGTTCTAGCTGACATAGAATTAATAGTTATGATATCAAATCATGCTTAGAAACATTCTATAACACATAAATAGTACAATATCCTTATATTTGTAGTTCTTACATGAAAGGTGAGGGTATAATATTTACTACCAAAACTCTTTCCTTTACGAAATTTTTCATTGATTTTTATTGGGTACGAGGAAGTAAAAAATAATTTTTCATTAACACATCAACAATGTTCATTCCATCTTTCAAAGTTGTCATGGAGTTGGGTATAAGTGTTTACTTTGTTTTTGGTAGCTTTTGGAAATAATTTGGATTCACTCGATATAATCAATTAACTCCTAATTTCTTATGATAATAGGTGAAACACTGTGTTTCCCTCCATTGTCACCTCATGAAGAACGTCTACTTTATCTTTGATCCACCATTTGTGTTGTTCCACATTCCCAGATTATGTAGATACAACTCAAATGGAATGAAGGTGGTTATGAACTAGGAGTAAGGAAATGAACATCATTGGAGTGATCCGTAAACCTCTAATGAAAACCAAAGAAATATATCTTATCTACCATAAACTAGAGAAGTTTGTTCGCTCAACTGTGAATTTTTCTCGCAAAAGTAGGTTGTGGAATGTGAACTACATATTGGATGTAAATAGTAGTAGAAAATAAATAATATGGTTGACAAAATACATCGATGTGTGAAATGGGAATTAGATGAATTGGTTCAAAGATCTCTTCCTAGTTTTAAACTCTCATCTATAGACACAAAGTGTGGTAAAATTGGCAAATTTTAAATATGAAAATCACATACCCATAGGTGGTTAATATAAGAAGAGAAGCATGTGTGTGTCATTAATGGTGACTAGTGGAAAATGAAAATGGTTTTGTGGGTTTTGGTCGCTCTTCTTTATTTGTTTTTGAATGGTATTTTCTTGTACATATACAATGAGTATATACCTATTTTGGTAAAACCTAAATCTATGTTTTAAGAAAAATATATCTTTTTTTGGTTTTTATTTCACCTTAAAATTACCCAAAAAATTAGGGGGTTTTTGTTTAATACAAATATATGGTCGATTCACTTTACACATCCCGCAAGCTAGGCCGAAAACTTCATATATTTCCATGGCCACATTAACAAATGGCAAGGTTTATTTAATTTGGGGTTTGACTTAAAATTCAATCCCTCCCCCCCTTGGTTAAAATTTAACACTTTAAATAGTTTTTTTTTTAAATAGTTTTAGTTTATAATATATATATTCACATATATCTATTTATATATACATTTAGATAATAAAATTATCAATAATATCACTAGTATCATTATTTATAAGGTTTAATACCATTTTTTTATAAGTGATGATATTAGTTTATTATACTATTAAAACTATATTAGCCATTTGGTTAAAAACTTTGAGCTGAATCTAATAATAAAATTATAACAAAAGTAGTTTATTAATCCTCTTTCAATGATTTCTAAACTAGGAAATATTCAATATATAGATAAAATTCATCGTAATTCTATAAAATCGAAGATAACTATGATTTAGTTTGAAACCATATTTTTCCTTTGCTCTATTTAAAATTTAAAAAAATATTAAATCACTTTATTTGACAATGTGATTAACAACCAAGGATTTTAAGGTTTTTTTTTTCCATTTACTTATAAAAGATTTAAAATTTCTTTCAACCAGTATAAGGAGATGAACAAATATAGGTTATTTCACTACCCTATGTCTTTCATGTAATACAATAGGATTAAATATTTCTTTGCATTTACAAAATACAATTTTGTAACCAATCCCGTATGTAATTATAACCAGATTTCCCCATAGTTTCAAAATATAACAACACATGTAAAGAAGAACAATACATCAACTAAAATGAGAACAAGGCTATTTCCTTTTCAATCACATTTCAATGACTTACAGATTAAATTTCGCAATCTTATAGTTCCTCATTCCAATAAGTAATGAAATTATTTTCAACCATTTACTTTAACTTACAATATCAACTAAGATTATACTTGACAATAAAACAACTAAAACTTCACTTTAAACAAATATAAATTTACAAGCAATCCATATACAATGGAGGCAACATGATAAAATATATCAAAGGAGTCCATTCTTCCTTTCTCCAAATGCACAAGAAGCCTTCTTCATCAAAACTCCACCTGCTTCCAAGATTAAACATAACCAAAAATGGGGGAGTAGGAAACACTCTCCTCATTGGCCCCCGAGCCCCAACAAAGAAACAATGAGGGTTATTTAAACAAGCATGGAAACTCAAAAAACTGGCTTCCACATACACATTCAATCAAGAAAATCAATGAAACACTCAATACTAATTTTACAACAAAGCAACAAGTATCAAAACACAAAGGCTTCATACTAAAGCCATGGACGAGAAAGGAACATGGGGGTTCTTCTTATGCCTCCCTAAGGGCTTGGGTGTCCACATATGAGCCTCGGAAAAAATCCATAACAATACACACAACACTGTTATGCCTCTCTCCAAGAAAATATACCACTCTTATGCCTCCCGCAAGAAATCAACCCACTCTTCTACCTCCCTCACTCTTATGCCTCCCTCAAGAAAATAATAAGATAAACACAAATCATATTTATCAACAAGGTGGAGATCCCAACCCAAATCCCTCGTAAAATACCCAATAACTTTTCTATTATGCCTCCCTCAAGTTTTACCCCCATTTCCCTTTCTCCCACAACCTAAGGATCAAATCTATTTCCCACAATCATAAACTACACATAGGAGAACAACAAAAATAGTAAGGTAAAAACAAGGGTGAAGATATACCTTACAAATGAAGAGTATCAATACACAACAAGCTCCAAGCCTTCCAAAATCCTAAGTAAAGAACAGCCACTCCAAGCTCCATTCACCATTCTCAAGCAAGCTCTCCTAAAATTATAAGCATTCCCCGAAAAAGAAATGTTAAAGTAACCACAAAACAAACAATTAAACATGCATATAAAGGAAAAGGGAAGAGAAGGGTGAGGTGGCTCCATGTAGGATACCACATCACTCATCCTCAACTCCACATCATATATAAAACCTCAATGCCAATGCACAATAAATGGGTGGTTGAGAGGAATGACAACCCTCTTACATACACAACTCCAACCCACACCCTTAAGGACAAAAAAAAATTAAAACACATGTAAGAAAGCACAATTAAATCTCACCTTTTTCCTTACAAACACATAATGGGGTCTATGTTTGACCCTCCAACCCATAGGTAGGGTTCGTATAACAAATTAAGAGGTGTGGGACAAGTTTAACTTGTCCCAAAAGCCTCCAAAAATGGCCCTTAAGCCCAAATACGAGTTTCCCAAGTAGGGTGGAGTGTAGAACACTCACAATCACATACACTCAACTAATAAACACAATAACCAAAAACCCAACTGCTCTAATATATAACTAATTTTTTTCACATCCATAATTACCTTACTAACATGATTAATTTACCTAAATAAGACACACTAATTAATAATGATAAAAAAGGAATTACATCACAAATTAAATGACATAATCAACAATAAATAAATAAAAAGTGAACATACACACAAACCCCATGGTCACAATTGGAGGTCATCCCACCATTGGAACCAGTAACAACAAATAAAAAAATAAAAACATTACACAAGTTGCCACGATGACTAGTTTCCAATACCCCACATTCCTTCGTTGTTGGTCTCCTACCCCCCATAATTTATTTTTGTGATATAATTACGTGCAAAATCACGCAATACCTCTCTGGCCTCATTTCCATATTAGCGATATCGAACTAATAAAAAAATTTATATCTACATATCAATTTCAACATGAAATATCATAACTACTATTTCTAAGACCAAGTAATTCAACAATTACACTCAATTTTCAACCTTTTGATTCTACTAATACAACAGTTTGCAATTAATATCATAAACCAGTTGAATCTTCTACATTAAGCAATAATTTTTCTTGTTCACAGTTTCACCAATTTCTTCAATATCCGAGAAATCATAAGATAACTTCAAATATCATAATATAATCACTATGAAGAAATTTCAAAATATTGATATATATCTAAACTAACAATACATCATTATCTTCCATACTGAAATTCTATCAAAAGTTAATCAGTTTAGCTACAGTAATGTTTATCCTTAAATTCCCATATCACAATGCATTAATGTCATTCATCTATTAATATTTATAGGTACCATGTGCAATGACGGCTATGTGTTCAGTCACAATGATAGAGTAAATATAACAGGACAGTATCGAAGAGTAATGATATCACAATAATTTTATGACAATGCAACCGTTCTAGCTAATTGTCATATCCTTAAATGCCCAACAGGGTCTACAGTTTGAAATACAATCAAAATATCAGCCAACACACAATAGTAATCATGATGTCCCACACATTCTATTAATATTAACTATAATGCAGCAGTAAGGTTTGAGATTATAATCGATTCAAAATCAATAACATGGTTCAAACAGAGTAGAAGAGGAGTGGGCATTACATCCCCCTCCCCTTAAATTTGACTTCCTCCCAGAAGTCACGAAGAAAGAGGTAGGGGAAAAATCAAAAGAAATAGTATCGCACCCTTTGTGGAATTCCTTTTCTTCAAACAAGTGTGGGTCTATGGAACCTAAGTTGTGTCCAATTCAATTCAACAAGAAGAAGTAATATTGCAAGGAATGAGTTCTAAACTTTCTTCAAGTAAGGTTGCAAACATTTAATTTTATAGAGTAACTCTACGTGATAAACCAAGCTACCACACATGGCATCAAACATGAAAAGGTCAAATAAGTCTCAAGAATAACCACCAAGTAAAATAATAATAATAGGGGGAAGTCTGAGAAATCAGGGTGAACATCCAGTCCCCCATGGATATAACATACTACAATAACAAAAGTTAAAACTTCCACCAAGGTTGAGTTATGCTTCAATGTTTGTTATTTAGACAAGGCTAGCAAAAGTAAACCATGACCATAAATTTGTACAAGAAAACATGTCTACTCAAAGGTCTCACAAATAGGAGATCACACAAGACAGGGTTTAACAACAAGGAAGCCACCAGAATTAGCCAAAACATTTACAATCAATAAAATTATTCACGGGAAGCACTTCTATAACTCAAGAGGGTAACATTAAATTTTCAGGGTAATCCTAATAAAAATCATGACTACAAGGTTTCATATAGACTAATTTTACATTTGAAATCAAACACGCAACACTAACCTTATTTATAAACATCAAACATTAAGAAAATATTTCTACTAGAAACTAACACATCAAAAGAAGAAGCACCATTCACTATAAAAAAATGGGATTTATTCATCTTAAATCCTGATCATTCTGGAACTGACCGTAAATATAGCACAAGCATAAGTTATAACACCAAATATCACTCAAGGGAGCTAGAGAGAAGAACAAGTAACCGGAGGTGTAACTATAATACAAAAGTGCATCGTACCAAAATGCGAGTAACAACTTACAAAAAAACACTTTCACTTTCCCTTCCCAATGGCAAAAGGGGCAACAACAACAAGGTTTCTTAAGAAAGGAACAAAAATAGGAGGAATTCCCAAAATTATGTCATACCCATAACATATGTTTCCTTAAAAATTACAAATAACCTAGGTCACCAAGGACTAAAACAACACACAAGGAGGTTGATTTTCTTAAAAATAAGAGATAAGACCCAATCCTAAAGGTCACAACTCACACTCATCGAGTAATGATGCAACAAGGGTACGACGACCCAAAATCCTACAAGGGAAAATCACATATGTCTAAGAAAAAGGGAGTACTACGCAATTAGAACACATCACTAACAACAAGGTGTTTCAAAAATTTGGGTAGGTGATAAAACTAAGGGTTCAATTATACATTGCACTTAATACACATAAATCTTACTCATTTCAAAAACCAACTATTAAGTCAAAAGTTATAGTTTCTCTTGCTAAGCACATTTCTTATGAGTTTTCTTAATTCATAATGTTCCTTCTATTATGACATCACATATTTGTGTCATTAAGATGTACCACTAATGTTGGCATGATATCTCACCATTATGTATAGGTGGCAACACTCTTTATTTTACTTCAAGGGAAGGTAAATGGAGAAGCTTCCTTTCTATTTATTTTCACATAGTTTTATTACTTCTATTACTCTACCAATCTTATAACAAGAAACCATTTTACTTTTTCTAATGTTCCAGTTCACTTGTCAAGTTTCAAGTCCAAGCCCCACGATAGAGTTTTATTATGTTCAGGTGAATCATCTTATCAATTAAATTTTAATGAGAAGGAAGAATCAAACATATCACATTATTAATTTTATGGGTATCAACATATCACATTTTTAATTCTAAAGGAACAAGGGAACATTCAACATAACAAACACATCATTAATTTTATAAGAGCTAGGAATCAATCAACCAGCATGTGCTACAAAAATATTTCAAGGGTTTATCAAATAATTAAAAGCATCACTAAACACTCCAAGTGGGTCTCCACAAGTCTCAAAAGAAGTTACAAAGAAAAAGACCCATTAAAGAGGAAAATTTATTTTTACGAATTCAAGAGGTTTAACAATGTTTGTTATTTAGTCTCAAAATTTTGTTCACATAATAATACAAGGAGAGTTTACAAACAACACTCATACTTCAAAAATATACCATCAACCAAGCAACAAGATGACAAGGAAAATTTTACTCCAAGGACACCACATTTCTCATTAGAAGACATCAAATGTAAGAGGACAATTAACTAACCTACTCAAATATGGAATTTATGACCAAGAGTTATAGATTTAAAAGTAGAAGAACAATATAAGCACCACTAAGATTAAAATATCAAGATCTACTAAACTAACATCTGTAAGAGCGAGGTCCAACAAAACCAAAAGCATCCATATGAGTCTAAACATTTCCCAATTTTATTAGGTCATAGATGGGTATACATAAAAATTTTAAATGTTAAGGAAATGATACATTTATTATCTGGGTCATTGAGAGCAACACAAGTACACTTAAATAAACATATTACCCGAATGGGCTTAATTCTAGCCATAATTATCAGGATACATGCAATCCTCCAATCAATAATTACTATAATGAACAAGGAAAACATGTTAAAACTTAGCATGCCATCATGGAACATCACTACCAAACAAACATTTATCCACTAAAATCTACAGTCAACCAAGATTCAATCCGATCCTAACACAATCCACAAGCCCAAAATAAACACATCTACTCTAACAAGGATAAATCTCTTACCAGATTGCAAGAGAATCACCACCACCGCTATCAAACTTCCAACTAGACCGTATGGCACAATGAATTCTCTTTCTAGAAAAGTTGAGTAATGAAAGGTCACTATAAGGTCTTAGACACACCCAAGGTTTCATCCTTGCAAAATCAAGGCATAACTTAAAGATCCTAAGAGGACATTCAAGGCACCTAGGGTGTACCCCCATATGATGAAATGTCACAATACAAACAATGGATAACAACCTCATCAACATGCAAGAAGGAATTCACGTAACGTTTAGCTAAGTAGCCAACAAGATAAATGAGCTCCGAGTCACCAATCAAAATAAAATCAAAGAAAATATCAGCAATCAAGGAAAGTGGCTAAATAGCCACATTACAATGTCTAAAAATCTCACAAAAATATAATCGACCAAAAGAGCTTCAGATCATCTCAATCAAATCATAAAATAGGTTATTGGTCCTTGATAAAATGACACAAGTTTACAAATATGAAATACAAAAATTCCACATCACATCTACTTCTCATCCCCTTCTTGGACCACCAGTAGGGGTACTATACATCGAGTTCAGATCTAAGAACACCTACGCAACGATGGATCAAATGTGACACCAAGACCTTATATCAACTTACTCATACGGGGATTAAGTTTCCACAACGGCAACCAAAACTAACTCATCTAACTACTAAAGGAAAAAAGAGGAGCTTTAGATGACTAAACAATTTCTAATTTACATATTCTGACCCATGAACTCAACCACTCATGCTAATCCACTAGAATCACACCATAAAATTTAGCATTCCAACAAGGAAGAGTCTGAATGGGTTTATCACATCATACGACTAAAGAAAGGGTTAGGAATCATTAAATAACATTTTTGCAAAGGAGGATCAAGTTCTTGCTACACAAGAAGTTGACAAAACAATATCAATCCAACATTTTCGGTTAACCGGGTTTGAAAAAATGCCACTAGGCAAATACAACAATTCAAACAAATTTATTATTTCATTATTATTTTAATCATGGAGGTTCCAAACTGTTAACTAGTTTTCAGGTTTCAAATTCATCCCAGAGTGCAAGTGTTGAACCCGCGGCTCTGATACCAAGTGTAACGCCCGCTTTTTTCCCCAATAAATCCCCACGAAATCTGATAGCAAATAGGAAAAAATTATGGGATGATTTTTTTTAAAGGTTGCAAGGCATTAGCCGAAATTTACTCTAATCCAGATTATAAAATTTTAAACAATTACAGGGAATCAAAAAACAAGTATCGATTAATTAAGGCTGCCTTAGTTTTCAAAATTAATATTATGTTTTAATTCTTTCACCAACAAGGTTCTAAAGTTTTATTTAAATAATCTTCATTAGTTTTTCAAATCATAACTCCGTTAATCCCATTTAAATTAATTTTATTTAAGGTAAAAAAACAATCTTATATTAAATCATACTAGGATAATAATCTTGCTTTGTTAAATGCATGCAATTTATAATAAGTTCATTATTCTAAAGGGGCAAGGTGCTCAACTTATTCTAACCCCTTAGGCCTCATTTAACAATACACACTAAAAATTTATTTAAAAACATTCCCACCTAAATACCCAATCGCTTAAGTGATGTAAGGTTCATCCTACACCATTGGATATAATCTATCTAAACAATAAGATATAAGTTAAGCTAAACAAACCCTACAAATCCTAATGAGTTCTCTTATATTCATTTTCTAAATCTAATCTCTCATTTCTCTTCTTTTGTTTTGTAGGTTAAGGAAGGAGGAGAAGAAAATGAAGCCATGGAGGCCATGAGAGAGGATTCGAAGCTCTCATTTGTTAAGTTTTCATGATTAGATCAAGGATCTACCAATTTCCTTTGTGGGTTTTGGTCCTTATTTTTTTTTTTTGAATGGTATTTTATTGTAGATTAAATGTATATACAATGAGTATATACACATTTGGGTAAAACCCAAATATATGTTTTGAGAAAAATATATCCTTTTTTTTTGTTTATATTTCATTAAAATTTCCTTATAATTCAGGGGGACTTTTTTTAATACAAATATATATTTATACAATTTATTTATTTCATTTATACCCGAAAATGTGAATACGGGTACTATACAATGGAAAAGTGACATGCGAGCATGAGAATCTACAAGTAACTCTTCCTCACACCCAACCTCTCGAGGTCGTGCCAAGACATTCGGTGGGGATGGAATACACGCAGGATGCAGATAAGATAGTTAAGTAATCTTATGTCTTCAACACGTAATAGCGGGATCTACGAATCTAAGGAAAAGAAGGCCCTCCTAACCTGAACCGATGTGATAGATCGTTCGATGAGGATAGATTCTCAAAGGCTCCAATCAATATCGAGCTCTACCGTGATCCAATCTATGGGTTGTGGGATATGTGGAATATGAGCTATGGGTGCTTCATATATGTTCCCTGACAAGGTCATGAACATGAATGGATAAATGTGTAATGGATTTTTGGGTGTTTTATGGACAATTCTCTAGTCTAGTCCAGAAATATTTAGCTTGATTAGATGTTATGTTTAATAATGATAGTTGTGTGATAATGCCTGGTGGAAGTGGAGAGGACCTAAACACTAATGTTCACAAACCAGCGTCAATGTTGGATTGATTTATGGGCTCGTTGGGTTGTGGGACATGTGGATCACAACCATAAGTTCGTGGTTGTTGTGGACCTACTATGGTCATATGAAGAGTCAACCCCAGATTCTGAGTATCTAATAGTCGTATGCCTTTTCGGCCTCTATGTTTAGAACTAAAAGTTGCATGATTTTCTTGCAGTACCTAACAGGTGTTCTGGAAAATTGGATACATAAGCTAGTGTCTATAGCAACAAGGAGGTCTCCTACGTCTGGCTGTGGGACTAGCAGATCACAACTAAATGTTTTCTCTCCTTCAAGTCCTTCTACAGACATACGGATATCTATCAAGGTAGCCTATAATTTGCTTGATTTGACTAGAATGTGTGTGCTTTGTCATATTCTATGTTTAATCTTCTTAACTATGTGTTGATTTCTTGTAGGTCTATGGTTTTTCAGAAGACCTGAATTCTGAGATTTTGGTCTATGCCAGTTATTGCTGCAATTTTTTTTTTGAGGCACGATTGGCTCAAAGAAGTCTTCCTTGGGCTCCCTAGGTCCCATGATTGTCATAGAAGATCAATATAAGCCTAACTAAAATGAAAAAAACTAATTATACAAGATATATTTACAAAATATATATATTCCTCTATTTTTGTATTTTTGATAGGATTTTGAATAGAATTGAAAGAACAACTAATATAATAACAAAATAAAAACAAGAAAGGTATCCTGGTGTAACTACTTGCCTGTGCAGTTGTGAGTTTATCCTAAATAGCTAGATAGCTGATTAAATTTATTGAAAGATTCTCAATCCTACCTGAGTAGTGAGGAATGAATCATAGTTTCTCAGAAACTATCAATCCCCGCAGCTTCCCTGGCAATATCAAAAATGAAACTTAAATGAAATGAAATATTTCACTACTCTATTTGATATGTTTTAACTAGAACTTTGACAGATAAAACTTGGAATTTGCATAACAGTGGTGAATCCAGTAGTGTATGGTTTTGTCCCCTCAGAATGATCTCCTCCTTACATTTTGTTCAAGTGAGTCTAGAAGAGTGTGTATATGCTAGCATCAACAGAAAAGGTATTTTGAACAATGGGAGCTTTGGATATAGACGAAATATAATGCGAGTAGGAGAGGGACAACACAAGTGACAGAGCTTGGCATATGCAATTCCTAGTGGGATGTATTGCGGAAATACAACACAAGTGTACTGAGAGTTTATAGAATCTACCTTCTGTGAAGAACACAACCTACAACTCTAATGGATTCAATCTAAAAATGACACTACTCTGCTCTAAACTAATTTGTATGAACAACAATAAAAAGACTAAAGAAATAATATCGAATGGCTTCCAACAGCAAAGGAAAACTAGAATGAATGCAAACATGAAACAAAATGAGCTCTAAACAAGAAATTGAAAGACTAAATAATGAAAATGAGAAGTTGAGGAGCCATTTGCTTGAAAACAAGATGGCTATTTATAGATTTCACATTCACCCAAAGGTAATTCCTATTAGAACTCTTTTACCATTAAAAAATGAAGAAACACTATTCTAGGGAACATAAAACATTAATACGAGCTAAGGCGGTTGAGAAAAGATGGTAAAATTTGAAAAATTATGCAAGTCATGATCAAAGGAGCGTGTTGGAAAACGCGTGAAGGACTGGCACCCTGAGCAAGGTGGTAGTTATAGGACCGCTGCCCTATCAAGGTGGCTATTTTGTCACTGAAGGACAGAAAGCTTAGAAAATGAAGATAGAGGAATAAAACAAAGCACAAGGAACTTGCATAAAATATTTGGGATGCTAACATATACTTGGTGAGCTTCACTAGATCTGAACACCTTAAGAACGTGACATGTGTCATCCCTGGGGCATGTGTGACACCATTCCGGTGGTATGGTATCATACAATTTTGGGTACATATATATTGCCCCCTCAGAGAAGCGTTTTAACCATGAAGAGGCGTCAAACGGTGGGTCCGAGTATGGCGGTCCCAAAATGGGAAGTTTAGAAATTATACCTGACACACCCCTGTGTCGAAATGTCACCATCCGAGTTCCTACTACCATTTGCGTGGGGATGAGAACTTACCTCTGTTGGTGCTCTAAACCTACGAAAGGGGGAATTCAAAATGAGTCAAAACACTATATATATAAAATGGGACCATTTTCCTATTCATTTGCACATGTTAATTTGATAGTTTTTGAGCTCTGGGACCCACGGTGACGGTTTTCAACAAGAGTATAGTTGAAACATTTATATCAAGATAGCGATCATGGCTCGGTGAGGAGAACCTCGACCCGCTAGATCTCAAGTTAGTTCTTCTTGATTTAACTTTTTTACACCAAAAATATAAAACTGATGAAAACTTTTTTGTGGGGGGGTTAATTTTAGAAATGTCAATTTTAAATGTGTCTCTTAGGGGGGCGCCTCATGGGTAGGCTTTTGTTTTAGTTAAAACAGTCAAATTTTTGTATTTTTAAGCATTTTAGGGCACGCAACCCATTTGTATTCGTGGGATGGAACCGCCGCCGTGCTCAAGGTGGCGGTTCTCTAGAGATTGTTAAAACAACACTAGTTTAAGTTTATTTTTGCATTTCTAGTATTCTTACTTGCTTTAATGATTTTTCAAATGTAATCTTGATGCTAACTTGCTTCTTTTTGCATGTTTTTGGGTGTTCTGCAGAAGAAGGAAGAGTACATTAGATGGATCCGAGAGAGGGAGAGTGATTGGCTTCTAGCAGTGTTAGAGGCTCTCTCTCAGGCTGAGTAGGATACTCTTCAAAGGGCAGGTATATTGAGGATCACACATGTCCCCCACGTTACACCTTCCAGTCACATACTATGTGACTTAATTTCTTATTGGGATGTAGATCAGAACACCTTCCAATTTTCAGGTGTCAGGGGTGAGTGGACTATCACCCTAGAGGATGTCTACCACATTTTGGGAGTCCTGATTATTGGAAGGAGACTTTCATTTGATACAGCAATATCTAGAGCTTAGGTGACTCAGTGGGCCACCTATATGGGAGACGCAGTTGTCTCCACTGGTTCGAAGAAGGGGGTGGATGTCCATTCTATTCCTGGCTTGCCCATCCCTCTGATCTGTCAGGACATTATGGGCATCCTTACTTCGAGATTGATCAGAGACAAGGGAGGGGATACTTTGCTCTACTGCTAGGCCCTCATCATCGAACAGATTGAGGCACATGGTCAAATTTATACCTGGGGAGCTGATATACTTGGGACCACCTATCATGACTTATACAGGGTGGTTCGATTACAGGGACACTCAGTGAGCCATCTGACCTTGTTTATGAGCTGGGTCTATGAATGCATCATCCCTTATGGGAAAGGCAGATATGTGGCAGATCCCGGGGCTATGAGGGCAGTTAGATGGACATAGATGATGGTGCTTAGAGAACCCCACGAGCTAGTTGCTTCCCTTACTACTGAGGATATGGAAGCCATACCTTATCAGGCCATGGTAGGGTTGTGGGGTGAGGAGACCTTAACTTTGATTTCCTACTCTACTACAGGGTAACTTGTGGATAGGACGGTGAAGGTAGAGACACACCCCTTTGATTGAGTGCCTCAGTAGTTTGTCCTTTCTTACATTAACATGATTCCCCTAGTGGTCCTAGTGTTTAGATTAGTTCAAGAGGCTAGGGGATGTCCTAGAGGCTGGGGTTGGACCGTTGTTACTCTTGACATCCCTATTGCAACTAGGTAGGTGGTACGCACTCGAGAGAGAGCTAGTGTTTCTCAGGCACCTTTACTTTGGATTACCGTCGGTCCTGCCCATAGCATTGATGACCCCATTGATATACACTTCAAGTCTGAGGAGTTAACAGGGGGAGAGACGGACGAGGAGATTGAGGATATGGATATCAGCAAGTCGGGTGAGGAAGAGGATAGTGATCCCGAGTGGCATGATACTCAGGAGATCTTACAAGTTGAGAGGGCAGAGCAGAGCGTGGAGAGGGTGACTCTAGTCTCAGAGGAGTTACTTTTGCAAGACCTAGGTGGAGAGGATGAGTCCATGGTAGGATGCCATGTTGTCCCAGACGTAGGAAGAGGACATCAGTCAGTAGCGTTGTCCGTGGTAGGTGCGGATCATAGAGATCCTTCTTGGAGGCCTGTTATCCAAAATTCACCCCTCAAGGTAATTTTGATAACATGCAAGCAGTTATATTGATTCAGGGCGAAAATTCATGTTTCTAGGGTCCCCTCATATTTGTCTAACTCCCCTGTCCAAGAGGAAGAGAGTAAGTTCTGAGAAAATGTGAAAAAAAAGGTTCAAAAAGGCAAATAGGTCGATCCAGGAAAAATCATGAAAATTGGCTAAGTCCTGCTCAAGGTCGCCTCTGGGACGTGTGGGACAGAAAAGCGCGAACCGGCCGAACCGGGTGAAATCAGCACAAACAGTCCAAAACGCAGCAGGGACAAATGGGACAAAAGTACGCGGCGGGTGTGAAATGCCGGTTCAACAGAGAGAAAAAATCGACTAACTGCTGAGAGGGACAGTCTGGGACGTTTGGGTCAAAAATACCCGAACCGGCCGGTTCGGCCGAAATCAGTCAAGGAAGTCCAAAACAAAGTGGGCCAAGTGGAACAAAAATACCCGAACCGGCCGGTTCAACCGAAATGGGAACAAACAGCCCAAAAGCAAATGGGACATTTGGGCCAAAAATGTGCGAACCGGCCGAACCGGGCGAAAAGAGTCGAAACAACCCGAAAGCAAATGGGACGCATGGGACAAAAAGGCGTGAACCGGCCGGTTCGGCCGAAATCAGCACAAAGAACACTGTACCAAATGGGACAAAGGGATGCGTGGGACGCGAAAACTTGAAGGAGCCGAGGACCAATCAAATCATGACACGTGTCACAGGAGGAAAAGTCAACATTTGGTCCGGAAACTTCAAACGGCCATAACTTTTGACTCCGAGCTCCGATTTTGATAAAATTGGACTTTCTGGAACGAGCACGACGTCCTCTACGCCACAAAAACTGGATTTATTATTTTTAATGAGGGTAGATATATTTAAATGAAGGAAACGTGTTCGGCTCCAGTCAGTAAATGCTCTTTCCTGTCAAATGACAGAAAACGCCTCCCAGGCCCAAAATAGCTGCCTGCACTCAGAAGGCCATAACTTTTGCATTTCTCAACGAAATCGTACAAAATTGGTACCGTTGGAATCGTGGTTCCGAGCCTGATGTACAACAATCAAGAAATTCCAGATTTGATCAGAAATTGATAAATATTTTTAAGAAAACGTGGCCGGATTCAGAACAGTTTTTTATTTGGTAGCTGGGAGTGCAATTAAGAGGCATGGTCATCATTCCTTCTCTGCTGTAGCACATGGGACAGTATGGGGAGCCTTTTGCAAGTAATGTATACCCATTCCACTCAATTTAATGCCTCTTACAGGTGGTTGAAGGACAGATTTCGGGATTTCCATTTTCCCTCCTCTTCTCCTTCTCATTTTTTCTATAAATTGGAGTGTTGGGCTCATTGTAAAAGGGGGGAGTTTTTGGGTAGCAAAGCTCTGTCAAAATTTCTTTGTGAAGCCAGTGTGTTGCAGGCACTTGTAGTGGACTCCTTGCATGGTGATCCAGGCCCTTATCTTGTAATAGATTGAACTGTGCATATCATGAAGCAATAAAATATCAGTTTGTGGATATATCTTCCCCTGCTGTGTTTCCTTGCATTCTTCTTGCCTCTTTAATCTTTCTACAAGTATATTATGTCTATTTATTATGTTCTTGCAGGAATTCATTATCATTGTGTGTGCTTGGAATATTACTGTGAGTGCATTTTGTTGGATTATGGTGAACTGTCATCACCTCTTCTAGTATGCACTTTGCCTCTGTATTTCACACATTTGGAGATTACTCTCACACCCTCCTTTTCTGGTGTATCACCGCTTTAGTGTAGAATTTCATTCTATGTATTCTCTCTCCCTGGTCCCTTAGAAATTTAGATTAGAACAGTTAGCTTATCCTGCATTAGGGTAGATTGTGGCAGGTAGTTTAGGAGCAAGAACCAGCTTTCTCTGGATGTCTATCTCAAGTAGCAAGTCCCACAACTTGGAGATAGTACCCATGTTATCCAATCACACTGGATGTTTAGAGTGATCAAACTAGAAATCTGATCAACATCCAGGGGTGCTGTGATCCGGTGATAACAAGGCCCGGAGATCTGAGTAAATTATCACTCTTCTTTTGATATTTGTTTTTAGTTAGGATTGCCTTAGTTAATATCTCTCTTTTTATTAATCCTTGGTTTCACCTTTTGATCATTTTCTAATTTGTTTTCTCCTTTTCTTGCAGAGACTATTGATGAGTGGTGAGACTTGATTTTCTAGGTATGTACTGATGCTCCCCATGGAGAAGACTCATCCTGAACTATCCATGGATGCAAGGGAGCCTTCAATAGCCAGAAGGCATACTGATGTTTTTTCTACTGTCTGGCACCTGGCCAAGATGGTGACCTCCCTTCGTACCGAGTTAGCTAGGTATAGGACTATAGAGTGCCTGATGAGGAGGAGCCACTCTCATAGCGAGGCTATAGCTACTGTTTGGGACCACAAGCCCTTAGTGCACTCAGAGCGCCAGTGTAGACGGAGTCCTAGACGTGATCATGCATCTTCTGAGGGATCTCATAGGGATCGAGAGGCCACTTGGCTCTTTTTGTAGTGACCTTTGTTAGGTTTTTTATATGAGTATTTTTGTACTTTCTAGGCTCATCGAGTGTTTTGACCATGCCTAGTGCATGATGGCATTGTACATGAAACTTGATTATATATATATATATATATATCTTGATCTAAATTCTTGGTACTTGAATTTTGTGACTCATTTTCTAAATGTGTTATTAGACATTTTTTTTAGAATATTTTTTTTTCATGTTTCCAGAATGTATGCAATGGACAACAAAGGATAGGTAATAGAATGTTTTACTTTATATGTTTTTGCAGTGTTGATATGAGATGATAATAATATGTGGTAGTACTGAACTTTTAAACTCTTTAGGCAATGTTTGTGACTCCTTATATTGGCAGAACATGATGAATGCATAGTGATAAAGAGATGAAATTGCCCCAATCCCAAATCCACGCAACTAGTAAGACACGAGGGCTCAACACCAAGAATTAGGAAGGGCACAAGTTGTATGAGTTTGATTGAATGGAATGATGAGAGATAGAAAAACAAAAAAAACAAGAACCAAATTTGGACCTACACACCAAACCTTCTCAGAACAACTACCAAGCTTAGAAGGTCACTTAGTTTTCATTTTATCTAGACATAGTTTCATAAATGGTAACCTGGTTGACAAAATCTGGTTTTGAGGATTTTATCTCCTTGGAATTTGGATATTTACTTTTTCTTAACAAAATTTGACTTTATTTCTTAGTATAGCAATATTTGTTAGTTTTTGTAACTGGACCCCCCACACCCTTCCTCATGCTACTAGTAAGAAGCATTGTTTTGTCACCAAAGGAAAGATACAGGTGAGTAAGGGCACTTCTTTCCTTTCCCAACCTCACATCACCAATAAGAGATGTGGGCTTATCACCAAAGGTTGATGGGGCAAAGAAGTGTGTAAAATAAAATATTTTGTTTGCTTTGATTTCATTTGATTTTGACATTTATGATCTAAGACTTTGGGATATCCTTTTGTTCCAAGAGATTTTAAGAGGGATATATGTGACACCAAGAAGCTTCCAGACCAGACCGTAGGCAAGGACAACTTTAACTAATAGAAAGAAAGAGCAAAGCCAAGTATGTAGGTATTGGTATGGTTTCCATCAATGTTTGTCTGTCGAAATTGATGAGAAGATTTGAAAATATTGATGATGTTTGAAGAGATGTGATATGAATATTCTTGCCAATATCTCCAAAAATTTGTAACAGATTGTTTTAAGAGTAAGCTCTTGGACTATCATGTTTATGAGATGGACAGAATGAAGCAGCTAAAAGACTAATGCAATGTAGGTAGCTATAATTTATTAGCAATGACTTTGACATTTTATGCGTAAAACCGCTTAAGGTGAAAGGAATTGACAGTTTCACCAAATTCCTCACCTTCTAGTGTGCACAAGAAATAAACACCATTTCTGTAGTCCTTCATGACTCTATATGGGCCCAACCGTTTGGGCCAAAACTTTCTTCCTTCGCCGGTTTTCTTATCAATCCGGTTGTCTAGTCTTAGAACTAGATCTCCTTCATATATTTCTCATTCATAATAATATTTGTTATACTTCCGGCACATCTAGTTAGCATAGGTTTTGTGCCATTGTTTGGCATTTAACCTGGCCTTGTCTAGGCTTTCTATTTGGGAGAGGCGTGCTTCCCTATAAGCTTCTTCGTCCAAAATCCATTGTAATGAGATGTGGAGACTGGGTATTTCAACCTTAAGTGGGAGAACTACTTCTACTCTGAATACCTATGAGAAAGGATTTGCTCTTGTTGGTGTTATTTTTGAGGTTTGGTGGGCCCACAAGGCCAGATATAATTTTAAATGCCAATCTTGTTTGTTTTCTTTTACCGTTTCGAGGAGAATAGCTTTCAAAGTTTTGTTTGTCACTTCAACCTACCCATTGGCTTGAGGGTAGTAAAGAGAGGTCATGTGATGGTTTATCTTGAAATTTCTACATAACTCACGAACCTCATCATTATTAAAAGATGTGGCATTATCTAAGATAATGACTTGTGGGACACCATACCTACAGATAATTTGGTTCAAAATGAATTTGGCAATCACCGAACCTGGTATAGTGGTGAGAGGCATGGCCTCCACCAATTTGATAAATATTCCATGGCTATGATAACAAAATTATGGCCATCTGTTGATGAGGGAGAGAATTTCCCTATTAATTCTAGACCCCAAGTGGAGAAGGGCCACGGAGTCGCTATTGGTTGCAGGGATTGTGTTGGCATGTGAATCTCGTGAGAGAATTCTTGATATTTGTGACACTTACATACAAATTCTACTACGTCATGTTTGAGATTGGGCCAAAAGTAGCCCATCTAATGTATTTAACGAGTGGTGGCGTGACCACTGAAGTGGCCCCCACATATCCCACTATGGGATTCATGAAGAATCCTCTTGGATTCTTCTATGTCGATGCATCTTAGAAGCATGCCATTGAAATCTCTACAATAGAGCACTTGGTCTAAAACAACATATTTAATGGTAATAATGCGTAACCACCTTCTTTGTTGTGACATGGCACTTTCTGGGTATGTATGGTCCACGATAAAATTGATGATATCAGTATACCAAGGACATGTAGAGATCCTTGTGTGAGAAATGTTCGTAAATGGTCTGTCTTTACAATGACCCTTGTTTCCTGGTTTAACATGTAATGTCTCAAACATTTTGTTGCAAAAATTATTGCAAGGCATTCTCTCTCTTCCTATGTGTAATTTGTTTGATAATAGAGCAACGTTCGGCTAATGAAATAGATCGCGCATTCTCATTTGTTATCATATTCTTGAGCAAGCATGCAGGCCAGCGAGGCATGAGTGGCTCACGAGTATAGGATTAGAGGATAGTCTGGCTTGGGAGGCATTAGCGTGGGTGGTGAAAACAATAAGCACTTAACTACTTTGAATGCCTCGTTACAATATTCAGTCCAATCGACGCTATAATATTTCTTGAGTAGATTGTTGATTGGATGAATGGAAAAGCTTAAATCTGGAATGAACCTTTGGATTACACTGAGTTTCCTGAGAAATGACCTGATTCCAGACTCATCCAAAGGTGGGATAATTTCAAGAACAACCCGTATTTTGGAGGATCAACATCAATCCCTCATGAAGATATAATGTGTCTTAAAAGTTTTCCTACTGTTACACCAAACATGCACTTCTCTGGGTTTAATGTGACACCATACTCAATTAGTCATGAGAGGATGATATGGAGCACCTCTAGATGATCACAACATTTCTTGGCCTTGGCTATCAAGTCATCCACATATGATTCCACAATTTTATATATAAGATCGTGGAATATATAAGTCATTGCTCGTTGATACCTAGCACCAGTGTTCTTAATACCAAATGGCATGATAGCATAACAATAAGTTCCCTAGGGAGTTATAAATGTGGTTTTTGCTTGACCTTGTTTAGATATTTTAATCTGATTGTACCCTGAGAACCCATTCATGAGGGACAATAGTTCAAATCTAGATGTTGGATCAACGATAACGTTAATGGATCGTAATGGGAAATCATCCTTGGAATAAACTTTGTTAATATCCTGAAAGTCTATACAAATGCGTATCTTCCCATTAATTTTTAGGACAAGAATGATATTAGACACCCATTGTGAATAGTCAACAGGCTTGATGAAACAGATAAGGTTAGGGTTAGGAGGAATACCTGTAGAATGTCGAGATGATGTGCGCGTACCGTAGAGAAAGATCAGGCTGACTGCGAAGAACTCCTTTTTGTCTTGGAAGGACTACTGCAAATAAGAACACAAGACCACAAGATTTTGATTAGATAGTAAATGAGGGAACTGCCTTGGGCCCAGGAAATATGAAACTTCCTTTCGAAGGTGGTCAGTTCCCCTGCCGATATGAGTTAACACAAAATACTGTAAAATATCAATTAAAATTGGCTTGGCTGAACTGGGTAGGGGAAAGGCCTGTTTTTCCTGGTTTTTTGATCAAAGGAACCGATGCCGGTTACTATAACCGATGGTGGTTACGATAACC